>PYHX02000158.1:85718098-85752699 GCA_004302925.2 Cochliomyia hominivorax | reverse complement strand
TTTCACCAAAAAATCGATTTTTATATAAAAAACTTAAAATTGGCTCTAGTTCCTAAAATAAGCCTCTAATCAAGAATCTAAGCAAAATCTTGATCACTCGCATTTTTCACCAAAAATCGATTTTTTCTATAAAAAAACCTAAATTGCTCTAGTTCTAAAATAAGCCTCTAATCAAGAATCTAAGCAAAATCTGTGATCACTCGTATTTTCACCAAAAAATCGATTTTTCTATAAAAAACTTAAAATTGGCTCTAGTTCCTAAAATAAGCCTCTAATCAAGAATCTAAGCAAAATCTGTGATCACTCGCATTTTTCACCAAAAAATCGATTTCTATATAAAAAACTTAAAATTGGCTCTAGTTCCTAAAATAAGCCTCTAATCAAGAATCTAAGCAAAATCTGTGATCACTCGCATTTTTCAAAAAAAAAATCGATTTTTCTATAAAAAAACCTAAAAATGGCTTAGTTCCTCTAATCAAGAATCTAAGCAAAATCTGTGATCACTCGCATTTTCACCAAAAAATCGATTTTCTATAAAAAACTTAAAATTGGCTCTAGTTCCTAAAATAAGCCTCTAATCAAGAATCTAAGCAAAATCTGTGATCACTCGCATTTTTCACCAAAAATCGATTTTTCTATAAAAAACCTAAAATTGGCTCTAGTTCCTAAAATAAGCCTCTAATCAAGAATCTAAGCAAAATCTGTGATCACTTTTGTTTTTCACCAAAAAATCGATTTTCTATAAAAAACTTAAAATTGGCTCTAGTTCCTAAAATAAGCCTCTAATCAAGAATCTAAGCAAAATCTGTGATCACTCGCATTTTTCACCAAAAAATCGATTTTTCTATAAAAAACTTAAAATTGGATCTAGTTCCTAAAATAAGCCTCTAATCAAGAATCTAAGCAAAATCTGTGATCACTCGTTTTTCACCAAAAAATCGATTTTTCTATAAAAAACTTAAAATTGGATCTAGTTCCTAAAATAAGCCTCTAATCAAGAATCTAAGCAAAATCTGTGATCACTCGCATTTTTCACAAAAAATCGATTTTTCTATAAAAAACCCAAAAATTGGCTCTAGTTCCTAAAATAAGCCTCTAATCAAGAATCTAAGCAAAATCTGTCATCACTTTTTTTTCACCAAAAAATCGATTTTTCTATAAAAAACTTAAATTGGCTCTAGTTCCTAAAATAAGCCTCTAATCAAGAATCTAAGCAAAATCTGTGATCACTCGCATTTTTCACCAAAAAATCGATTTTTCTATAAAAAACCTAAAATTGGCTCTAGTTCCTAAAATAAGCCTCTAATCAAGAATCTAAGCAAAATCTGTGATCACTCGCATTTTTCACCAAAAAATCGATTTTTTATAAAAAACTTAAAATTGGCTCTAGTTCCTAAAATAAGCCTCTAATCAAGAATCTAAGCAAAATCTGTGATCACTCGCATTTTTCACCAAAAAATCGATTTTTCTATAAAAAACCTAAAATTGGCTCTAGTTCCTAAAATAAGCCTCTAATCAAGAATCTAAGCAAAATTCTGATCACTCGCATTTTTTCACAAAAAATCGATTTTTCTATAAAAAACTTAAAATTGGCTCTAGTTCCTAAAATAAGCCTCTAATCAAGAATCTAAGCAAAATCTGTGATCACTCGCATTTTTCACCAAAAAAATCGATTTTTCATAAAAAAAACCTTAAAATTGGCATCTAATAAGCCTCTAATCAAGAATCTAAGCAAAATCTGTGATCACTCGCATTTTCACCAAAAAATCGATTTTTCTAAAAAACTTAAAATGGCTCTAGTTCCTAAAATAAGCCTCTAATCAAGAATCTAAGCAAAATCTGTGATCACTCGCATTTTTCACCAAAAAATCGATTTTTCTATAAAAAACCCAAAAATTGGCTCCAGTTCCTAAAATAAGCCTTTAATCAAGATTCTAAGCAAAATCTGTCATCACTTTTGTTTTCACCATAAAATCGATTTTTCTATAAAACTTAAAATTGGCTCTAGTTCCTAAAATAAGCCTCTAATCAAGAATCTAAGCAAAATCTGTGATCACTCGCATTTTTCACCAAAAAATCGATTTTCTATAAAAAACCAAATTGGCTCCAGTTCCTAAAATAAGCCTTAATCAAGATCTAAGCAAAATCTGTCATCACTTTTTTCGCCAAAAAATCGATTTTCTATAAAAAAACTTAAAATTGGATCTAGTTCCTAAAACAGGCCTCTAATCAAGAATCTAAGCAAAATCTGTGATCACTCGCATTTTTCACCAAAAAATCGATTTTTCTATAAAAAACCCAAAAATTGGCTCCAGTTCCTAAAATAAGCCTTTAATCAAGATTCTAAGCAAAATCTGTCATCACTTTTGTTTTTCACCAAAAAATCGATTTTTCTATAAAAAACTTAAAATTGGCTCTCGTTCCTAAAACAGCCTCTAATCAAGAATCTAAGCAAAATCTGTGATCACTCGCATTTTTCACCAAAAAATCGATTTTTCTATAAAAAACCCAAAAATTGGCTCCAGTTCCTAAAATAAGCCTTAATCAAGATTCTAAGCAAAATCTGTCATCACTTTTGTTTTTCGCCATAAAATCGATTTTTCTATAAAAACTTAAAATTGGCTCTAGTTCCTAAAATAAGCCTCTAATCAAGAATCTAAGCAAAATCTGTGATCACTCGCATTTTTCACCAAAAAATCGATTTTTCTATAAAAAACCCAAAAATTGGCTCCAGTTCCTAAAATAAGCCTTTAATCAAGATTCTAAGCAAACTCTGTCATAACTTTTGTTTTTCGCCAAAAAATCGATTTTTCTATAAAAAACTTAAAATTGGCTCTCGTTCCTAAAACAGGCCTCTAATCAAGAATCTAAGCAAAATCTGTGATCACTCGCATTTTTCACCAAAAAATCGATTTTTCTATAAAAAAACCTAAAATTGGCTCCAGTTCCTAAAATAAGCCTTAATCAAGATCTAAGCAAAATCTGTCATCACTTTTTTTTTCACCATAAAATCGATTTTTCTATAAAAAACTTAAAATTGGCTCTAGTTTCTAAAATAAGCCTCTAATCAAGAATCTAAGCAAAATCTGTCATCACTTTAATTTTTCACCAAAAAATCGATTTTTCTATAAAAAAACCTAAAATTGGCTCCACTTCCTAAAATAAGCCTCTAATCAAGAATCTAAGCAAAATCTGTGATCATCGCATTTTTCACCAAAAAATCGATTTGTCTATAAAAACCTAAAATTGGCTCTAGTTCCTAAAATAAGCCTCTAATCAAGAATCTAAGCAAAATCTGTAATCACTCGTATTTTTCACCAAAAAATCGATTTTTCTATAAAAACCTAAATTGGCTCTAGTTCCTAAAATAAGCCTCTAATCAAGAATCTAAGCAAAATCTGTGATCACTCGCATTTTTCACCAAAAAATCGATTTTCTATAAAAAAACTTAAAATTGGCTCTAGTTCCTGAAATAAGCCTCTAATCAAGAATCTAAGCAAAATCTGTGATCACTCGTATTTTTCAAAAAAAAAAAACATTTTCTATAAAAAACCTAAAATTGGCTCTAGTTCCTAAATAAGCCTCTAATCAAGAATCTAAGCAAAATCTGTGATCACTCGCATTTTTCACCAAAAAATCGATTTTTCTATAAAAAACTTAAAATTGGCTCTAGTTCCTAAAATAAGCCTCTAATCAAGAATCTAAGCAAAATCTGTGATCACTCGCATTTTTCACCAAAAAATCGATTTTTCAATAAAAAACTAAAATTGGCTCTAGTTCCTAAAATAAGCCTCTAATCAAGAATCTAAGCAAAATCTGTGATCACTCGCATTTTTTCACCAAAAAATCGATTTTTCTATAAAAAACTTAAAATTGGCTCTAGTTCCTAAAATAAGCCTCTAATCAAGAATCTAAGCAAAATCTGTGATCACTCGCATTTTTCACCAAAAAATCGATTTTTCTATAAAAAACCTAAAATTGGCTCTAGTTCCTAAAATAAGCCTCTAATCAAGAATCTAAGCAAAATCTGTGATCACTCGCATTTTTCACCAAAAATCGATTTTTCTATAAAAAACCTAAAATTGGCTCTAGTTCCTAAAATAAGCCTCTAATCAAGAATCTAAGCAAAATCTGAATCACTTTAATTTTCACCAAAAAATCGATTTTTCTATAAAAAACTAAAATTGGCTCTAGTTCTTAAATAAGCCTCTAATCAAGAATCTAAGCAAAATCTGTGATCACTCGCATTTTCACCAAAAATCGATTTTTCTATAAAAAACCTAAAATTGGCTCTAGTTCCTAAAATAAGCCTCTAATCAAGAATCTAAGCAAAATCTGTGATCACTCGCATTTTTCACCAAAAAATCGATTTTTCTATAAAAAACTAAATTGGCTCTAGTTTCTAAAATAAGCCTCTAATCAAGAATCTAAGCAAAATCTGTGATCACTCGCATTTTTCACCAAAAAATCGATTTTTCTATAAAAAACCTAAAATTGGCTCTAGTTCCTAAAATAAGCCTCTAATCAAGAATCTAAGCAAAATCTGTAATCACTCGCATTTTTCATCAAAAAATCGATTTTTCTATAAAAAACCTAAATTGGCTCTAGTTCCTAAATAAGCCTCTAATCAAGAATCTAAGCAAAATCTGTGATCACTCGCATTTTTCACCAAAAAATCGATTTTTCTACAAAAAAACCTAAAATTGGCTCTAGTTCCTGAAATAAGCCTCTAATCAAGAATCTAAGCAAAATCTGAATCACTTTATTTTTCACCAAAAAATCGATTTTCTATAAAAAACCTAAAATTGGTTCTAGTTCCTAAAATAAGCCTCTAATCAAGAATCTAAGCAAAATCTGTGATCACTCGCATTTTTTCACCAAAAATCGATTTTTCTATAAAAAAACTTAAAATTGGCTCTAGTTCCTTAAATAAGCCTCTAATCAAGAATCTAAGCAAAATCTGTGATCACTCGCATTTTTCACCAAAAAATCGATTTTTTATAAAAAACTTAAATTGGCTCTAGTTCTTAAATAAGCCTCTAATCAAGAATCTAAGCAAAATCTGTGATCACTCGCATTTTCACCAAAAAATCGATTTTTCTATAAAAAACCTAAAATTGGCTCTAGTTCCTAAAATAAGCCTCTAATCAAGAATCTAAGCAAAATCTGTAAAATCACTCGCTTTTTCACCAAAAAATCGATTTTTATATAAAAAACTTAAAATTGGCTCTAGTTCCTTAAATAAGCCTCTAATCAAGAATCTAAGCAAAATCTGTGATCACTCGCATTTTTCACCAAAAAGTCGATTTTTATATAAAAAACTTAAAATTGGCTCTAGTTCCTTAAATAAGCCTCTAATCAAGAATCTAAGCAAAATCTGTGATCACTCGCATTTTTCACCAAAAAATCGATTTTTATATAAAAAACTTAAAATTGGCTCTAGTACCTAAAATAAGCCTCTAATCAAGAATCTAAGCAAAATCTGTGATCACTCGCATTTTTCACCAAAAAATCGATTTTTCTATAAAAAACTTAAAATTGGCTCTAGTTCCTTAAATAAGCCTCTAATCAAGAATCTAAGCAAAATCTGTGATCACTCGCATTTTTCACCAAAAAATCGATTTTTCTATAAAAATCTTAAAATTGGCTCTAGTTCCTTAAATAAGCCTCTAATCAAGAATCTAAGCAAAATCTGTGATCACTCGCATTTTTCACCAAAAAATCGATTTTTTATAAAAAACCTAAAATTGGCTCTAGTTTCACCAAAAAATCGATTTTTCTATAAAAAACCTAAAATTGGCTCTAGCTCCTAAAATAAGCCTCTAATCAAGAATCTAAGCAAAATCTGTGATCACTCGCATTTTTCACCAAAAAATCGATTTTTCTATAAAAAACTTAAAATTGGCTCTAGTTCCTTAAATAAGCCTCTAATCAAGAATCTAAGCAAAATCTGTGATCACTCGCATTTTTCACCAAAAAATCGATTTTTATATAAAAAACCTAATATTGGATCTGGTTCCTAAAATAAGCCTCTAATTAAGAATCTAAGCAAAATCTGTGATCACTCGCATTTTTCACCAAAAAATCGATTTTTCTATAAAAAACCTAAAATTGGCTCTAGTTCCTAAAATAAGCCTCTAATCAAGAATCTAAGCAAAATCTGTAATCACTCGCATTTTTCACCAAAAAATCGATTTTTCTATAAAAAACCTAAAATTGGCTCTAGTTTCACCAAAAATCGATTTTTCTATAAAAAACCTAAAATTGGCTCTAGTACCTAAAATAAGCCTCTAATCAAGAATCTAAGCAAAATCTGTAATCACTCGCATTATTTCAGCAAAAAATCGATTTTTCTATAAAAAACCTAAAATTGGCTCTAGTTCCTTAAATAAGCCTCTAATCAAGAATCTAAGCAAAATCTGTGATCACTCGCATTTTTCACCAAAAAATCGATTTTTATATAAAAAACCTAATATTGGATCTGGTTCCTAAAATAAGCCTCTAATTAAGAATCTAAGCAAAATCTGTGATCACTCGCATTTTTCACCAAAAAATCGATTTTTCTATAAAAAACCTAAAATTGGCTCTAGTCCTAAAATAAGCCTCTAATCAAGAGTCTAAGCAAAATCTGTGATCACTCGCATTTTTCACCGAAAAATCGATTTTTCTACAAAAACCTAAAATTGGCTCTAGTTCCTAAAATAAGCCTCTAATCAAGAATCTAAGCAAAATCTGTAATCACTCGTATTTTTCACCGAAAAATCGATTTTTCTATAAAAAACCTAAAATTGGCTCTGGTTTCTAAAATAAGCCTCTAATCAAGAATCTAAGCAAAATCTGTGATCACTAGTATTTTTCAAAAAAAAAAACCATTTTTCTATAAAAAACCTAAAATTGGCTCTAGTTCCTAAAATAAGCCTCTAATCAAGAATCTAAGCAAAATCTGTGATCACTCGCATTTTTCACCGAAAATCGATTTTCTACAAAAAACCTAAAATTGGCTCTAGTTCCTAAAATAAGCCTCTAATCAAGAATCTAAGCAAAATCTGTAATCACTCGTATTTTCACCGAAAAATCGATTTTTCTATAAAAAACCTTAAAATGGCTCTAGTTTCTAAAATAAGCCTCTAATCCAAGAATCTAAGCAAAATCTGTGATCACTAGTATTTTCAAAAAAAAAACCATTTTTCTATAAAAAACCTAAAATTGGCTCTAGTTCCTAAAATAAGCCTCTAATCAAGAATCTAAGCAAAATCTGTGATCACTCGCATTTTTCACCGAAAAATCGAGTTTTCTACAAAAAACCTAAAATTGGCTCTAGTTCCTAAAATAAGCCTCTAATCAAGAATCTAAGCAAAATCTGTAATCACTCGTATTTTTCACCGAAAAATCGATTTTCTATAAAAAACCTAAAATTGGCTCTAGTTTCTAAAATAAGCCTCTAATCAAGAATCTAAGCAAAATCTGTGATCACTAGTATTTTTCAAAAAAAAAACCATTTTTCTATAAAAACCTAAAATTGGCTCTAGTTTCCTAAAATAAGCCTCTAATCAAGAATCTAAGCAAAATCTGTAATCATTCGTATTTTTCACCGAAAAATCGATTTTTCTATAAAAAACCTAAAATTGGCTCTAGTTCCTAAAATAAGCCTCTAATCAAGAATCTAAGCAAAATCTGTGATCACTCGCATTTTTCACCAAAAAATCGATTTTTCTATAAAAAACCTAAAATTGGCTCTAGTTCCTTAAATAAGCCTCTAATCAAGAATCTAAGCAAAATCTGTGATCACTCGCATTTTTCACCAAAAAATCGATTTTTCTATAAAAAACCTAAAATTGGCTCTAGTTCCTAAATAAGCCTCTAATCAAGAATCTAAGCAAAATCTGTGATCACTCGTATTTTTCACCAAAAAATCGATTTTTCTACAAAAAATCAATTTTCTATAAAAAATTAAAATTGGCTCTAGTTCCTAAAATAAGCCTCTAATCAAGATCTAAGCAAAATCTGTGATCACTCGCATTTTTCTCCAAAAAATCGATTTTTCTATAAAAGACCTAAAATTGGCTCTTAGTTCCTTAAATAAGCCTCTAATCAAGAATCTAAGCAAAATCTGTAATCACTCGTATTTTCACCAAAAAATCGATTTTTCTATAAAAACCTAAAAATTGGCTCTTGTTCCTAAAATGAGCCTCTAATTCAAGAATCTAAGCGAAATCTGTAATCACTGTATTTTTCGTCAAAAAATCGATTTTTCTATAAAACTAAAATTGGCTCTAGTTCCTAAAATAAGCCTCTAATCAAGATCTAAGCAAAATCTGTGATCACTTCGCAATTTCACCAAAAAATCGATTTTTCTATAAAAACTTAAAATTGGCTTTAGTTCCTAAAATAGCCTCTAATCAAGATTCTAAGCAAAATCTCTGTTTCACTTTAATTTTCACGCAAAAAATCGATTTTTCTATAAAAACTTAAAATTGGCTTTAGTTCCTAAAATAAGCCTCTAATCAAGATTCTAAGCAAAATCTGTTATCACTTTAATTTTCACCAAAAAATCGATTTTTCTATAAAAAACTTAAAATTGGCTTTAGTTCCTAAAATAAGCCTCTAATCAAGATTCTAAGCAAAATCTGTATCACTTTAATTTTTCACCAAAAATCGATTTTTTCTATAAAAAACTTAAAATTGGCTTTAGTTCCTAAAATAAGCCTCTAATCAAGAATCTAGCAAAATCTGTTGATCACTTTAATTTTTCACCAAAAAATCGATTTTTATATAGAAGACTTAAAATTGGCTCTAGTTCCTAAAATAAGCCTCTAATCAAGATTCTAAGCAAAATCTGTGATCACTTTAATTTTCCACCAAAAAATCGATTTTTCTATAAAAAACTTAAAATTGGCTTTATTTCCTAAAATAAGCCTCTAATCAAGATTCTAAGAAAAATCTGTTATCACTTTAATTTTCACCATAAAATCGATTTTTCTATAAAAAACTTAAAATTGGCTTTAGTTTCCTAAAATAAGCCTCTAATCAAGATTCTAAGCAAAATTTGTTATCACTTTAATTTTTCACCAAAAAGTCGATTTTTTCTATAAAAAACTTAAAATTGGCTTTAGTTCTAAAATAAGCCTCTAATCAAGAATCTAAGCAAAATCTGTGATCACTTTAATTTTTCACCATAAAATCGATTTTTATATTAGAAGACTTAAAATTGGCTCTAGTTCCTAAAATAGCCTCTAATCAAGAATCTAAGCAAAATCTGTGATCACTTTAATTTTCACCAAAAAATCGATTTTTCTATAAAAAACTTAAAATTGGCTTTATTTCCTAAAATAAGTCTCTAATCAAGAAACTAAGCAAAATCTGGATCACTCGCATTTTTCACCAAAAAATCGATTTTTCTCTAAAAACTTTAAAATTGGCTCTAGTTCCTAAAATATACTTCTATTCAAGAATGTAAGCAAAATCTGTGATCACTCGCATTTTTCAACCAAAAATCGATTTTTATATAAAAAACCTAAAATTGGCTCTAGTTCCTAAAATAAGCCTATAATCAAGAATTCTAAGCAAAATCTGTGATCACTCGTATTTTTCCATCAAAAAACGACCTTTTCTATAAAAAACTTAAAATTGGCTTAGTTCCTAAATAAGCCTCTAATCAAGAATCTAAGCAAATTCTTTGATCACTTCTATTATCATCACACAATTTTTTTTTTTTAATTCAAAATTGGCTCTATTTCCTAAAATAATTCTTTAAGGAGAACTTAAAGTACTCCACAACTCGAATATTAAAGCAAAGTCTGTTAATATGCCTCTACTAAGGGACGTGTACAGAAATCCCTTATTTCTTCTTTATTTGCTTAATTTTGTTTTTATTGAGAAACACACACACTTTGTGAATTTTCTTTTTATGAAATATTTATGTCGTTTTTGGTCATTTTAATAACGAAAAAATTATGTGTTTAGAATTGTGTCTAGAATATCTTGTTTATTGCAGAAATATTGTAGTTTTTATTTATTTTATTGTTTTTTATTATAAAGAAAAAATTATTGTCTTTTAATCTTTTTAACAAATATTTGAATTCATGTTTAAATTTAATAATTTCCCCGAAGACTAAACATGAGACAAGTAATAAACTGAACTGAAACCAAAGAGAAAAGCTGAAAAATAAAATTTATTTTTTAAAGAAAAAAATATAAAAAAGAAACAAATAAATGAAAAAAGAACTAAAATTATTTACCCCAAGGACACAATTTCTTTAACAGTTAAAATATAAGAAACTAAAACAGGAGAAAATTTCAAGCAAATAGAAAGCAAAAATTCCACAAAAAATGTGTTTAGCCAAAAAAGTAGCAAAATTTAAAAATTAAGGGAAAAAATTGTATTTTTCTTTTCATTTCAAAAGCAAATGAAAATACGTTAAAAAAGGACCTAAAGGCTAAGAAATCCACTACACGGCAAAAGAGAGAAGTAAGAGTAGTTTATAGAGAGGAAGCTTTTAAAGGTAAATAGAAAGTAACAGCTTTTAAGAAGTAACTAACATTAAGAAAGAGAAGGTAGAGGTTCCCAAAAAAGAGAAAAAAATTCATTTTGTTCCTTAAAATAGATGTTCCAATCTTAATCAGACTCTGAATTTACATAAAACTATTTAGGAATCCCTTCCCACTTTTGTTACGAATTTCCCTTATATCCCTTTCTAAAATTATTTTTCTGGAAACCCTACTAAAATTTATTTTGCTCATTTCCCAAGAATTGAATTATAAAAATTCTAAAAAAAAGAACTAAATTTGTTTTGCTTAAATAAAAATTGCGTGACAAAATAGTAGCGAAAATGCGACGACATGTATAAAAGACGACAAAAACTTATTTCCTCATTCACTTACCACAAATACAGATACACTCTCCTAAAAACTTAAAACATTTACTATTGCATATTGTCAGGCGAATAATACAAATAACATGACAACTTTAAACAAAAACTACTACAATTGGAAAAAAAGGACAATTTAGAAAATAAAATTAAGCCATATAAATGCTAGAACAAGAAAAACATAAGGATAAAGAAATAACAACAACAATAGCAACAACTACAACAATTTGTAAGTAGCTAAAAACAATAAGAACAATTTTATAAAGAACTACAACTACAAAAACATAAACGTGTTCGAGTTGAAGTCATTGAAGCAACAAATAGATTTTTTCTTTTGTTTTCTTGTAAATGTAACTGAAAGTCTTTTTTTGTTTATTTGTAAATTTTTAGCCACAAAGTATGCAAAGATATTTTCTTTTAATATGAAAAAATAGCATAAAATTAAATGAAGTTTTATTTTGTAAAAAAAGAACTATAATGAAACAAATGTTTTTCTTGTTTTTGGCGTTTAAGAAGATTAAATAAATTTCCCTAAAAATTTTATTATAGAAACTGTTAAGTTCACTGCAAATTAAACACCTTTTCCGGAAAAATGGTCCGGAATCCATAACTGCATGCTTAAGCAAAATAGCGGTTAAACTAATTATAAATTATATTCAAGACAGAACTATAATCAAAATTGTTCTATATAAGAATTTTCTTAGCTAAAGACCGTAATCCGGCAATGACCTTAAATTGGAACTATAGCAAAAAAAGGACCTGTTTGTTTTGGAATTTTGAAGTTGTCTAAAATATCTTTCTATAAATTTTTGATAATCAACCGATTAAGCTGATCTTTAATAGGAAACTGCTGTGGACGAATTGAACTGAATTTTTACATAACAAAATTATTTTTTACATAAGGAAAACTGAAATGATTTATCTATTTCCACCTGTCCGTCCGTCTGTCCGCGTAGGTTTGTATGTTGTTTGCGCGCTCATTTCGCTATTAATGGTTCTGGGTCACTAAAATTTGGCAAAAGTATTAACTAAAACCAACAAAATTGGTTCATAACAAAGAAGGTTGAATACCGATTTCTCAAACAACCTCAAAACTCCAACAAAGATCTTTTATTTATTTAATTTTTTCCGATTAAAATTACATACATTTACACAAAATATGTACTGCTCTATATACTGCATCACTGTGCCAATAATGACTTAAATCAGATCAGTAGAAAAGAAGTTCTGATCATAAATAAAACATGTGCGATAACCGCCCAACATACACTTGTATTGTATTGAAGGGTATTGAAGATTTAACTTAATATAATTTTCATTTTTTCCTCTTTACAACGATATTAAAAATTCAAACCGGTTATTGGCTTCCTATTCGTTTGGGCATAAACGAACTTGTGGTGGAAGGTATTGGAAATCTTACTTGTTTATATATAATTGTGGTCTAGAGTGTAAAATTGTTCCAATTCTATAATTTATTAATTGTTATTGTCCAAAAGGCGTACTTTTTTAAACCGAAGAAGTTTGTTCATTAGAAGAAAAGCGAAACAGTATTCATACTAGAATGGTTGTTCTCTCGCAAGGATGTTTAATTAAATTTGATGTAAGATAGAGCAATATCTGTATTTAAGTTTCCAAGTGCATATTTGTAATAAAAAGTAGAAATAATGATCACATTAATTATCAAAAGGAAATTTTGGTACGCCGATTAGTATAATTATTCTAAATAGTTTTCATGAGTATGCTAAAAGACAAATAAAACGGTTCCAATAAAAAAAACATTAAGAAAGGCTCGTGACACTGTCAAATACATCTTAAGACCAGTATTGTGGAAATTAAGATTACGTTGGACAAGGACATTTAAAAATTTCTTGTCATAAATTCTAATTTGCAATTTGTGTATTTTTTTAAACTCTATATGCTTTTATTTAAAAAATTAAATCGATATCCTGCATCTGAAATAAATCTCCTTTAAATTTGTCTATATTTACTACATTATTATTTTTCAATTTTCTAAGTATTTATATTTATTTACAAAATTTATTTCTCATATTTCATTCTTCTTTAGTTCTGTATTCAATCAATAAATCTTCAAATAAATACTTCAAAACAAAATCAATGCATGCACATGCATGATTTGAAAAAAAATCTCTTCCATTCTCCACATGCACACAATAATGTAAGCGCATTTGTTATGTCGCTCCTATAAATATGCAATAAATATATGTATTCTCCCAATACAAACTAGAAGAAAACAAGTAAGGATGTATAATTAGTCAACCCGACTATTAATACACTACATCACATCATCGATTAAAATGGAAGTTATGAAAAATTAATTAACGAACCTCGTAGAATTTATTAGAATTTTCTGATGTATTTTTAAGTGCGTTAAGTACAGTATTGTAACACTAAGATTTATGTTAGATTTATGGAATTTAAAATAAATTTTCCTGGGGGGTTATATGGGGGCTACAAGAAGTTATGAATCGACCCTCGTATAGTTATGTTCTTCGATTTTTTCTTATATTTGTCTTAATTTTTACTCTTAAAATGATATTTGGAAGGAGGTTTGTATCGGCCCTACGAGAAGTAATGAACTGACCGATCCTCGCACATTTTGTCACATCGTTTTAGAATATCATAAGACATACTTGTGCCGGGAAGAAACATTTGAATGGGAGCTACCTGAAATATTGTATCGAGCATGGCCAATTTCAATGGGCTTCGTCCTTAGGCCAATATAATAATATGTACCAAATATCATTCAGATATTTAAAAAATGCGACCTGTTGATTGTTCAAAACATGCTGAGTCGATCGGTATACTTAATGATAACCATTTTTTTGCATGTTAAAAACATCAGCACAAGCGCATAATACTCCAACCACCCTCCTCTTACTCTTTTATACCCTACCTGGTGTAGGGTATAAAAGAGTAACAATAATAGGCGGTCAAACCCCAAAATATAGTACCCTATACTACGCTGCTGGATCTTAATAGTAGCTACCAAAAATGAATGAACCTCGTATAATTATTTTTTCAATTTATGCTTAAGAAGCAGGTATATTGTGATAATAATATTTTTGTAGGATATGTGCGTTTTAAAAGGACTTATATGAAATAATAGACCAATCCTCGTATAATTTGGCTTGAAATAGTTTTAGACTTATTTATGTAAAATATTGTTACATTCGCTTTATATTCATGACAATATTTGAATTGGAGTTAGATGAAATAGTGGATTCATCATCACCAATTTTAATAGGCATCGTCCTTGGGCCAAAAAAAATAATAAAATTTTGTTCACAAAATTTTATACGGACAGCCTGCCAGCAGGACGAACGGACTGACATCATTAAATCAACTTAGAAAGAGATTCTGAGTCGAACGGTGTACTTAAAAGATTTTCAGCCTATTACAAACATATGCACAAATGCATATTACCCCCACCAACTACGGTGCTGTAGGGTATAAAAATATTGAAAAATATCTATCAACTAAACAAATATTGCACTCTTAGATGCAAAATCAGGAAAAATAAATTTGTAAAGAAAAACAGCAGCAAAAAAAGAATTTGTTAAAGAAAATAAATAAGGAAATATAATGATCATCTTAAGCAGGGGTAGAGATGGCAAAAGGGAGTTAAATATCTAAAAGTTATTCAATGTTAGAAAATAAAATTTTATTTTTTATATTTAATTTATTTATGTTTAAATTTCTAAATGGAATTTTCATTTTTTCTTCTTTGAAAAGTTTTGTAAGTTAAAAAGGAAATTTTACAGCACGTGTTTGATTTTCCCACAACTCTGCACTTATGAGAAATATTTGTAGCAAACAAATTGCAAAATATTGTCTAAAGTTTTAGTTTAGTTGAAAAAGTTTGTTTTGTATTATATTTCTTATAAATTTCCTCAACCATAAACGTCAATAAACTTGGGAATTTGATGTAATTTATTTAAAAATTAAATAATATGAAAATTATTTTATTTAATTCACATTAGAACTAAATAAAGATCTGGTTCTAGTTCACTTCAAAACAAACTTAATTCTAATTTAGCTCCAGTTCTTGTTCAGTTCTATTTTAGTTCTAATTCAGTTCCAGTTCAGTTCTATTTTAGTTCTTGTTCAGTTCTAGTTCAGCTTTAATTCCAGTTCTACTTCGGTTCTAATTCAGTTTTAGTTCAGTTCTGTTCTAGATCATTTCATTTCTAGTTCAGTTTTAGTTAATTCAAGTTCACCGCTGGTTCAGTTCTAGTTAAGTTCCTGCTCAGTTCTAGATCAGTTCTACTTCAGTTCTATCCCAGTTCTAGTCCAGTTCCAGTTAACTCTATTTCACTGCTTATTCAGTTCTAGTTCTAGTTCAGTTCTATTTCAGTTCAAGTTCAGTTCTTTTTCAGTTCTATTTCAGTTCTGCTTCAGTTCTGGTCCAGTTCTGGTTTAGTTAAAATTCATCTTCAAAATCAGTAATTCACAACAGCAACGAACAGTTAAATTGACAACGTATTATTTATTTTTTATGGTCTTAATTAATAAATTCAAATAGTTGAGAACAAAATCATTTTATTCTATCAGAGTTTCCCGAAATTGTTGCCGTATTTTCGCACTGGAGTTATTCCCAAATAACCTTTCCAATACCACTGCAGTGCAAACAAATTTTAATCGTAAAATATTTGTTCTGCAACCACCCGAGAGAGTAGACGCTTATAGATTTTTTCTGTACCTTCATTACATACAGACGCCCTTCTTTTAACATCCACATATAAGTATTTGTCAATTTAAGCTTAATTCAAAAGTATGAAATGTCAACGTTGTGGAATTTCCTGTCAGGCTAATTTCCTTTGGGTTACAACGCACACACACACTTATACGCACACAAATGTACTCAAAACACCAACACACATTGTGGCAAAACTAAATGTATTACAAACATACATGAAGGTGCATAACTTGTTGTATATTTACACATGCATACATTCACATATGCATAGATTCTGTAAAACTATTGTATATAAAGTAAAAGTTGTGGAGAGAAAAATATAAAAACAAAAATGTGGTGAGAGAGAAAAAAAGTTTCAAAAATCACAACATACATACGAAAACAATTTCATATGTAAAATTATTCAAAACTTTGCATATTTTATGGAGTTTATTGACTACATGCCACTGAACATACGTACATATTTACATGAATATGTAATGCAGCCTAAAAGAGGAAGGCCAGACTCTGAAGATGAACTAAAATTGAACTGAATGAGTCCTAGAATTAAATTAGAACTGAATTGGAAATAAATTGGGACTGAACTAGAACTCAACAAAAACTGAACTAGAATTAAACCAGAACTGAATTAGAACTAAAGCAGAACTGAACAAGAACTGACCTAGAACTGGACCAGAACTGAATTTGAAATAACTAAAACTGAAATTAAACTGAACAAGAACTGAAATAGAATTGAACTTGAAGTGAACTACAACTGAACTAGAACTGAACTAGAACTAAACTAGAACTGAATTAGAACTTAACTAGAACTTAACTAGAACTTAACTAGAACTGAACTAGAACTAAGCTAGAAATGAACTAAAACTGAACTAGAACTAAACAAGAATTGAACTTTAACTATAACTGAACTCGAACTGTACTAGAATTTAATTACAAAAGAACTAGAACTGGAATGCAACTGCGAACTATACTAGATCTGAACTTAAACTGAACTAGAACTGAAAAAAACTGAACTTGAAGTGAACTCGAATTGAACTAGAATGGAACTACGAACTAAATTAAGAACATAATTAAAATCTAAGTAAGGTACGTGAACTGAGGGCCCTTGGACCTGTTGTCGTTTCATTTTCTTCCTGTTATAGTTATTTATTTCTCTACATTTATTTTATATGTGTACATATGACACTACGGGTAATAAGAACTTTGTCCTCTTGTTACTCCTATAAAATAGCAAAAAAAAATACATTACAACAACAGTTACAGAACAAAAAGTAAAAAACAATCTCCTAAAGCTACTCAAATAAAGTTTTTATATTTTTCTGTTGTTCTGTGGGAAGTTCTGTATTCATAGATCTATATTCCAGGTTTAAAGTGATTCACTCACACAGGTGCTTCTTTATGTTCGACATGAAAAGTTAGAAATAAAATTTTATACATAAAAAAATATGACACATACACAATTTTTTACTATCATTATATTAGTGTGTGTGCGTGTGTGTTTGTGAATTTTGTAAATTTATAAGTATGTAAATATATTGTATTCACTATGAGGTTTCGTAGTGTATTCTCATACATATATAGTTTAATACATGTTATCCTGAGGTGTATATGTATTCTGCTTATAGTTTTTTGTTGTTTTTAGTGCATTGTATTGGTTTTTGTCACAAATTTCAATACATCTGGTATGTCCCAATAGAAATAGTTCAGTGAATTTGTTGGGATTTTTTTTGTTTATTTTTAATTTTATTCCTGGTTTAAAGGGGGGAAGGGAGGTTTTTTTGTGAAGTAGTGGTGGAAATGAAACAAATTGAAATGAATGAAATTTTAATCAGGTTAAAAATGTAGTATATTTAGGCCCGAAAATCAAAAATTTCAAGCTTATCTAAAATCTCATAAGGATTCATGTAAATTAAACCCTGAAATTATTCAGAAGGTTTTGAAGACTTTTTCAATATAGTAATACTAAAGTCTGATAATAAATACCGCTACTCACTTTTAAGATTCGGAACAGTAATTATTTTACCTATTTTGTAATTGTAGTGGACAATGCTTGTACCCACAAATTCTTCATTATGGGATTAATTATGTAACTTTTAAACCGTTAGAGATATCTGAATTTTACTTGCTGGAACTAAGATATTCTCGAGTTGATGTAGAGGAGACTTTTTTATAAAACTTTTTATTGGATTCATATATTTCTACAGTTATTTAGCAATGTCTTCTTAATTTTATAGGGAATATGATATATAAAGAAATTTGAAATCTATATAAACGTCAATGAAAAAATCACGATCTTTAGTCCGATATATTCAAATTTTATCAAGAAAAAACCATTTTTGGATATAATTCTGTAACATAAAAACTCCTGAATATTTCGCAATGAAATTTTACGTTAATATACATATAGATAACCCTTATAACAATAAACTACATAACGTTCAATTCAGAATCGTTTTCTGAATGTTCGCCTAAGTGGCTGCCTCTGTAAAACTTGTGAAAAAAATGTTGGTCACAAATTTAGAGATACCTGGATGGCACGTATTATTATTTTGGTCAAAGGACATAACCTATTGAAATTGAGTGGTGATGGGTTCATTGTTTCACCTAGCTCCCAAGTGATCTTCCTGGGGTGGAACTTTAAGGTCATAAGTCCTGACTATAAACCTATTTTAATGAAATTTGGCACAAATAAATCAAATAATATTCTTTAAATATGTGCCAAAATATACGATGATCGGCTTTTATGGCTCATAGGTCCCATACAACACCTCTTAAAAATATCACTTTTATGATGATAACTGTAAGATAAATGTAAGAAAAAGTTGATGTCCGAAATTTTGCAAGAGTTAGTCCATAATTTCTGCTTTCTATAATATACTGCACTCTTAAGCTCTATATATATCGATCATAAATTTTTGATAGTTACCATTAATAAACAATGTGGTCTAGGCTATTAAATATTCAGACTTGACCACCTCTACCTTTTACCTGTCGATATCTTTTATATGAGAGATTTTTTGATACATTCTGATACAGTCTGATATAGTTTTTTGAACTTGTCGAGCTTAGTTTGGTAAAATTATTTTAAATATACCATGAATTTTTGACAAAATTAAAAACAACTAAGAATGATATATTCACTTAAAACCATGATCCGGGAAGGGACTTAATATGAGAGATGGGTCAAATAATACCTCAAGAACTTATTGATCCTGATCAAATAATACCTCAAGAACTTTGATCCAAAATATACGGCAAATTTTAGAAAATTATATTTAAAACCTTTATGACAAACTTATGGGGTGTATGAACAATTTTTCCTTTTACTGATTCGATTTTGATGATTTTTCAAACACCCGGATTTGACGTCTAAATCCAATCACATATAGTAGAACAGCTTACAAAACATTTTTTTTGGAGTGTATCCATCTATAACTTATTTGCTAAGTGATTCAATTTTAAAAATTTATCGTCATCACCACTTGTGATTGTGGACATTTTTCTTGATCCTTTATCAAAAAAGTACAAATTTTTCTTCATAAATCTGAAAAAAGTTTAATGTAAATTGCTTTAAAGCATTTCCGAGGACATCTGGTGATATATGTTCCCCTATCAGATTTTCATAAATTTTTAAAATTATGTTCTTTAGTTTCTTGAAGAGAAAAACAAATACTGTTGAAGCCAAAAATGGGAAAAACTATTTGGGTTATATGTTACATAAGATTGCTATATATTATAGGAAACTATAAGAGAGAAAACCAGAGTGATTGATTTTCTTGAAATGTCATCTTTTTATTAAGTTTCGTTCGAATAAGAATTTTTGACACTTTGGCAATAAATACTTGAAAATCTGTTTACACTCACAAATTAAGGATAATTTATCATACATAAAATTAGATTATGCCTCTTTGACGTAACAAAAGGTAAAATCACAATTGACTTAAACTCGAATTCGGAATATATACTGATCATAAAGAATTTCAACTGATTTTTTGTTACTCAGAAAAGTTTTTACTATCAAAACTCTATCCCTACCGAAATTAAGGGACACCTCAAATATCCACCATCCATAAAACAATTTGATTAACATTTGTTTTAAATTAAATTAACACAATAATTTACCTTCAAATACAAAAGTATTACCAACTATTTCCTCTGAGTGTATGTTTTCAATTTGTTGTCTTTTTCTCTCAGATAAAAATATCTTATGTTAAACCTCATGTTATTGTCGAAGCAAATTTTCATGTTGGTTGTTACTTTTGTATACATGCAACAAAAAACAACAACGACAACTTCCACAGAATTAAATGTAGAAAATGAAAAATTAAAAAAAAACGGAAAATAAAATGTTCACAATGTTTTCGGTTTTATTTTTCTCTGTTTCATTTGTTGCCCCATTGTTGTAGTTATTCGAGTAGTTGTTGTTAGCAGTTTGTTAATTTGTTACAGTTGTTATTCATGTTTTATGGTTCTTTTTTCAATTTTAATAAAAATATATTTTTTTTAATTTTTATTTTCATTTTACTCTCCTCCCTTCCTTGCAGGGGCTTCTTACTTGTAGAAACTTAACGTAAAAAAATTTTCAGTTATGAAAGAAAATCGACAGCAATTGGGAATTATTTAGTACAGGTGCAAATATACGTACACACATAAACACATACATAAATATTAATCATTGTTACAATATGATTTTCAGGTTTTTTAATGTTTCTGAAAAAAATCGGTTACTTTTTTGTAAAAAATGCACAATGGGAAAGAGTCTACAAATTAATGGAAATTAGTTACTAAAATTTGAAAAGACCGATGGGAGTTCAAAAAAGAGAACTTATGGAACTAATCTAAAATAGAATCCGAATCTAAACTACAATCTTAATAAAAAGCTGTAAAGAAACTAAATAAAAACTGAACTAAAACTGAACAAAAATTGAACCAGAACTGAACTAGAAATGAATTAAAACTGAACTCGAATTGAACTAGAACTGAACAAGAACTCAACTAGAACAGGACAAGAAGTGAACAAGAACTGAACTAGAACTGAACTAGAACAAACTAGAACTGTACAAAATCCGTTAAGGAATCGGAGTTGAAATTAGAATAAGAATTTGAACGAGATTCCAAAGTCAAATCGAACTAGAATCCGAATTAGAATAAAAAGTAGAATCTTATCTAGAATATACAATGAAATCTGAATCTCTAATATTTTGCTGAATCTGAACTAAAATTTTAAGAAAATTTAAACTACAATCTGAGATTGAGTCTGACTTCTGATCTACAATCAGTATGAGTAACTTTATTAGAGCCTGAATCTGAATTACATTCACGAATGAATACTTCTAGCTGAACCAGAATCTGATGTAACAAGTAATAAGAGCTTAGATCAGAATATAAAACTGAACTAGGAAATCTTAACTAGTATAAGAACTAGAACTTGAATTTTAGGTAGTATTTGAGTTATTATTTGAATAAGAAACTGAATTAGAAACCTAAACTGGAATCTGTTCTAAGTAGAGCAGAATTTGTTCTAAAATTGTTCCATTTGAATTTTTACAAATCCGTTTCCGGATCCTGTCTCACTGTACAAAAAAAATGTATATACCAAAATATGTATTCAATTTTTTCCACTTCCAACTTACTCTCCAGGTAATTGTGTGCGTTTTTTTATTATTATGTTTAATTTTCGTTATATACTTTTTTCATCTTGTTGTTGTAGTTGTTGTTTTATTTTTCGTTTTTAACAAGTTTTTAATAAAAAAGTTTTTTATTAAATTTATTTATATAGTTTATTTATGTGTAAATGTAATCAATTAGTTTGGTTATGAAAGTTTATTTTTCATTTAATTTCGTTTATGTTTTTGAAAGGCAAACAGACAGACGGACAGATTTATGTACATATAAATGTAGTTAATGTGATGAGGGTATGGCAAAGTAGAAAAAAAACTTTCATCACGAAATTCATAATCTTATTCATGAGAATAAATGAAATGTGGGAAAATGATTATCTACTTGTTTTTATTTTTTTCTTTAATATTGAAATAATGAAAAGTTTACTTTTTAATGAGTTGAAGAAGTAGGAGAATTGATATGTAATAATTTTTATGCAATTTTTTTCTGATTTTCTGTTATATAATAATCATACGCTCGGGTGCACAATTGGATAGTAAGTTGAAATTGATATGAATGTGAGAAAAGATTTAAGGAATATTAAATAATATTTGATTAAGAAAAATAACTCTTTTAAGAAAATTTCTCTAAAATTTCACATCGAGATATTGAGATATAGTGATCTATATATATGTTCTAGGATTATTTCGGAACAGGACTGCGAATTGAGTTTGAATATAAAGAGTGATTTAAGTAAAACCAATCAAAAGTTTTGTCGAATTGTAATATTTTCACAATTTTAAGATTTTGAAGATAAAGATTGCGAAACTTAAATGATTCTTAAATTAAGGAAGTCCAGTTACGCCTTGCTTCGACAAAATTTTAATAACCTCCACTAAAATTTCGTGCAAGTGAATACTTCATGTTTCTTACAAACACACTCACACATACACTAGCGTATACATTATAATATATAATTGGTTTTCTTAAATACAACACTCTTTTCTACTGAACCAACTTTGATAATTTTGGAAATTATTCTGAAGTACAAATAACTTTATATTATGTCAAAATCTTACTCTAATTTGTTGATTTCTAACTGGCACTTTGCGAAAAATATTTGCTGGAACTTAGAAGTTTCCTCAGATATCTTTCTATATATTTTGATATACCAAAACGATTTTGCTGATTTAAAATACAGAACTTCTCAGTACTATAACAAACACCCAGGACATATTTCAGTGAGCTTTACCGATTATTGTGGATACGATCGTGCTAACAAAGATATACTGACATACAGATGGACAGGAAAACGAACAGACAGACAGATTTTGATTTGATGCATTATGGGTTCTTAGAAGATTCCTTCTATGCGTTACATACGGATAACAAAGTAAACATACTCTCTTCACTTCACTTGTGGTGAAGTTTGTAAGGATTCTCCAAATTATTTCGACTTCCAATAATGAAAAATTAATGGAGAAGTGGCTTTTAAATGGTGATTAATAAGGGTATAACTCTAACATAGTCAGAGTCGCTGTGTTGAAACAGTTGGGCTAACACCTGATCTTAGAGGAATCAAATGAAGTTACTCTCTTAAACAATCAAAAATTAATGATCAAATGAAGTCGCAGTATTAAAGGAATTGAAACAATCAACAGACAGTTTCTCAAAGTCACCGCTATACAACAGTCAGTTGAAGACACGGGCTTAAAAAAGTAAATTTTGAAGTCGGTGTATTGAAAAAGTTAAGAGAACTCGTGCTGTTAAAACCGTAGACTAATATTGCTTTGTTAAACTGACAGCCGAGTCCACAATATGCAAACAGTCAAACTCACTTGGTGTCATAAGAGCGAGACCTTTAACCGATATACAGTGTTTCAAATAAAAAGTGAAATTAATATAAATTTGTATCTTGTGAACGACTGGTTCGATTACAATAAAATTTCACACAGTGTTACCGAAAATATAGAAGATTTTAGTTTACGACTTTGAAATGGTGTCGGTTACACTCTTTTTAAGTTACAAAAAATTTTCTTATGTAATCTATTCCATTCCATTCCATGGACCTTTCCACCCTATATATTTCACTTCAATAATTCTTTAAAAACTTAATTGACAATTAATATTTTAATCCTCTCAGCACTTATTCCTTATTAGATTTTTTCGATGATGAATATTTGCAACCTCTCGCATTAATCCTATCCATTCTACATTTTATTCAGTAAAATTGTTCCTCGAGAGAATAATTGGGATAAAGTTTCAGTTTAATTGTTTTTAAATATTCGATATCCGAAATTTTCTACTGCATATGATATTTTCGAATTTATTGGGATCATTCTTTGAAAATTCCAACAGAATCGTTCCAGTAGCTTAGTTGTCTATAAGTCCCAAACGGAAAAACACAGATTCATTTTATATATAGATATATTTATTTAAATATTTTTCATCTCAAGCTTTCTTCTTAGCCACTCTTGACCTACGACCTTTTTTATAATTTCTCAAATAGATAACAGCCTCTTGTTTATTAATCTTTCTATATAAATTTGGACTGCCAGCAAGTTGTACATCAAATGGTAACCGAATATATTTATTTTCGAAATTTATATTGTCGCCCACTTGAGCGGAACCATCTTTTACAGAAATTCCATTCACTTTAATCTTGCGGCGTGGGATTTTAACAACATCATCATCGGGATTTCTAAAAATAATTCTAGCTTCCTCAGCGTCATTTGCTGCAGGATTTGCAGGTCTTACAACTTCCGGTTCCATATTATTATTTGCATTTCCAGGTTCTGGTTTAGGATTAGGTTTCATAGGCTTTTCAGGTACTTCCGGTATGGGCATATTGTCATTTGGTTTAATAGGATTTTGTACAATTATCACATAGGGTGGATGTGCCAAATATTCGTAATCATAATATGGTGGTGGATAATATGGATATAAGGGTGGATACGGTGGATAACTTACTGGTGGTTTTGGTCCTTTAGTGGGATGATATAGGGGATATTGTGGATAATAAGTAGATTGCTGAGGACTATATGTAGGATGTGGTGGCTTATACGGTGGATAAGATGGGTAAAACTCATGTGGATAGTATGGATATAAAGGAAACAATGGATATGAAGGTTTTACTACAACAGTATCTGGTTTACTAGTTGTTGTTGTTGACGTTTCAGAAAAGAAAGGTTTCAATAAATATCGGGCATCTGAAAAAGAGTAAACAATTTATTAACCATAAAATGTTATGTTCTGTTTATTTTGACTGTAAATTACCTGATTTTCCTTCATCATCAGCCGCATTAACTGCCAACAATCCAATAATCAGTACTAAAACTAATTCTTTACACCAACCCATAGTGTTTGATTAATGATTGGAAAGATACTATACTTTCCTCAAGAATTTCTTCATATTTATACAAAAAGAGTAAAATAACAACAAAATTTCTCTACTTAATACAAAATCTCCCACAAAAAGAAAGTTTTAGTTATTTTATCCGAAAGAAATCTTTTGTTTATAAAAATTTACCTAAATTAAGTTTCATCGGGAAACAACTGTTTTGGAAGTATTTATTATTCGTAAAAACAATTAATCAGTTAACAAAATCTAGTTTTACTGATCCAATTTAAATTGACTTCAAATAACCTGTTTTCACTTATTTTTATTGATCTTAGAAGTTTATAGATAATAATTTATGTGCGACCGTTGATATAGAACTTGAATGATAATTAATTCCAAAAATTTTTGAATTGAATTAATTAAAATCGACTTAAATACACATTTTGGAGAATTTATGTTAGCAAACCCATTTTTAAAGAATTAAATTTAATTAAGTGTTAATGTGTCATAAAATTTGCATATATTTTATTTGTATGGAGACAAATTATTATAAAAATTTTAACAACAATATTAAATTTACAACAAAAATTTTTACTTTTCAATCAAAATCCAACTTTACACAGAAATAAGGCGACAGATCGAAAAATTCTGAACATACATAATTTAATTTTAATTTCTTTTTTTGGAAACTCTTACATTAAAGTGTTTACAGTGCTTTCTAGAAAAAAACAAAAACTGAACTGAAACTGAACTAAAGGTGAACTAGAACTTAACCAAAACTGAACTAGAACTGAATTAAAATTGAACTTGAACTAAACTACAACTGAACTACATCTGAACTAGAATTGAACTAGAACTGAACTAGAATTGAACTAGAATTGAACTAGAACTGAACTAGAACTGAACAAGAATAGAACTAGAACTGAACCAGAAATGAACTAGAACTGAACTAGAATCGAACTAGAACTGCATGTATGAATATACAAAAAGCAAAACCAACGTTGAACGTAATTGATCGTAGACAATGTTGTTTTAATACCCTTCACCACCATTGGTGGTTGGGGTACAATGTGTTTGTGCTTAAATTTATAACGCACATAAAAATTTTGCTACCACTACTTCTAAGTAAACCGTACAACTCAGAATCACTTTCTGAGTCGATTTTACGATGTCCGTCCATCCGTCAGGCCGGCTAGCTCTCTATCCTTGTAAAGCTTGTGAACAAAATGCAGGTCGCAATTTTAAAAATACTTCAATGAAACTTGGTATGTGTAATTATTTTGGCCCTAGGACGATGTCTATTAAAATTGGTGATAATGGGTCCATTATTTCACATGGCCCCCAAATAAAACTAATTATATTCTACGATGATGTGCCGAATTATACGAGGATAGGTGCCATATAATTTCCCAAAAAAAACACTTTGAAAAGCTTAAATCTCATATATAAGTAAGCATTGTGATAACAATTGGTCAAATTATATATTAAATATAAGCAAAAAACGATGTACGAAGTTTTACGATGGTCGGTACATAATGTCTTCTTGCTTCCGTATTATTCCCTAGAAGTCCTTTTAAAGTGCTCAAACATATATATATATAATAGTACCATAATAAACACAAAAAAGATAGCTACCTGTGATATACAAAGTAATGTGGTGTAGGGTATTAAATAGTCAATCTTATCCGACTTTTACTCTGAGTTGTTTTTTTAATATTTTACTTTTTTGAGTTAATTCTTTCTATTATCATTATTTGTTATGTTCGTAGTAGTGATGTAGAATATAAGGTAAATAAGATCAATAGGAAAAATACTGTCCTCATACAAGCTAATTATAATTGTAGGTAATTTGATAAATTATTACAGCCAAAATCTTTAAATTTTTTCTGAACCTAATCGCAGTGAGCGAGTGGAACGAGTGGACAGATGGATAAGAGGAAAATTATCGCTATACTTAGCAAGCATATCTAAAAATTATTTTAGTATTTAAAAATGGCGATTTCTGAATATACCATAAGCAAGTTTGATTGAAACCAAATTTCATGGCAGAAGTAGCCATCATAATGATGTTATAATTATTTAAGTGTTATTAAAGTTTAGCTCGAATCAGAATTCTGTTATATTATTGTTATAGCGGCGGAGTTTGCCGGTTAATTGCTAGTTATATATATTTTTTTGTTATTTGCCTTTATATTAATGTTATGTAACTTGTGTATACAAATATTTGTTTATAACTATTTTTTTAACTTTTTTTTTTAACAGCAGATTTACACCTTTAACTGGTTACAGTATTTTTATTATTTTGTTGCATACATCTAGGATACTGTCTACTCTTCCAACTATTCTCTATTTATAAAATGTAGGTTTGCACATATATTTTGTGCTGTCATTATTATTACTTTCAAAAACAGCAACAACAACATACACACATTACAGATGTTTTTATTTGTTGCAATGTAAATGTATCTGTAAGGATTGTCTACCCAACAAACCAAACCATAAACAAAATGAAAAAATATCCTAAAATAAATTTATCATAAAGAGTTTTTGATAACATTTCATAATCATAGATTTATTTTAATCAAAATTATAAATAATTTTTAAATAATGTTTTAAAAATGTTTCCTGTAGCAACAATATTTGCAATAATACTTGCTATTACTATTATTGGAACTTATAATATTTGCAAATGAGTTTGTAAGATTAATGCCCGCAATAGTTTTGTAAGTATTTTTTTATAAAAAGTCCCATTTTTGAAATTATAAAACATACATTATCATAACACTTTTGCAAGCCTTACGTCTTACGCTAGTAAGTTTGTAACAAACTTATTTAAAAGCCTTTTGATTTAATGGGTAGATTTTTTTACACATACATACATATATGATTGTCTATAAATTTCAACTTTATGTGTTCAGTGTTTGTTGATCTTATTCACTCAATTTTCATAAATGCCACTGTAACGAGTATTTCTACAGACATGCAAACGTGTAAAGGAGTATATATGTATAGAACATTAAATTTTTTGTTTCCGTTTTTTTCCCATTTCCTCCTGTTGACATTGTTAAAGCCTTACTCGAATATGGTAAATACGGGTGAAGAGAAAAATGTCCTGTTGTTATATGCAAACTTGGTTAACTCTCTGATGTTTGTTAAACGGGAGTTACAATGGTTATGTTGTTGTTAGCTGGTTGGTTTGTTTGTATGTATTTTATGGTAAAACTACAAACACATGTTTTTGTTTATACATTTTTTTTGTACATTTAATGATCAACTTTAAATCAGTGTTTTTATTTTGTTGTAGTTTTATTTATGCCAAAAGAGAGCCTGTGCTCATACTGATAAGAGCAATATTTATTCTGTATGCATACGAACATATGTATGTGTATGTAAGTTTTGGATATATGATTTGACAGTTTTTCATAATAATTTAAAAACTGTATTGGTGTGAATTGTTACATGTTGGTGTGTGTTTAAATTTTTGTCATTATATAGTGCATTTTTCTTTATTAATGTGTTGTTAGAGTACATAAATCTACCAACAAAAAAATTTACCTACAACATTATGTCGTTGACAGGATGTTTAAACAGAAATTCTTTTAGAAGAAATTGCAGTTTTTTTGATGTTAAGAAAGCTGTTAAGGTTTTAGGGATAATTTAATTTGATATATTGAAGAAATTTTTATATGGAACTAGACCAATAAAGAAGAATTAGAAGAGTTGTTTTAAAACTCTAATACAAGTTGATGGTATTAATATTAATGCCATAAATACTCAGCTACTTTTTGAAATAGTTCATATGAAGTTAAGCTAAAATTCTATAAAAACAAAATTTAGAAATGATTAATCTTAGAACTTGGAGATGTTTCGAAAGTGAACAACTGCATATCGTGGTTTCAAAATGATAAAAATTTCATAGAACTTTAACGAAATGAAATTTAAATATACAGACTTTTATCCTAATTAATATAATTTTTCTTCAAATTGAAGAATTTTCTCCATGTTTCGGAAGTATTTCTGGAAATAATTCTACACTGAACCAGATGTCGTAGGTAATATTTTGGAAAAAATGTATAGAACTTTAACAAAAAATGTTAAATATACAGACTTTTATCTTTAAATTGAAGGATTTTCTTCAAATGTAATAAAAAATTTAATCAGCAAAAAGTTCAGTAAAAAGTGTTAAATTGAATAAGTTCAAATTACTTAGATCACCCTGCAAGAGGGTAGTAGCTCCAAGAGTATTTTCTCTATTCTCCCTCAGTATCGAACAGTCACATAAAACGTTCGTCTTATCTGTTGTCTCATCATGATAAATATGATAAAAGTTATTTAAGATAAAAAATATTCTAGTCCGAGTTAACTATATCATAACCTTTGATGAATCCCAAAAGTTGTTTCATCAAACCTGGTCCAGGTAATATGAGTAGTTAGACATGATGCCACAATAATCAGTCTACTCTACTTCGCTTGCACATATCTGTTACCAAATTGACTAAATTGATTTCAGTCAAATACAGTCCTACTAGAGCTCCGGGCCCTGTCCAGCCCAATATAGCAGACGTATTAAATCACAGTTACTGTAACCTGAAATTCAGATAAGCTTAATCCACGAATATTTCAACATCTCATACAGAGATATCCAGCATTTAGTATGATCCTATTTTATATCTCTAAACGCAAAGAAGTCTGTAACAGCAAGACACTTAATATAATAATCGCATTCTTGCCTGATTACCCTGCAAGTTCCATCCGGAAATCAGGTATTATAGGAAAAGGTATCATCAGTCTTAGCTATTGAGAAGGTCCTATTAAAAAAGGTCTTGAAATACAGTAGTCAGTAGGACTAAAATCGTATAACCCTGGATGATCATTGTATCCCCATGGATTACCAGCATGTAACCATACCGTGACGTAGAGCAGCACTTATTAAAACATCAGATAAGCTAGAGGCCAATTTAGAAATGTGCAGAGGGCATCGTTTGCAGCACATCTACATATCTTTTCACATCATACAAAAGTGTATGTTTAAAAACCGCAATATAGATTCATATCATATACCTTGGATTCAATCTCTGATACGTCCAATAACCTTGCAGCATGTATTAAAAAAAAGTGTTTCGTCTGTATTTTGAGGTTTGCTTGTATATTATATTGCTGGGTTTAATTAAGATATTACTTGGAACAACAACTTACATTCCGAACAAATTTCATTAATGTGAAACACAGTGTACTTTGACAGATTTGTAGCATAAGTCAAATCCCTGTGGAAGTGTTTTTCTGAAAAATGCCGTCTGGATGGGATGTCGAAAGTAATTTATCGCATAAATATAATTAATATGAATTTTGTATAATTAAATGTTATATTAGGATCTCTCAAAACTACTTTAAATCTTAGGTAACTTTTAACACTGACAATACACATTATGGATTCTGGTGGTTTAAACAGAACCCATAATGTGTATTGTCAATGTTTAAAGTTGCCTTGGAGTTGTGTGGAATTAAGTAGCACAGTGACTCAGGATTGGTAGACGTTGTTTAGAATTTTGTACAACAAGCTTTTTTAACGGTATTTACATTTGGCTGCAAACGAATCCAGTACAAAAATATGTATATCAGTGGAAGCTTTGAACATTCTTCTGATAGGAAAATTTCTTAAAATTATCTTCAGCATTAAAAGTTTTTTTTAACTAAAATTCAAATTGTATTGTGTTAACATCACCCATGAGTCGCCCATTTAAAAAATTCGCACACTCCAACAAATAACATCATCTCATCATCATAACCACATTTTTATTTCATGCCTTAACAAATACTATTTTGCATGACTTTAAAAGTACTTTAAAAACAGCATAAATGACATTAACATCTAAAAAATAAAAAAACATGTCACATATTTTTTCACAATAAAATCCCTCAAAAAAGTCACTTGTTATAATGTCCAAATATAAACACATATTTACCAAAACAGACACATACACACACACACAAATGCACACAATCACTGGAAAGTATTATGTTGGTTGTTGGCACATGGTTTGATGAATATAAAATGTTGAAACATAAATATGTTGTGAATATTATGTGAACTCTAACAAGATTGAAAAGAATTACAACAATTTACATTATGTTGTAGTTGTGTTCATCTAAAAAAAAACATACACATACTTATGTTGTTGCATAAGTTGGAAAGTGGCAGCTTATAATAAAATAAAAAAAATCTGCTGTTACTCTGTGTATGTGTTAAGTCAGTGCAAATTTTGAGTAGACATAATGAACATAAAAAGTTTGAAAAGGGTTTTGACAATTAAGTGAATTATTTGTATATTAAAATGAGATGAATTCATTTTTAGAGATGAGAGAAACTGGATTTCTTTTAACCTTAAAGAAAAACATTTTGTTAGCCCTGAAAGAAGAAATTTATATTAGGTACGCAAGTAGGGAGTAAGATCCTTGCTGTCACTTTGTTCGAACAGAAAGTCCATTTCCATTTGAAATCAATTTTGAACATCTTGTTTGTGCTCTTGAATTCTCCTTTAACAAGAAACCAATATCACTCCCCTAATCTTAGCTCCGGGCAGGTTTGAGGATTTGCCTCCCTTGATACAATTGTGATTATTGTTATTGTACCACTCAAAGACTTGTTTACCATAGTGCGAGGATACCAAGTCGGACCCAAACATATAAAGTCCTTTGAATGGAGGCAGCCTTTTTAAAAAACATTCATTGAAGTAAATTTCGGTATTTGTAGAGTTCGTTTTAACAAATGATTGACTTCTTTTGGCGCAACGGTATATTGTTTGAGATTAAAAATTTGTCTTCAACATTCCTTCGAGAATCAGCAATATAAAATTTTTGAACAGGAAGTTGCGAAACGTCTTCCCAAACCAAACGTTTCGAATATTTTCTTTGAAAACTTGACTTCAATTTCCGTGTTCTGTTTCGGCCTCTTAATTTTTAGCAGCATTCCTATCAGGAACTTGTTGGGGCCTTGTATGTTTTTAATCCTGTATTAGTTTAACCTTTTGTACCAATTAGCCCGAGCAATGACCTAACCGTACTAATTTCCTGCCGGGTATGTTAGAAGGTCTTTTAATTTTTTTTCTATTTTTGGCTTTACAAACATAATGTGGACCATCCTTTCTACCTGAACCAGGTCCTGGTACAATCATATGAGTATACAGCTATCCTTTTTACCAGGAGTAGTACGAGGCGAAAAACGGCTCTTAACATTTTTTGTAGCTTTGACTAATAATGTTTAATACGGACCAGGTTTCACCTCCATACAACATAGTTCATATTAAAAATATGTTAAATATTCAGAGCTTTGTTTGCCTGGATATGAATTTGCAGTTCAATATTGATTTTAGTCGTCCAAATGCAGCTCCTGGATTGTCTATGTCTACATCGCAATTTGTACTCACTATAGTAACAAGATTGCAGAAGTAATTTGCGTATTCGACTGATTTGCCTCGCAATATGACATTTTCTGTGCTTAAGTTGTTGATTTTCATTACTTTGGTTTTATTGATAACCAAAGTTATGAAAGCCCACCATTTCGCAGCCTTATCTTTTGCATGTCGAATAACTTGTGCGAGAGTTGCCAAATAAGTTGACATGTGAGATTCCACGTGATTCGTTCTCTCTGTAAACAACTCTTATATCATCCAATACGATTGTGAATTGCTGAGGTGATAGGGATCACCCTTGTTCGCTCCAGCATTTATATGAAATGGTTCTTCTGGGGTATTCCTTTTCATTTCAATGCTTTTCATAAAACAGTTCGTCTTATGTTGCCGAAAGCTCTTCTGAAATCAGAGAGTAGTTAGTACCGTGAAAGTAAGTCATTCTAGAGCACTGTTCTATGACAATGCGAAGAGTGTTAGCTTGGTCCTACTAGGCCGAAACAAACTTAAAAGTAATAAATCTGTTTTGTTCTTTATCTAACACTTATTCATCGCTCTCCCTTTTTTCACTCTAACTTTATAGTTAGAGTGTATTATGTGTATAGTTTCGGGTAGCCTTAGCATGTAAAATGAGAAAGAATAGTTTTTATATTTCATACAAGTGAAGCTGTCAGTGTCAAAGTAACTGTCAACATGTCATTCAAATGTAAATTAATAACACACTCATACACTGGCAGCAGACGTACATATATTCATTCAAACACTCTATTTCTCTAACAAAATACAATAAAGAAAAAAAAACTTTATGTACTCTTTACAATGAGACATTTTAAACATGCTTGAATGTATGTGTATGTATAGGATATGTGTGCTGCTATTCACACATACATTCATCATATTTTTTTATGTGTTGCATAAATGCAATAATGCATGTTGCTGTTTACTGTTTGCTGTTGTTGTCTGCAACCCCCCAAATGGCTGGCCGCTTAATCGTCAAAAACTTTTTCCTTCCCTCTCGGTTTCCCTCTCACTGTATCTGCACCTATTTCCAGAGACCAAAAAGTCTTTTTAATCGTATGCAAAACACAAATTTCAAAAGCAGTATTAATGTAAATTTACTTATGTACTTTATTTTGCTGCCAGGTGTGAGCAAAGAGAATTTTGTATTTTAATCCTAAACCATTCCGGCATTTCATTACACGTAACTATGCAAAGCTTTGAGCTGCTATTCTCGAAGTCTCTAGGGTGTTAATTTATTAGTTATTGCCTACCAACACTACCAAACCGGAGTGACAGTTTGCTAATATGAGCAGGGGATTCTTAGATTTTGTCATTTTGATTTGCTTCTGCTCAACTAAGATTGAGAGATTTTCTTCTTTACTCTATAAAATTAAGTTGAATTGAAAAAGGGAAAAAATGTTTGATTTGAAATTGAAGTTTTAGTTAATTGAAAATTTTCGTCAAAATATTTGAGTTGGGTAATGATAATGTGAGTGTGTCAAATTGTTGGAATAAACAGGTTAATTTATTTGCTGTTAAAGTTAAAATGTTATTTAATTTTCACTTAGTTTAATAGTTGATACACAAAGGAATAGAAGGATTACGACTTGAAAAAATAAAGTGAGAGGCGTAAATAAATTTATATTTATTAAAGGTAACAAATAAAAAGTAGCAACTGAATATTGCTAGCTCAATTCTGCTTATGTTTTAATTTAATTCTAGTTCAGTTCAAGTTTAGTTCAAGTTTAGTTCAAGTTCAGTTCAAGTTAAGGTCAATTTCAAGTTCAGTTCAAGTTCAAATTCAATTAAATTGAGTTCTAGTTCAATTCTAGTTTAGTTCTAGTTCAAGTTCTAGTTCAATTCTAGTTTCACGGGTAAATCTTCTATCACTGTGGAATATACACTCAAAGTTTATATAGATTTTTTCCAAAAATGTATTAGGTTGTGACTTCTATATTCCCAATCTTCAGAAGCGCAATTTCTTTAAAACTGCCTGATAACAGTAGTATTATTCACGCTGATATTTGGAGGTTGGCAGAGCTACTACATAACTTGGTCCTCTAGAGAATGAACTTTCGAACTGTAGTCTCAGTGATAGCTGGTTGTGCTAAGTATTTCAAATTTCCTTACATCGGCGAGAAGTTATGGTAGTTAATAGAGTCCACTTTTGAATAACTTGGGAAAACACAATACTGATATTAGGCAAAGATCCTTAGCCTGGACAAAGATCCTAGCTCTGAAACCCAAGTGAGTGACGCCCCTTATTCTAATACATTTCTGAGGCACTTGAAACTACAATACTAGTTCAGCTGTGTAGGTCCTTCATTCGTAATAAAAAATCATATCATTTAAATCTTCTTTGATATCTTCAATACATCTGCAATTTTTAATTCCTTTTATCTCATCTAATAACAAAACACTAAAACTAAACTCTCAATATTCTACAACCTTAAGAGGAGCTACTTTTTTCCAATTCCATAAAATGAAAAATATTTCCTTCATCACATTAGATGAATTTCATAATAATGTTTACTTTATTAAATCTATGAAAAATTGTGCACACATGTTCTAATTTATGCACTACACTTGTATTACAACCACTCAAATAATTTTCTTAAACGGATGGTTGCATTCAAACATTCATACGTACATAAATATGAATATGATTG
>PYHX02000158.1:85677412-85717998 GCA_004302925.2 Cochliomyia hominivorax | reverse complement strand
AAAAGAACTGAAATCTTCAACTTAAACCTCAACATAAGAGATTATAAAGCAAAATCCAGAGAATGATTAAAACCCCAAGATAAGTATTACAAAAAACATTATAGACGAAAATGATGGTGCTGATGATGATGAAGTAGATCTTAGTTATTAATGCTTAATTACAGTTCATATCAACTTTAAAAAAATGACTCTTAACTTGGTTAACAACTGCCCACCTTGATAAACAAACACCAATAATATATTTTTGTTTATTCTTATAAGTTTTTCCTTCTTTTTCGCTTAGTCCTTTTACAGGACTTTAAAGTTTTAGTTTTTATTTAAGTTAAATTTATGCAAAAAAGTTTTAAAACCAGAAAATAAACTTTCAAAGTTTTTATTTAAAATATGTTTAGAAGATTTAAAGAAAGTTTTAATTTTTATCTCTAGTTTTTACTAAAGAAAAACTACTTACTCTCATGGAAATTGAGGATTATATTAAGGATATTTACCTGAAAAAGAGAAAAGATTAAAAATCTATATTTTTAGGATTTTAACAAAGAGTTAGTTGGAATATAATTTCTAAGTTTAAGGAAAGGACTTCAAATAAAATATTATAACATGAAAAGGACTAATATGCCATAATATCTTTATAGCATTATATCCAGCAAAATTGGTGAATAGTTTGGATAGATAATGTCCGTTTAAGAAATATCAAAACTACTTATATTTAAGCAGCAATATCATATTCAAAAACATATGATTTTTTATTACACTTGATAAGAAGGATATCACTCGTTAAGTTATTTCGGAATTTATCAAATTTTTCTCTATTACAATCTTAAAATCTTAATTTATGTTTTATTGTCTGGGAAGATCTGATTTCCCATTCCATTGTCATGTCTTTTATGTTAACATAGTGGTTAATCATTCCGGCGAAGTCTGTACCTGCAAATCGTCCTTTTAAAACTCCCCTTTCACTAATGGAATTTTAAAGTCCCTACGGATGTTGTCTAAAGTACCTATGAGCTCCGGTTACAGACCGTAGAATTTTAGGTTTTGACCTCTGTATAATAATGCTCGTTCTACTAGCTGTTCCACTTAATTGGATACCATATGTTCATATGGGTTTTAAAATGATTTTATACAGGATATCCTTATTGTTAAGGCTTAATATTAACAGATTGTAAGTAAGAGTGTGAGTAAGAAGACTACCCAATTATATACCGATGAATGTTACGTAATTACCTAATGACATTTTAACACCTTTAAGAGAATCTAGTGGTTAAGTTTCTCTTCTAACAGTGGAAGTTACTTCCTTTCTTTTCAGTGAATTTAGTTTCATTCTCCAATGCTTTCAAGCAAGTTAAATATATGTAGAGATTATGAGATGTTATACTAGGGTCCTCGTATTTACTGAGTATTACCGTTAGCAAATTTTGAAATTTTCAGATTGTATATTAAGAACACTTCCCTCAAGTTTTTATATAGAGTTATATAGAGCTCTTAAGATATAAATTCGTTACATTTTACCCTAAAGTGTCTAGTTTTGCATGGGAGGCCCTTATTGCAAAGGGTCTCCCAACAAAAGTTCAACACTTTTTTAATTAAAAATATTTTCACTCCAGTTAAACATTTTTCCAGTTTAATAGTTCCATATTGTTCCCGAAAACCAAACTGGTGAAGTGACATTATAATTTTATACCCTACACCACAGTAGGTGATTGGAGTATTATGCGTTTGTGCTATCGGTTGTAACATATAGAAAAAATTGGGTAACATTCACTTTAAATGGACTGAAAATGTAATTCTGAGTCGATTTAACGATGTCTGACCGTATGTCTGTCTGTTTAAAATTAATTTAACTATTAAGGGTTATATGAGAGCTGTAATAAATAATAGTCCGACTTTGTGGTTATATAGTTCGAATCACACAGAATCCCTTTTTGTGTCGATCTATCTGTCTGACTAATTGGTAATGTAAAGGTTGCAATTTTGGAGATATATTCATGAATATTATTATTATTATTATTATTATTATTATTATTATTATTATTATTATTATTATTTTGGACCAAGGACGAACGCTATTGAAATTGGTCATATTGGGTTCAATATGTATAGCTCCTATACAAATGTTCTCCCCAAATGTGGTTATAAGCTAAAAGTCCTACATATAAAGCTATTTGCACCAAATTTGGCAGAAATAAGTCTTATGATATTTTAAAATGATGTGCCTAATTAAACGAAGATCGGTCCAATGCTTCCCATAGGTTCTATGCAAATCCGCTTACAAATGTCGCTTTGAGTGGCATATATCTCTCATATATGTTGTTGTAATAATAAATATAAACAAATTGTACGTGCGGTATTATGCGTGGACCGATCCATAATTTCTTCTAGCTCTTATTTAACTCTTCGGCAAAATTCATTTTAAAACGCAGGAACTTCACATAAATGTTAGCGTGACAGTAATTTTCTCTGAAGAATAAATCAGCAAATCAAATTATATGAAGATCGTTCATTTAATTTTTCGTAACTGCCATTTTTAGATATCAAGGTAGTGGGGGGTTTTAGATAGTCGGGTTTGACCGATTATAACGTTCTGACTTATTTTCAAATATATTTTTTGCAATAACTTTTAATCCTTTTTATTTAATTTAAAAGTTTAAAAGTTTTTACATAAATTTTTTTATAAAACGGTTTTCTTTTTTTTCATTTCTCTTCTTCAACTCTTTTTCGCATTACTAATTTATAATCTTTATTTACTTTTTAGTTAATCATTTTAAATGTCCTTCTTTCTTACATTCTCTTTCTTTTTTAGTTTTTTAATTTACTACGTCTTTATGCCAACGAACTTTTCTTTAACTCTTACAAAAAAAAAAAAAAAAAAATTGAAACAATAACGTTTTTTCGTCTTCAAAAGGATTCATTTACTCGTAGTTTTGTTTTTGCTTAAACATATTTACAACTTAAATGTGGAAAAGTACATTTTACATGATTTGCATAAAAATTAGTTTTTACAAAAATGTTTTTTTTACCCACCACCACCACCACCACCACAATTGGTGAAGAGGGTATATTAACTTTGTCATTCTGTATATAACGCTTAGAAAGAATCATCTTAGACCTCATAGTGAATAAATATTTTTACATCAAATCAAAATCTGAATCGATTTAGCTATGCCCGTCTATCTGATTTTTGGCACTCTCATATCCACAAAAATTTAAAGAGCCCAATGTTATAGTCCTGAGAAATTTCTATTTAAAACCAGTAAAGTCGGTTCAGTATATTATATTGGTCAATTATAAGTTGGTAAATAAGAAAAAAATTGCTTTACTTAACTTTAAATTATGTGAGCTTCATTACTATACGAAAAATTATCAAAATCGATTCAGAAGAGAGAAAAGTTATAGTTAAAAATATAACTTATTTTATGACTTATTAAGTGTTCATGTGTGATACTTAAGAAAAACTTTTATAAGTTTGTGAGTGTACTTGTAAGTGTGTATGTACAAAACATAACATATTTACTTCACACGAATTTGTGGTAAAGGGTATAGAAAATTCTGCATTGCCGAATAGATAATTTTTACTTGTTTAGTTTTTGTTTTTGTTGGAAAACAAATAGGGCATTTAAATACATTTTTTATAATACAGTGGAATTTTATTAAAACGATTAAAGATTAAAGGAATTATCAGGGAGCCTCTAATATACCCCAATTTAGTTCTTAATATTTTTCAAATACTGATTTCAAATTTTGAAACAATTTAAAAGTTTTTTTAATATTCTTTTTCCGCCCGATTCAGTTTTCCTAGTACGAACTGTTTTACCTATTTTTGTGAAGATTTCTTTATTTAGATTTTCTATTTAAGAAGTGTTTTAAATTTGTTTCGTTATTTTAATATTTAATCTGCTTGTGAATGCTGCATTTTTGAGATAGAGAGTACAAAAAATCGTATGCTATTTTATTAGTAAACCGCAAAAAAAGATATAAATGTGTTTTACACATAAACTAGTATTTTTATATGATTAGAAGAAAATAGGAAAAATATTTAAATAAAATGTAACTCAGTGTAAAAGCGTTACAAATGCAATCTCTTTAAAATATTTGAAAACAAGCAAAAGTATGCAAAAGAAAATTATTTAAAACAAATCCTTAAAATAGGCAATGATTATTAAATTTAAGGGAATTGAAAAAATTAAAGCAAAGTCTGAAAAAGCAATTTATTAATTGAAATGTTACAAAATTAATTATTCTCAAATTAAACTTTAATTGAAATTTAATTGCTTATGATGCCTTTAAATAGGCAATAGAATTTTGAGTCTTGAAAGCAAATACTTAAGAACATTTTAATTATATTATGATAAACTTAAAAAATATATACAATATATACAATTATTAAAAAAATCGCCTAATATGAGGCTGGAATAAAGCAAGAAAAAATGTCGGTCAAATACGACTATACCCTACACTATATTGTTGGTTGAAATTTGCTTTCCATATTTATTTTTTCGTCTGCAATACATCATTTTGATACTAACATTTATATGAAATTTATAATAGAAAAATTATGAACTCAGCCTCGTATAATTCCATTCAGCGGTTTTGGCTTATATTTGTCTTAATTTGACTAAATATTATTACAATACTTTATGAGTTTCAAACTGATATTTGGAAGGAAGGTTGTATGAGACCTATGAGAAATAGTGAACCGATTCGTATATAATTTAACATATGGTTATAAAATATCATAAGACTTCTATTTCGCAAAAATTGATTTAAATCCTTTTAAATATGGCAATTTTATGGACTTAAACCCCATTCCGTGCATCACTTGTATGTGGCCTATATGAATAAATGAATCGATCATAATTTCAATGGGCATCGTGTTTGGGCCAATTTATAGTATGTGCCAAATTTCCTTAAAATATATTTTAAACTGTGATCTGAAGTTTGCGAACAAGTTCTACACAGACAGTCTGCCGGATGGACGGATATGTTTAAATCGCCTCAGGAAGTGATTCTAATTCTAACGGTATATTTAATAGTGGTTGTAGAACTATTTTTCCTACCCGTTACAAACATTCGCACAAACGCTTAATACGCATATCACCTATGGTGCTGTAGGGTATAAAAATTGTAGACTCATAATTAACAAAATGTAAATTTTATGATGATTTGAAGTAACAATGGCCTTATTTAAAAATTATTTCGCAAGAATACCTATAAACCGAAGATATTATTCTAGTGTTTAAACGATAATAAAATTTTGGCCTGAAATTGAGAAACCTCAAGTGATGGTACATTATTATATTATTTATATTTCAAAGTTTTTAATTTTAATGAATCTTCTATTCGCACTCCTGAAAATATGCAAAGGAAAATATTTTGAGCGAGCTAAAAAGTAGGCAACATAATTTAATTTTTGAAAGATAAATTAGAAAGAAATATAGGAATGTATTAATAAAATTTTAATATTAGAAATAGATTTTAAATCCGATCTTACTGGAATAAATCACTGAAAGTATTATATTTTTTTGAAATTCCCCTTATATAACATAAAATGGGTAATCGTATTTCGGAGTATAAGGAATCAAAATGTGGAGTTTTACATTTGGAAAATTCTTGGTTATTATATTAATATAATAACCAAACAAAACTTCATTAAAATGTACAATAGAATTACGGATTTGGAGGTTTGTAAACAAGAACAATTATGCAAAGAATATTTCAAGACAGACCTAAAGTAGGCAACATTATTTTTACTTTAACGAAAGAAACTTAGTTTAGGATAGATTCAAAAACTAAAATAAGAAGACAAGCGGAATACTTAACCGGAAGAATGCCTTAAGGTAGAAGTAGGTCTATGGAGAATACATTCGAATAATTCTAAATGGCATTGTTCCTGTATATATTATTGATTTAAAAAATCTTTGATCAATTGAAAAGATTTAATTTTTGGAAGATAAATATTTTGCATTTTTCAAATCAATGTTGTTTTATCATTCAAGATCTACAAACGGCACCATAAAATAGGCAACATAATTTAAACTTTAAACTATAAATAGAAAATTTTAAATGTTTGTGTCATTAATCTATTGATCAAAACTGCACTTTAATTAAACCCTTAATAGCTGGCCGATGTAGAGAAGAATTGACAAGGCTATTGATAGAAGGACTACTTCGGAAATGAATAAGGCGATGAGATATACAAGGAAGTTTGGTTATATTACGAACAGTACTTTTAACTTCCTTTTTGGCCAGTATGAATATAGAGGTAAGTACATGTAGAGAATTGACAAGACTATTGATAGAATGACTACTTCGGAAGTGAATAGGGCGATGAGATATACAAGGAGGTTTTGCTCCTATATATATCCAATGAAGGATCAGTTGAAATTCAGCTTGGTTATATTACGAACAATACTTTTAACTTCCTTTTTGGCCAGTATGAATATAGAGGTAAGTTCATGCAGAGAATTCAAGATGACGTGTCCTGCTTTTAACTTGTGATGTTCAAGACAAATCTTAAATCAATGTCATGTTAGAAGCGCACGCTAGCAGATATGGGTAATAATTTTGAGAAAGAGGAAGACGTTTTTCATTTCCTATGTGAATGACTGGCATTTCACAATGACATTCTGGACTCGCTTTTGAAATATCAAAAGTCATAGATAGGAACCTACTAAGGTACCTCATTCGAAAGGCTTACACTAAGTATATATTATCATAAGTGTTGTATGGTTACATAAAGAATGATATCACTCAGACTTTGCTTGAATAATCTGTGTCTTAAAAACACAATCGAATTTCAGAGTTCAGGGAAACAAAGTAGGAAAATGTTCATTTGAACTTAAATATGAATTAAGTAGTGAAATCGAAAAATTCTTAACCCATGTATTATTTGATTTTTCTTTTTTGCTCAAGTTTAATTACAAACAAATGATTATATTATTAATCCGATTAAAATGAGTGATCAGAAAAAAAGAAAACACTCATTTGGTACAAATACCGAAATTTACAGCAAGGAATGTTTACAAAGAAGGCTGCTTCCACACATAAAACTTCATAATGTGTACACTTATTTTTGGCCTGACTTGGTCAACAAGCCCTTGAGTGGTACAAGAACAATAATGTGGTATTGGTACCAAGAGTGGTAAATTCTCCAAACTTCACGGAGCTAAGGCCATATTTGTTTTTTGTTAACAGAGAATCGCAAAGCACAACGAGGTGTCCAAAAGTGAGGATATTTTTAACGGAGATGAAGTAACTGTTCGAACAGAATGTCAGAGAACATCAAGCACGTTAATGGAAGGGTTTCAGAAAAAGGTTAATTGTAATATTAATTTCAATAAAAAAGGAAAAAAATAAAACTGTAAATCTAGTCGTGTAAAGGGGTCAGTATAAAAGGGCCATAAAGCAAAAAATAGAACATATGTTTTTAAAATGATAATTTTAAATTAAAAAGGTTTTAGTAAAATCATAAAAAATGGAAGAGATTTAAAATGCGATTGTGTAGGTCATTATATATAACTTTTAACTTTTTCCCAAATATTCTAAAATTTCAATTTGGGAAAGACGGTTTCAAAAATTTACTTTCTATATTTTTATACATTGCGATCTTTTAATTCATGGTTATTATGTGTGTCGATATTATATCTCTTAAATTTTAAATATTAATGCCTGAGATGACCAAAGTTTGAGATCCACCCAATTTCTCCTGAACCAACAAAGATTTGTGCTCTTCAAAATAAATCAAATTGGCTATAGAATCAGTCTTACCGTTAGTGTGACTTTAGTCACAAATTGCGAGTTTTCCAGCTGCTTGTTACTTTTTGTGTACTTTTTCAAAATTTTCCCTTTTTGTCCCCTTTTTATAATTTGGATTTTCGGCATAAAACTTCGCGAAATTTCATTAATTTGAATAAATTTTATATAAATTATGGATGAAAAAAATACAATTAAGAACGATAGAATCATAAAAATTAATAAACGAAACTTCTACGAAATCATAATGGACATCGAAATATTGGAAAATTTGAGAAAAATCGAATTGTTGTAATATTCAAAATTATTTTAACATTAAGAGTGAAAGACTACAAATCCATAATTTAAAACTCTTCAAAAAATTTAAATTTTTGGTGAATTAAACCTATGGCGACTTTTGTTCCTCAAATTACCTTTTAGATGCAACTTTATTTTCCAAAATCCCTTTTTGTGGGACTTTTGGAAAAGACCTTAACGGTAACGCTGTGTAAAATGTCTGTTATATATTAAACTAAAAATATAAAGTTCATCGAATAAAGTCTTAAATTAAATTTGAAAATTTTTTTAAAATTTTAATGACCTGACTAATATATCAGTTCCACCTTTGTCTCCTGGACTTGCAACAAGTGACTCGAGTTAGCTTTGCATACCTACAGAAATTTTAATATATCCCAAAATTCATCTTCTGAATATGTCTTTAATTTTGTACTTCAAATAGATCAATATTCGCTAACGTAACCTTAATTTTATATTCCTTTGATATCCTTTTGATTATATTACAGTTAATTTGTTAACCTAAAAAAAAAGAATTATCTTTTAAGTAAATAAATTTTCTTTATATGAAATTGATTTTTATTAACCACTTTTATACTCCGACAAACCACATTCATTCAAAAAACAGCAGCTAATTGAAATTCTAATCTTGTCCTTAACATCTACTAGTTTATAATCAGAAAACCCCATTTTATATAGAAAAAAAGACGAGTAATAATAAATTGTATTATATTAAATCTTTTTTAACTCAATAATGCCCAAGAAAAAATTTCTATTTAAGTGTATGATTTTGAGTTATGTAGTGCACAGTGGGGTGGAATACAAGAGATTTTGGGATATAAATTTATAATCTAGTTAAACTTTATTTAAATGCTATTTCCTAGCTCGAAATAAATAAATTTAATTTATATAATTATTACGTTCAAATTTTGGTTTCTTACTGCATACTTTATGGGTTTCTTTAAAACAATTTTCCTTTGCATACTTTTATATTAATATTGTATTTGAAAATTTGAATATAACATTTCTTAATGGAGTATTTTTAAATTTTTAAATTATATTTAAATTCTGTTGTCTGCCATAAGGGGATTCACAATTAAATTATACTTCATACGCTGAAATTACAATGTTCATGCGCTAAATCAACAAAGGGGGTTTTATGCAAATTTTGATATATCCACTTTTAGGTATACCAATCGTCTCGGAATCACTTTTTTAAATATATAATTACATTTTTTATAATAATAAAATTCATTGCATACTTTCTGTGAAATCGTTATAATTATTTGAATTTTCAAATAAAATTTTTATTAGTCAAATTTTTTTAATGATTTTTAAATATAAATTTCCGATTTTACTAAAAACTATTTACACTATTTTATCCCATAAAAAATCACATAATTCCTAAAATTTTTTGAAAAATTTTCAAAAATGTATTTTTTTCGCACGGTTATCAGAGTACAAAAGTTTCAAATTATGGAATTAAGTTCTCCAAAAACTTAAGTAGCTTTTCAGAAGAAACAAATTAACAACTTTTTTGTAAAAAATCGGTGAAAAATCGATATGTTTTTAAAATTTAAAATTAAAGGCTGAAAGCTTTAAATTCATGAAAATATTTTAGGTTTTTTCCTTCCGAAAATTTGCGTTAGGTCATGATAAAATAGAACATATTTGGAAAAAAAATCAGACAAGTGAAATCGCTATAGCATTAAAACCAATCCAAGATTGATTCAAAAGTAAAATTTTGAATTTAAAAGCGAAATATCTTTAAAACTTTGTGTGATAACCAACCTATGTCATGAATTTTTAGGAGGTCTTCACCAGCAAAATTCTTTAATATGAAAATATCTTTAAAAACGGTTATTATATAAGAAAACTGAATCATTTTTTTAATTTTATTATGTCTTCAAAGTGTCGAACCGGCTTCTGATAAGTTCACAAAGTTCGAAATTGAAAGTTGGGTTATCACTATGTAAAATTTAGTCTAAACGTTCGAAAGTTACAGATTATATTCATTTCATATAAAAACCGTGCGAACATCACTTTAAAATGTTATTACTGTCATAATATTTCATACATCCAAGACGTACACAACGGTAAGGACCAAAATTTTCTATATAAATCTATAATTTCCGAGAATAGACAAAACTTCAAAGAACCTGAAATAACATAAATTTCTCATATACGTACAAACATTTTAAATAAAAATATTTTTTACAATTACAAATTATAAAATTAATTTCTACGAGGGTCGGTCAATAACTTGTTATGCCTGCATCACGACCTTTACTGACTATTGGATTCTTCTTTGTTTTAAAATTTAAAGATTTTTCTTTTTAAAACTTATATTACTGTTGCCTAATTTAGGGCAATTCCTTGTGTAACACCAAGAAGGAATCATTTAACCCCTCAAAAGATGTCACACATTTGGATTCTGTAGAGCGACTTAGTTAGAATTTAGATTCACAAAGGTTAAGGTTCAAATCTTAATCTTACCTAATATTTGTAACTAATTTGACTCATATAGGTTCATAATTTTGAATAGCTGCCATATGAGGCCCCTTCTCGAAAAAGGGTCTTAAGCGTTTAGGTGTTGCAGGGTACTTAAAATTCGGGCCAGCATAACACTTACTTATAAAATATAGTTAACTGTTATATTTTTCCAATACATAAATAACTATTTCCCAATTTTGTTAATGACTTTTAAAATGTATTGCATACTATAAGGCTGCATTTAAAAAATATTAGCTTTGCATACTTTTTGGTGGTTTTATTTTAAAATAATAATTTTAAATAAAAATGTTTAATCTAACCCACTATGCTATGGGTTTTCAATCGAATGAGCTGTAGTAACTCTCTTTTTTTGGGGTGAAAAACTAGAAAATTAGCAATTCATAAGAATTCTTATATAACAAACATATTATAGAAACTAAATAAATAAGTAAAATACATAAAACATGACCTTCAAACTAAGAAGATTTTTTACTTCGAACTATATACACTTATTGATAGAACGTACAAAAAATGATTATTATAAATAAAATATAGCCAAAGGTTATTTTTTAACCTCTTGAAAAAAAAAATGCCATAGAAAAATTAAGTTAAAAAAATTCCAAATAAAATCTATATAAAAGATTTCTTTCCAGAAAAAAATATTGCATTATTGAAGAAGATTCTGTGGAAAACATATAGAATTCTCTTTAAACAAGTTCAAATTTCATTTTGTATGAATGTGAGTACATTCCATTTTATTGAATAAATGAATGGTTTCAGGCAAGTTTTTTTTTGGGGGGAGTAGAAAAAAAGAATGAAGAAACCTCAACTTGAGAAAAATATTTCCAAAAATATTTATGAAGGCAAACATTATGGAGAAGATGAAAAAAAGTTTCATAATTTCATCGAAATAATATCATTTATGGAGAATCTGTAACCTTGAAATAAATTGAAGAAATTGAGTATATTTTTTTCTTTATTTGTTTGTCATGATTGCAAATGCTTAAAAGTCTTTTAAGTCCTTAAGGTACTTATTTGGCAAAAAAAGGAAACAAGGATTCTATAAAGGAGTAGCAAACAGGAATAGATGTTTTCGAGGGTTTGGCTTAGAGTAAGGAAGTATAACATGCATTAAAACAGTCACTTGAGACTGTCTCGTAGAGAGAATAAATAAAAGAAAAATTGCTTTTTTTAAGACATAAGACTAAAAGGATTTTTTGTAAATAGAATTTCGATAAAGAAAAAAAAATAAATTGTATTGATAAAATTCATAATTTTTTCTTAGAAATTTTTTAAAATTATTATTAAATTTCTAAGCATAATTTCAGGTGTGCATTTTATGAAATTTTTTTCATTTTCAATCTGGCATTTTTAATAATATAATTTTTTAATTTTAATTTAAAATTAAATTTAAAAAATTACGATTATTTTATTATAAAAATCCAATAACGAAAGCATATATTAAGGCATTTTATATACTTAATTCTACAGTCTACTTTAAGGCGTTTTCCTTAGAAAGACAAAAGGTTTTTTTCAATACTTCAAGTAAGATAAAATTTTTCATAATTATTTCATTTCTATTTATTATTAATTTTCTTTGCCTAACTTAAGGCGCTTGTTTTACAAAATTTGAATAAATTTAAAAATAAAAAATTATTTTGAAAATTTCGAAAACAATTAAATTACGTTTTGTTATAAAACTTTTTGAGATCAAAATGCTTTAATTTAAAATATAGAACTCTAATTACAAAAGTCTACATTAAGGATTTGTATGTCATAATATAATAGCCTACTTTAAGGTGTTATCTAGAGCTTTTCAAAGAAAGAGAAGACTATGAAGGATTTTAAGCAATGAAATATTCTTTGTTTAAAATTTATAGATTTTGTTCTAAAACCTTATAAATGAGTTATAAATCTCTTTTATTTAAAGCCTTTTTATGGTCTTTATCATTAGTTTCTAGTGGTGAACTTAAGGTCTATTACGAATTGATTGCAATTAATTTAAAAATTGCGTTTAACATCTGCAACAGTTTTGTTTAATATTTACGTCTTAAAATATTTTTAAACACTTTTCTTCAATTTGTCATTCCTTGTTCAATGATAGGTAGGAATCATATATTCTTGCACCAAAACAAAATTTGAATTCAATTAGTTATATCCGTACGTCAGTGCATTTGTAGGTCCATCTACCTGTCGATTGGTAACGAGCTCACGTCAAGACCAATTTTCGGACTACAATAAAACTCAAAATAGATTTAGATATTTAGGACCATCAATATCTGTTCAATAAAAAAAGTTAATGGCTGATATCTGGGAAAACCTTAAAATTCAGACAAATTCTTTTTAATTTATCTATAAATGTTATTTGGGTTTAAAACAAACAACATCAAATTTTAGGAAATCTAAAAATCCGTGCAAATTAATAGTTTTTGGAGTTGTCTCCGATATCGGAGCGCAATTTTAAGAGTCACGTATTAGTACATTCTACATCAAGAACATGTCAAAACCTATGTTTTTGTAACTTTGCCACTATTTACTTTCAATAATTTCAATAATTTTATGGCCAAGTTTAAGGAATGATTATTGGTTACAAACGGTTTTTGCTTCTGAAAATCTTTGCCTAAAAACTATTAACCAGAATTTACAGAGAAAAAATATATTCCATTAGAATGTCTCTGAAAATAGTATCAAACATTCTTCTCTATCTATTTTCCATTTAGAATAAACAAAATTGAAACGTTATGCTTTAAAGTATGCAATGTATAATCTTAACTTTGTTCGTCTTTCAATATGTATTAGTTCATCTCAACCAACCTATTGATTAACTCTTTTTTCATTGGTTCTTTATTATTTTCTTTATTATATAAACATTTTATTGTATACTTTCAGGTGAGACAATAATAAGTAATTTAACTAAAATAATCACTCTTTTACATTGAACGCCTTAATATATACTTTAATTTAATGTTAAAGAATTTCTTAACATTTTAAATCTCTTTTTTCTTTTAAATACAAACAAACAATATAAATAAAATAAAATTTCAAATGGTCTATTTGATTTAAATTTTTACCCATTTTTTTGGACCTTAAAATAAGAAATACATTTGATGTACGAACAATTACATCATTCTTTCTGCTAAACTTATTTTTTAACTTTTCTTTACAGAAAAAAAGAGAAAGAAAAACTTAAAGAAAATAAAATCTATTCAAATTTTTTTTGTTAACAAACAATAAGAAAATTTTTAAAAAGTAGACAAAATAACGAGGATAAAATTGGGAAAAAAAGAAAAGATTTAAAACTGGCCAGAATTGTAAGAAATAATGAAAAAAATGGTAAGAAAAGGCTTAGTTTATATTGTTAAACATGCCAAATTCACGTAAAAAATCCAGAGTTTTCTCTTCGTTTTCAAAAATAAAAAAGTTCTAAACTTTTGCTTTATTTTCAAATATTTTTGTTTTCTTTTTAAACTGAAATTGTAAGAAGATTGAAATGAGTTTTAGAAAAACGAAAATTTATTCTTTTTTAATACCCTTCATCATCAGAAGTGGTGAAGAGGGTATATCAATATTGTCAAAGCGTTTGTAACGCTAAGAGGACATCATTTCAGACATTGTAATGTGTATATATTCTTGTATCAAATCAAAATCTGTGTCGATTTTAATGTCTATATACTTTAGCATCACATCAAAATCTGAGTTGATTTAGCTTTGTTTGTCTGTCCGTCTATCTGTCTGTCGGTCTGTTTGTTTTTCTCTGTGTGTTGTCTGTCTGTCTGTCTATCTGTCCGTTGTTGGCATATATTATTATATTGTATACGTCTGCGATTGTATGTGTGAGTGTGTATATACAAAACATAAAGTATTCACTTCATACACATTAGTGCTGGAGGATCTTCAAGATAGCCGAATACAGTATTCTTACTTGTTTATATTTTTTATACCTTCCATCATCACAAGTGGTGAAGAGGGTATATGAACTTTGTCACCTCTAATTTCAAGCAAAAAGTTTTCGTAAAATTTTCAATTGTAAATCGAAAAAAGAATAAGATTTTGTGATAATATTAATAATTATCAACATCGGTACAGTAGAAAAAAGTTATAGCCAAAATTATGACCAATTTTATGACCCACTAAGGGTCTCAGTGTTATATTTAAGAAAAACTTGTATATATTACATACGTCTTTGAATGCATATGTGAGTGTGCCTGTGCGAAACATAACGTATTCACTTCACATACATTTGTGGTGGAGGGTATTGAAGATTCGTTATAGCCAAAGAAAACATTTTCACTTATAATATTTTTTTACTTTTTTGTTGTTATATTGAGTTTTGTTTTCTTAACAAACAAATTTGTAACTTATGGCTGACAAATGTAGGTTTTAAAAAATAATTTAAAATGTTTTTTTCTTAAAAAATTTCGGTGCCTTTTTCTCTTCATTTTTGTAATTTTCAAACAAAAAAAGAAATTAAATTTAATAAAATTTTAGGAGCAAAAAATGGGCAGAATGTAGAAAAAGTAAACTACTTAGAATGCGTATAATGTAGACAAAATAATTTTCAGTTTTAATGATTCTAAAATAGAAAAGTTTTTCAACTTAGGAAAGTAATAGCATTTAAGCTTCAATCAGACATTTAATTTAAAGACCAACTGGCAAAAGTGGACACTTAAGTTTTATATTAAAATTAATTTAAATTTATTTTAAATCTTTAAATAAGCCTTAAAGCATGTAGCTATAAATTTGATATGTTCAGCTTTAAAGTATGTTATACTGTAAGTTATAAGCTTTTATTAAATGCTTACAAAATTTAATTATTATAAATTTATAAGCAATTTCTGAAGATTTTAATAGCAATAACGTTAATCAGTTAAATGATACTCATTTTGAGTAAAATGAGTATTATTTAATGCATGATACTCATTTTAAGTAAAATTTTGTAAAAAAAAACTTTGTACTTTTCCTCACGTATATATTTAAAGGAGGAGTATTTAGTATATTAATGCAAATTTCATTTATTTAAGTATTAAAAGAATAAAAGCCTGCAAGAATGCAGTAGCAAACAATAATATTCGGAGCCTTAAATTATGCTCTGACAAACGGTATTTTCTGTTATTTAAAGTTAACTTCTATAAATTGAAATAATATTTTATGAAATTTAAAGAAGGCTTAACTTAAGATATAGAGCTCGATCTTAATTGAAATTTAGTATTTTAACTCCGAATTTTTTTAAATTTGTATCTAAGATTTGTACATATTCTAAGGCAAATTTAAAGTGTTATACTTGGAAGATCAAAAACTGAGAAATATTCTAAATAGAATCTTAAATGAGATACTGAGAAATTTCCTATAGAAAATTTCGAGCTAGTCGAGTGTGATTATATAGTTTTCATAACGTCTATTTCTGAAAAATAATTCTAAAATTAATTTAAGAAATCGTTACGTATAGTAAACTTTATCTTAGGTCTTAGATATTAAAATATTTGCCTTAACATATGCTATAAAAAAGGGTATGAATAATTTTTTATTTTGTCCTTAAACTCCATTTATTTTTTATTTTCAAAACTAAATATCAATATAAAATCAAAAATACTAAATGACTCTCTTAAGTATGCAACAATTACATTTAATATATTTTTTTGCCTTAAAATATGCTCCATTTTTCTCGTTTTTCATACTGTACTGTCTCATATTGTTATTATTTATCCTTAAAATTAAATGCTGTTTACTGTCATAATTACACACTCATTTTCTGTTTAAGATCCAGTGTAAAACATTATTATTATTGTCTGGCAGTTGCACTTCATTTGTTGGCATTTTTAAGTCCCCTCCCTCTCCAACACTCCCTTTCTGTCATATTTCTAGAGTTTTATTGTTTATGACAGTCCAAGGCATAATACAACAAAAATAAAAAGCTAAAATATAACAAAAAAATATACATTTTTTATTCACGAAAAAAAAACTTTACTTATTCATTTTAATTGTTTGCTGCTGTATAACGCAAAAAAGTATGCTGTTGTTTTTACTTGTCTCTCATTCCCTTATCATGGTCTCTGTGTAAATAAAAACAATCTTCTTTATGTTGCCTACTTTAAGGCTAATGTGCTCATTTTTTGTTCACATTTTCTTTACTTTGCAATTGTTATTGTTTTTTACGTTTTTTCTTTTGTCGAAACTTGTTTAAACACAAAGATGCATGCTGCATTTTACAATTTTTTTCTTACAACAATAAGCTGAGTCAAGCAACAGCTTGTGTTTATGATAAATGCAACAAAAACAACAAGAATAATAAAAATAACATCGACAACAACAACAGCTACAAGAAAATTTACAACAAATCATAATGAATGGTTGGCAAAGTAAAAGAAATAGAATTTTAATGACAAATAGAAAAAACGTGGGAGTAAGAGGGAGATAGAAAATGCCTTTTTAAGAGAAATGTTACTTAAAGAATAAGAGCTGTTGAAGATACATTTTTTTGAAGTTTTAAGAAATGAATTATAATATTTATGAGTCTGTAGGGAAAAATTTACTCAAATGTATTAAATTTAGGAGATAAAAAATTTAAAATTAAATATTTCTCTAAAAAATTTAAATTTTTTGGCAAAAATTTTTACTGCGATGGAATCCGGATTAGAATCTGAACCACAAACTGGAAGCAGATCGAGAATTAAATTAGAAACAGGAATGTGGACCAATATTTGGACTACAATATAAACTAGAAACTAAACCACAATCTGAACTGCCATCTAAATAGTAATTGTGATATGAATCAAAATCTGAGACTGAATCTTAACTAGAAACCGAACTTGAAACGGAAACAGAAACTGAGCTGAGTCTGAATTGAAATATGAACCAGAATCTGAATTGAAATATGAACCAGAATCTGAACCAGAAATTATACTAGAATCTGAGCCAAAAATATAAAAAGGACACAGATCTAGAAACCGAACTTGTATGTGAATAAGAATCAAAACGATAATCTGAACTAGAATCTTAATTTCAATCTCAATTAATCAATCAATTAACTAAAATCTGAATCAAAATCTGAACAGTAAGCTGAACCGCAATCTAACTTGGAATCTGGTCATGAACCTAAACTAGCAAATAGACAACTAAACAACAACTAAAAACTAACCTGTAATCTGAAATCAATTTTGAACTAGAAGTAAATGAAAGAAAATTTAATTTTTTCACTAAAAATTTAATTTTTTCACTAAAAATTTAATTTTTTCACTAAAAATTTAATTTTTTCACTAAAAATTTAATTTTTAATTAAAATTTAATTTTTCACTAAAAATTTAATTTTTCATTAAAAATTTAATTTTTCATTAAAAATTTAATTTTTCACTAAAAATCTAATTTTTCACTAAAAATCTAATTTTTCACTAAAAATCTAATTTTTCACTAAAAATCTAATTTTTCACTAAAAATTTAATTTTTCACTAAAAATTAATTTTTCACTAAAAATTAAATTTTTCATTAAAAATTTAATTTTTCACTAAAAATTTAATTTTTCACTAAAAATCTAATTTTTTCACTAAAAATTTAATTTTTCACTAAAAATCTAATTTTTCACTAAAAATTGAATTTTTCACTAAAAATTTAATTTTTCACTAAAAATTGAATTTTTCACTAAAAATTGAATTTTTCACTAAAAATTGAATTTTTCACTAAAAATTGAATTTTTCACTAAAAATTGAATTTTTCACTAAAAATTTAATTTTTCACTAAAAATTGAATTTTTCACTAAAAATCTATTTTTTAACTAAAAATTAAATTTTTCACTAAAAATTAAATTTTTCACTAAAAATTAAATTTTTCACTAAAAATTAAATTTTTCACTAAAAATTAAATTTTTCACTAAAATTAAATTTTTCACTAAAAATTAAATTTTTCACTAAAAATTAAATTTTTCACTAAAAATTAAATTTTTCACTAAAAATTAAATTTTTCACTAAAAATTAAATTTTTCACTAAAAATTAAATTTTTCACTAAAAATTAAATTTTTCACTAAAAATTAAATTTTTCACTAAAATTTAATTTTTCACTAAAAATTTAATTTTTCACTAAAAATTTAATTTTTCACTAAAAATTTAATTTTTCACTAAAAATTTAATTTTTCACTAAAAATTTAATTTTTCACTAAAAATTTAATTTTTCACTAAAAATTTAATTTTTCACTAAAAATTTAATTTTTCACTAAAAATTTAATTTTTCACTAAAAATTTAATTTTTCACTAAAAATTTAATTTTTCACTAAAAATTTAATTTTTCACTAAAAATTTAATTTTTCACTAAAAATTTAATTTTTCACTAAAAATTTAATTTTTCACTAAAAATTTAATTTTTCACTAAAAATTTAATTTTTCACTAAAAATTTAATTTTTCACTAAAAATTTAATTTTTCACTAAAAATTCAATTTTTAACTATAAATTTAATTTTTTCACTAAAAATTAATTTTTCACTAAAAATTAATTTTTCACTAAAAATTAATTTTTCACTAAAAATTTAATTTTTCACTAAAAATTAAATTTTTCACTAAAAATTAAATTTTTCACTAAAAATTAAATTTTTCACTAAAATTAAATTTTTCACTAAAAATTAAATTTTTCACTAAAAATTAAATTTTTCACTAAAAATTAAATTTTTCACTAAAAATTAAATTTTTAATTAAAAATTTTTAGTGAAAAATTTAATTTTTCACTAAAAATTTAATTTTTCACTAAAAATTTAATTTTTTACTAAAAATTTAATTTTTCACTAAAAATTTAATTTTTCACTAAAAATTTAATTTTTTACTAAAAATAATTTTTTTACTAAAAATAAATTTTTTCACTAAAAATTAAATTTTTCACTAAAAATTAAATTTTTCACTAAAAATTAAATTTTTCACTAAAAATTTAATTTTTCACTAAAAATTTAATTTTTCACTAAAAATTTAATTTTTCACTAAAAATTTAATTTATATTTCTCATTAAGTAGGAAAGTTAAGGTGAGATTTAAACACTAATGACTATAGGAATTTTGTAGCTTGAACGTAAAAGGCTTTTAAAAATGACTTCCTTGATAAAGTATTCCTAATAAAGTTTGGAGATCTCTGTTTTGCTCAGGCTGTATGGTAAATAAAATAATATTCTATCGTCTCATTGTCCTCCCACATGAACTATATTCGATGACCTCAATGACACGTATTCGAAAAGTGGAATATCTAGTAAGGATGCCCATCATTTCACTTAACTCACTGTTCCTAAAATTTACAATATTTGTATTTCACTTGACTTTTGGCTGTCTCTTTGTGTTAAATTGATCAAGTATCATTCGCCTAGACATAGGTCGCTTGCAAGACCGTATTATGGTCTAGTAATCGGAGGCATATTAAAGTTTCTGGTTCGTCAATTAATAGTGTCAGTAATGTCTTATATTCTAGCCTGGGGATGCGTGGAAGTTTTGCATCCGACCAGAATTGAGCGTCTAAGTAGTCTGAAAGGTATTCTATCAATTATCTTATATCGATATGATATTCAAACATGGCAAACTGATGATATGATTTGTGTACCTTATCGCGTCATTCCTCAAAAGTTTGGATAACATAATTTAATATAGGCTACACACAAAGTATTGTTTTCAATGCTCTGATAAATGTAGTCCTCCTAGCACTACTTAAAAGTAACTCTAATGATATTGTAAAACTATATGCGAGGATCGGTCCATTATTTCTTTGAAACTAATAAATCACAGCGGCTGTAGGCAAATAAAAATAAATATGATTTTAAACAAGGCTCGGTCCATCATTTTTTCTAACTTCAAATGCACATATAAGCATAAATAGGGAAAGCAAATAACAACCATCAATGTGATGTAGGTATTACATAGTCGGATTTGACCTACAATAACAATTTCAGTTGTTCACTTAAGATTGGAATTTTTGATTATTATTCTCATACTTAATGTTAAGCAGATTTTACAATTCTTATACCCTTCACCACTATATGAGTGAATGAGAGTATATAAACTTTGTCATTACATATGTTACACCAAGAAGGAATCATCTCAGGCCTTATAATGTATATATTCTTTCATGATATAAAAACTGAGTCGATTTAGCTATATGCGTCTGTCTGCCTATTGGAAACATCCTAATGCCTAGAATAATAGTCAGAATTCAATAAAATTTGGCCACATTACTTTCTATTATACTAAGCAGTTTCCTGATTAAAACTGACTATATCGGTTCATTAGCAAAAAAGTTATAGACAGATATCTGAGACAAGCTCAAAAAGAACTTTTCTAATTTTTTCAACAAAAGATAATCAAAATCGGATCAGTAAAAATCGAAAAAAGAAATCACAAAATCTGTGTGTCATATGGGTGGCAATTTTCAAGATGATTTGCTGAAAATTGTTATATATTTTTACTGTGATACAGTAATAAGCAAACTTCCATATAATGCTCCCTCCCGAATTTGGTTAATAGCTTATAAAACTCTTAAAGATGAATCAGTTCTATTGAAATTCTCCACAATTATTGCTCTATCTTAAATATGTGTTAGCAATTTGGCAAATATCGAGCCATATTTTGTTATAGTTCTTATTTAAGACACCTTTGTACTCTCTCTGAATATAATATGAAACAATTTTATGTAAATTTAGACAACAAGTAAATTGTCTTAAATGTAGTGGTGAAGGGTATTCCCTGATTCGGCACAATCGAATTTAGCATTGTTGTTAATTTTATGGTCAACCTCAACTAAAAATATTTAGTGAAATTCTCCAAAAATTCTCAAAATAAATTTAAAATAACGATGCTTTTTAAAATTTGTTTTAGCAGTTTATTATATTTTTAGTTATTTTACTTTTCAAATATTTTACTTCATATTTTGTTTTCTGCAGCCATTCACACTTTTTTTGTCAAATAAAAATGATTAGAAACGTGACTAAGAGCTCAACTTTAAAAAATAATGCTAAAAAAATGTATAAAAAATAAAAAAAAAAATCATTGTAACAATATTTACTTATCACCCCACAACTAAATTTCATTGTTAGATTTTTTTCGTTTTTGACAGGACATTCTACTGTTGCTCCTGATGATGTTGTTGCTATTGCTGCCGTTGCGGATTTTGCTGGTATTACAACACTCTATTCTTTTATAGACTTCCGTTTTTTTCCAACTTCCCTCATATGTATGTTGTTAAAAAAATTTTAGAATAATAAAAAATTGGGAGAAAAAACAACAACAACGAAATCACCAAAAATAAAAGCCCAAAAAAGAATTTTTATCCTAAATTTTCAAACAAAAAAATTTGTTTGTATATAAAATGTGTTTGTCGCCTTTAGGTTATTTTGGATGGATGAATGATAAAAAAATAAAAACTTTTTTTCAAATGCTGACATTTTAAGGGGATGCCTTTTTACAGAAAAAAAAAAACGAAAATCCTTAGAAAGGATATTCACTAAAAATATTAGTTTTAGAACTGACAGACTTCTTAGTCCATTTTCTAATACAAACTCGAAACTCAAATTGAATCTCTGTTAAAATCTACACAATTTTAAACTGGAAAAGGAACTAGAATTTATATTAAAGTTTAAACCGGCATCAGAGATGGAATCTTAACTAGAACCTGAGCTAGAATCTGAACCAGAAGGTATAAGCGAATCTGAACTGGCATATTAATTAAGTTCGGAACCAGAACCAGAATCCGAACTATAATCTAAACTATAGTCTGGATATGAAGCTGAACAAAGTTCTAAATCAAAATCTAATCTAGAATCTGTAGAGAAAAGTGAGCAAAAGATTTCAATTAGAATCTGAACCATAATAAAAACTGGAATCCGAATCAGATTCTGAAGCACAATTTGGACTAGAATCTGAATTGGAATAAGAACGCGGATCTGAATCAAAATCTGAACGAGTATCTTTTTTTTAGAATTTGAACGAATCTGAACTTTAATGTGAAACAGAACATCAACTTCAATCTGGATTATAAAATGAAATTGACTCTGAAACAGAATCTGAACCGAAATTTTTAAACAGAATCTTAACCAAAATCTGATCTGGAAAAGAGCCAGTGCAGAGTTTTAACCAGAAACTGAGTTTGAATCTGAACTAGAGTCGAAAACGAAATACGAAAATGGATCTGAACCACAATATGAAAAAGAATCTTAACTAAAAGCCGAGCTAGATTTAAACTAGACCTAGAAATAGAACAAAAAACTAAACAAACTAAAAACTAAACTTCAATTTAAACCTTAATCTGAACTAAAATCTGAAACGAGTTCTTTACTAAAATCATAACAAGAATCTGAAGTGGAATTTACAACTGACATATAATCTGAACTTGAATCTGAACTGTAATATTAATCAGTATCTGAAGTAGAGACACACAACAATCTTAATTTGAAACTAAGACCAAATCTGAAGTTGAATCGAAACTAAAATTTTAACTGGAGTACAATCTGAAGGAATAGTAAAAAAATGTGTACCACAACTTGAATTATAAAATCCAACGTCAGAATTGGACTGGAATTTAAACCACATTCTGAACTAAATTCTGGAACAAAACTGAATCATAATTTAAATTCAGAACTAAAATCTGAACAATCTGAAGAAGAATAAGATCTAGAATCCAAACTAAAAAATTAAATTTAAACTCAAAACTGAGTTTAATCTGAACTGGAAACTGCGCAGTAATCTCATTTAGAATCTGAACTAGATTTACAATTTGATCTCTATGTATGATCTGAACTTAAAGCCGAACAAGAATTTGCACCAGAAACTATACAAATATTCTAATTCAAAATCTTAAATCTTGAATAAAACTTGAATCTGAGTTAGAATCTGTACTAATAGTCTGAATATCTGTCTTTTCTTAAATCTGAAACTTAAATTTTAACCAAAATTTGAATTTGATTCTAATCTCGAATTGAATTCAGAATCTTAACTTGAAAATGCATAAAATACGAACAAAACCAAAGGTAGAGTCTAAACTAACTAAACTGCAAATCTGAATTATAATCTGAATTAGAAACTTGAATTTAACTTGTATTCCATTGCCACTGAATACCCTTAATATTCATTTCAAACATCATCAGTTAAACATATCTAAAGTTTTATATCAAATTCAGATTGCACTACTGGCAAAGGCCATTTTATTTTTTCCCCTTGTTTGTCTTAAACGAGGGAGGGTGTTTTAAATTTGAATAACAAATTTAAGTCCACAATATTTTGATTTAACGATTAAAATATTTTTCTGCTGCTAAATGTTTCTTTTGTGTACTTTTTTCCACATTATTTTTTAATTTTTTCTTCATGTTTATTTTAGTTTTAATTTTTTAACTTCTCTTGTTTTGTCTAATTTTATGACATTTAATTATTCACCTCACATTCCGTTTCAAATATCCTTTTTCTATTAGTTAAAATGTCTCTTAAGTAGTTTTATGTTACAAACTATAAATTGTTTTAAAACACATTTGTTGAATAGTTTCAATTTTTTGGCTTGAAGCCAAAAAAGAATTCCACTCTATTTTTTCTAAACTTTATTTGTTTTTGCTTTTTAAGTTAAAAAAATTTTGGAGCTAAAATATGAGTTGGATTTTTCTTTTGTTTTCAGCCATTTAAAACTTAAATAAATTTTAACGAAGTAGAAAGTTGACAAAATGAAGAGGATAAAATTCAGTTTATCAAATTAATTATTGGAAAGTTTTTTTATTTTGGATCTTACATTCGCATTTTGGAAATAAGTATTGAAAATTTTAAAAAATCTTTAGAACAGGTAAACTTCTTCTGAAGTTCTGCAGTTCTAGTTCAGTTCTAATTTAGTTTTAGTTTAATTCTGGTTCAATTTTAGTTCAGTTCTAGTTCAGTTATAGTTCATTTCAAAAATACAAGTTGGATTCTAGTTCAGTTCAAGTTTACTACATTATAGTTTCGTTCTAGTTCAGTTTCTAGTTCAGTGCTAGTTCAGTTTTAGTTCAGTGCTAGTTCAGTTCTAGTTTAGTTCTGGTTTAATTCGAATTCAGTTATAGTTCAGTTCAAGCTTATTTATAGTTCAGTTAAAAAATACTAATTGTTCAATATAGTTCAACCTCACATTCTGGTTTATTTCTAGATCAGTTCAATTTTAGTTCTAGTTTAGTTCTAGTTCAGATTTTAGTTCAGTTCTAGTTTGGTTCCAGTTCAATTCTAGAGAAGTTCTATTTCAGTTTTAGTTCAGTGCTAGTTCAGTTCAAGTTCAGTTCAAACTTAGTAATAGTTCAGTTCTAAAATGTGAGTTCGATTCTAGTTCAGTTCTAATTCAGTTCTAGTTCAGTTGTCCATTATTCTATCATTGAGATTATAGTTTAAATTTTATTTCAGATTCGAGTTCAGATTCTTGTTGACATTCTAGTACAGATTCTATTTCAAGAATTAGTTCAGATTTTTGTTCAGATTATACTTCAGATACTAGTTCAGATTCTTCATGAGCTTTCAGTTCAGATTCTAGTTGGATTCTATTTCAGATTCTAGATCAAATTCAATTAAAATTCCAGTTTGGAATTAGTTCAGTTTAAATATTTCACATAACTTTAAGTTTTAAGTTTTCTTTTAATTTTCTTTTTGCTTTAAACACAATTAAATTCTTTTAAAAATTCAAAAATCACAAATTTTATTTGAGGCTCAAAGAAATTTGTGGTTTTTGTGTTAAAAATTAAAGTTGAGGAGAAAATTAAGCCTATTTTCCTTATTTGTCATTCATATCATTGGAATAGTATATATCCTTAAAACACAAAAACCTGAAGTCCCTACATAAAATACTTATAACAAAAATATATAAAAAAAAATCTAAAACAGAAAAAAAAATATTTAAACTTTGTTTAACTTCAAACAAATTGTCTATGTGTTTTATGTAGCACTTGTAACCATGACCAGACATGGTTGGAGTATTTATTCGAAACAACAATAGTAAAAACAACAAGCACAATTACAAAAATAAATGCTTTCCTACTCATATGTGGTTTACATTGGCATTTTTGCTAAAATTAAGTACTACTCAGCTCCTAAACCATTTAAATTGAGTAGAGTTTTGTTGTTATTTTTGGATTTTTCTTTACTTATTTTCCATATGAAAATTTACTTTTTGTTAGACAAACGCATAGAATTTTCTATGAACTTTCTATGTTCTATGAGCTCATACAAGTCTTATGAGGTTTTTGTGTTTGTTTTCCTTTTTTCCATTTGCATAATGGGTGAGAGTGAAAAAACAGTTGAAAATTCATCTGAGAACTGCACTAGAATGGAAATAGAACTGAACTAGAACTGAAATAGATCTGAACTAGAACTGAATTAGAACTGAATTAGGACTGAACTAGAATTGAAATAGAACTGAACAAGAACTGAAATAGAACTGAACTAGAACTGAACTAGAACTAAACAATAACTGAACTAGAACAGAACTTGAACTGCACTAGAACTGAAGTAGAACTAAAATCGAACTAAACTAGAACTGAAGTAGAACTGAAATAGAACTGAAATAGAACTGAAATAGAACTGAAATAGAACTGAACTAGAACTGAACAATAGCTGAACTAGAACTGCACTAGAACTGAAGTAGCACTAAAATAGAACTAAAATAGAACTTAACTATAACTAAAGCAGAACTGAACTAGAACTAAACTAGGACTGAATTAGAACTGAACTGAGAACGTGAGCTGAATTTTAGATTTCACACCATTGTGTTATATTTTTGTATTCATGTATTCAGAAAGTTAACTAAAAATTGTCTATATTTAAATAAACGGAAATAGTTAGCGTTTGTGTGTATGTGTATTCTCTTACGCACACAATGGTAATTCAGCACATTTTACCGTTTGGTTAGTTTTTGTGTTAGAAAATTTCTAAAATGTTAAATCAAACAATGTTGAAATCCTTTTGTTAAATGAATTCATGCTGAAATCTTTACTTAATTTTATACACAAATACTTGTAACTATAACAGACTCCTACACACACACACCTAAATTCACAGATGAAATACACCTGACACAATTTTAAAGATTCACAATTTCTATTGTAATTAAAGCAACCGTTAATAAAACTCATAGAAAATTTGTCTATAAAATATTTGTTGTTATCAAGTATCAAGTATCCGTTATAAAATTTCTTGTATTTTATCTATACTCTCAACATATGTCACTGTATTTGTAGATATTTCATCTATTGTAAATATGTATTTTATGTTGTGTGTAGTGTGTTTTTGGCTAAAAGTATTTTATGTGAAAATCTTATAATAAATGCAATGGTTCCTCTGGTTAGTTGAAGTTTTTTTTTTATATTTTTAGTTTCCTTTTTATAAGCAGGGATTATTTTCCTCTTTTACCTTAAAAAAGGTAAAAGCTTCTGGCAAATATTTATGAAAACTTAAACATGTGTTCTTTTATTAAAGGATTTTTATGCAGGAAACGTTTATGTATTTGGTTATTGGTAAATATTTCTAGGGGATAAATATGTGAAAGTAATATGAATATGGGAATTATACTAAGAACTTATCAAATAAGAAATATTTTATATAAAGCCTAAAACAACGGAACCTTAGATAAACTATAATACATTAAGAACAGTATTGGAACTTTAAATTAAGCAGGTTTGAATAGAGTATGAACTGTGCTAATTCCAAACTATAACATGGCTAGAATTTGAACTGGAATCCATGTCGTTATATAAATAATGTACAATTTGTTATATAAGAAAATCAAATTATACAAGAGCCGTTAATAAATATTTCGTACAACCATCAATGTGGTGAAGGTTATTATATATTCGAGCTTTACCGACTATAATTTTGTTGGAATTTTGGGTTTGTCTTAGATATTGAATAGAATAATATTTAAGTCTTCTGTCAGATTCTATTGACCATTAACAAATATCAAAGCGTGGCAACAGTGGACAGCAGCCGGAAACTGATTATAGATAAATCGATTTAGTTTTTGATGTGATGCAAGAATAGATATACTTTGTAGATCTTGGATTATTCCTTCTTGATATTACGTACGAAATGACAAAGTTAAAATACCCTCTTTACCACTTTAAGAATTTCAAATACCTTCTGAAATTAATGTGATTTAAAAGTAAAATATGAACAATTGAAGTTTAACAAGAGTCTAAACTGGAATTTGGAATTGAAACTTATTGATAATCTAAACTAGATTCTCAGTTGAAATTTGAATAAGAGTCCAAACCGGAGTTGAAACTGATATAACTTAAATCTGAGCTGAAGCTAGAATATAAACTTGAATTTAAACTAGATTCTGGAACGTTAATCTTAAATAGAAACTGAACTATAATCGTAACTAATAGCTGAAGTTAAATCAGTATTTGATCTGGAATCTGAACTAGATATCGATTTAGAATCTGAACTAAAAATAAATATTATATTGACTGAAATATGAAATGTTATCTGAGTTTGAATTTCATATAGAATCTAAACAAATTATCGACTGAAATCTAAAGTGGATTCTATCAAGAATCTATACTAGAGTCAGAACTAAAATCTCGGCGGAATTCCGTACTAGAATCTGGGCAAAAATCTGCACAGGAAGCGAAGCAAGAGTTAGAAAAGGAACCTGTTTAACAAGATAAATATATTTTTGAAATCGACTTCAATTTAAATTTTAAGTTCAGACCTTTTATCTTAGCAGAAATCAGACTAGGAACTGAATTTTAATAAGAACTAAAATCTGAAGTAGATTCTGAACAAGAATGTGATCTAGAATCAGAACTTGAATATAAATCAGAATCTTAACTCTTTTATAAACAGTGAGCTAATTTTTAAATCTAAAATATAATCTGATCTGGAATCTGAACTTGAATTACAAACAGATTAAGAATTAATTTGAGGTAATCTAAACTGGAATCAGAACTTAGATCAGAACTTAAATCTGAGCTTCAATTAAATTATTGATTGAATCTATTATTAGAAACGGAACTGAAATTATAGCCGTATTCTATATTTATGTGAACTAAAATATGAATCTGAACAAGGACTGATACGGAATAAAATCTGAAATCTAAGTGAATCCGAAAAATTGCCTACAACCTATATTTCAAATCATAATATAATAAATAAACATGTTTTGCTTCAAATGATAATTTCAGTCAATTTAGCAGTCTGTTATTGGAAACTCATGGCGCTTGACTCATGTTGATAATGTTACTCCTTGAACAATAATTATATTTGAAGGATCAAGTACGAACTGATACCTGTGCCCATAAATAAGCATTAAGGGATATTAATTTGGGCAAAAACGAATCCAGTGTAAATCTTGAACACATTCTGTTTGTTTTTGGCAAGCACACATCCTCAATAATTGACAAAGCTCAACGAAATTTTGCTAAATATATGTTAATATCCTGAGAAGTTTTTTTGTTCAGAAACGAATAAATCGGTACAAATTAATCGTAGTGGAGGATACTAAAGGATCTCCTAACAGAAAGTATCACAGCCGTTGTGCTAATTAGCGCCTTAATATTTTATTATCGCATATGCTTACCCTCGGACATTATAACTCAACAAAATTCGCAGACAGAAATGTCAACATATTTTAAATTCTCTTCCTTCATACCCCTTTAGACGGTTTTGTTGTAATTTTCCATTTCAATGTACATTATTAGCATTTTTTTAAATAAAACACTTGTGTTATATTTGCAACAATTTTGTTGTTGTTCTTGTTGCATACAAACAAAAGAATGTTGTGACTCTCCGTCAAAAATGTGAAAAACAACTACAACAATAACAATAAAAAATAATAACAACAATGTTATTTTAAACATTTCCTTAAGTGTAGCGTTAACAACATAACAATTCAAGAAAGAGGAAAATATGTTGTTGTTACACTTAAACGCACAAATCTACACTTTGTGTCGAAAAAAGATGAAAAACGTAAAAAAATGGACTTCAAAAACTATACACTTTTGCTAGAAGAACAAACACACGTACATACACCCATACACACTAACAAGAACATAGAAAAAATGTCAACAACATTTTCCTTCACCCACATTTTTGCTTATTTTCAGTCATATTTTACTGCATTTAGAGTTTGCTGGCAGAACAACGTTTGTATTTAAAATAAAAAGAAGAACATGAAGAATATTATATTCGGCTGTGCCGAATCTTAAATACCTTCTGCCACTATATTGAAAGTAACTATCTAGTTGTCTGAATTTCGATAGAATTGGTTCATATAAAATTACGGGAAGTGGGATTATAAAGGAGTTATCAAAAATAAGGCGATTGTCAAACAGTTAAAAAAATGGATCAAATTTAAACCATTTTGCACGAAGTGGCAACAAATAGAATTTTATTGTTGTTTTGGTCCGATATTCGCCAGATAATTAATAATATTTGTGCTGAATTTCAAAAAAATTCTTTAAGTTTAAAAGTTTAAAATTTATAACGAGAACGAGACTTAAATGGCACCGATATTCACCAAGAAATAATATATATTCAAGCGTAAGAAATAATTCTAGCGAAACCGGTTCATATTCATACAATAGTTTTAAAAGCTCAAACCCGTTTCCTGGGAAGGGCGTTATATAGGAACTGTAACAAAATATAAATCGATATATGGAAGCTAAGCCAAATAATGGCCCCAGCATAATCTTGTTTGTTTAAAGTATTTATTGTATCAAAATTAATATATGTAGCTAATTTCAGTAAATTATCTTAAAATTATGACAAACAGACTTTGGGATGTATCTAAATATTTCAGCCCATAAAATTTTTGCTATTGACGATTTTTGCCCGAATTCAATGAAATTTGGACGCATTATTTGTAATGATAAAGTTGGTTTTAAATAGGAAATTGCTTAAGACAATTACAATTAATGCGGCCGAATTTCATTGAATTCGGGCAATTATTCTAGGCGTGAAAAATTTTCCAAAAGACAGACCGACAGACGAACAGACTTAGTTAAATCGAATCAGATTTTAAGTTTATATTTTGAGATAAATCCTTCTTGGTGCGACATACAGAGTGACAAAGTTAATATACCCTCATCACCACCTGTGGTGGTGCAGGGTTTGAAAAAAGAAAAAGTAAATTTTCTAAAAAACGAGAACGAAATTGTTCTTTATTTTACTTCTTCATGCCATTATTAAAGCTAAACTTAGAGTAAAACAGAAAGAAAAGAAAATAAAATTTATAAATAAATGAAATAAATTCTAAAGCGAAAGCAGCAGCTAACTTGTCCTTTAAGCCAAAGGGCTTTGCACACACACACACATAGATATGTACAAAAGGGGGCGAAAAGAGTAACAGAGGTTGTTAAGAAAAGTGGAAAAAAAATAAACAAAAATCTCAAGTGCAACATGGTTAAAGTAGGAAAATTGCAGACATTAAAATTGCCTTAAGCCACTTGTTTGCAATAACAAAAGTAACAACATTTTACAATGACAGCTAACGCAGCAACATTTTTCTTTTAAAGCAATAATATTTCCTTAAATAACAACATATAAGAAAATATTGTATTTTCGAGTGTATAAGAGGGTAAGTAAGCATATGCATACACATACATGCATACATACGCTTAAAACTAATACAGCTACAGTATGAATTTATGTTTAAATGCGAGAGTTGTATTGCAAAAGCTCATCGAGCGGAAGAGGCTTAACTTAAGATTTTTAGACTTGAGTTCAGAATCTAGGTTTAAGCTCAGATTATAACACGGATTCTTGTACAGACTGTACATTAAATTTAAGTTCAGACTTTTATCCAGATTCTTGGGAACATTTAAGTTCAGATTATAGTTCAGATACTTAGTTTTCATTCAAGTTTAAATTCCAGTTCCGTTTATTTCAAATTTCAGTTACGATTCCAGTTCAGATTCTAGATCAATGAATTGCTCTTATACCAATTTAGATTTAAGCTCAAATCTAAGCCCTGAATTCGAATAAACCCTTAACTATTATCTGAATAAGTAGATAATCTGAATAATAATCTAAACTAGATTATATCTCAGGCACTAAAGCAAAGAACGAACGGAATCTTAACTACAATGTGAAATAGAATCGGAACTAGAATATACACTAAATACTATAATCTGAACTGGAATCTGAATAAGAAACCGACGTATAACATGATCTAAGATCTGATGTAATACCTGATCAGAAGTCTGAATAGTAATGTGAAAAGAGACTTAACTAATATATTAAAATATAATTCAATTCTGATTAAGTTCTATTGCAATACTGGTTCAGTTCTAATTCAGTTATACTTCAGATCAAGTTCAGTTCTACTTTAGTTCTAGTTCAGTTCTAGTTCTGTTCTAGTTCCGTTCTATATCTACATTGTGACACAGCCCTCGTGCAATACAATCTTATTTTCTTGCTTGTTTCTTAAGAATTGCAAAAAAAAAAAGCAACAAATCCACTAACAAACAAACATATACATATACAAAATTTAATTTCAAATCCTTTACTTGAGTAGTTGTGTGAAGGTTTTTGTAAGAAAAAAAATATTTATTCTTCATAGGGATTGAGCAGCGGCAAAATATCGGTGTGTTGTTAAGAGCCTGAGAAACATGTATAATTTTCAAGTATTTAACAAGCTCTAAACCACCAGTGTACTTAGCGAGAAAAAACATCAGCGTAACATAATGTTTAATGTTTAACACATTATATTACAAGATATATTTCTCAACGAACACACACTCACTCACCTGCAATTACATACAAAATAATACATTTGAATATAACGCACACAACTACTTATAACAAAATATGCAGATAGCAACCAGGCGTATACTTTATTTACCTATATTGGGGAGGATTTAAAAGCAAATTTAATATAATGGAACCAAATATTTTAAGAAAACTAAGAAGATGAAAATTTATTTTAATTTAATTACATTTTTTGTTTCTAGTTTTAGTTGGTTCCATTATGCTTTCGACTTGTAATAGTTTTCCATGCTGAAATTTTGTATAAAGAAATATTTTTAGTAACAAAATATTAAAAAAAAAACTGTATAAAATTGGTTGTTATTTACCATCACGTTTAAGCGTTGACAATTTTCGTCATCAACATCAAGTGAAGTGGCAGCACTTCTTGGTGTTTTCTTCTCCTTTCGTATGTTTTCGTATTCACTAATACTTAGAAATGCTAAATTACACACATTAATAGTATAACACACATTTATATAAACGCATACACACTTAGATATTTAGCATATTTCGTAGTGTTTTATTTGCTTTTACAGAGAATATACGATGGAAGTGGAAAAATTTAAAGAAAAAGAGGTCAGTGCAAGGACTACATCAGAACTAATTTCACAGGAAAATGAAGTAAATATAAATGTAACCATGAATCCGATACAGAGTTAATATGACAGTGGTCTTATATCAAAACTAAACTGTTTACTATAATCAGAAGTAGAATCCAAACCAGAATCTGAACCAAATTTTGAAGTTTAATTTAAAGTAGAATCTGATTAAAATCTGAAATAATGCTAAACTGGTATTAGAACCAAAATCGAAAGAAAAAATCTGAATCATAAATTGAACCAGATTCTGATTTGAAATATGAATTAGAACATAAATCTGATATATCCGATATATTATTAAATTATCAAGCTGGTATCAGAACCAAGTTAGAAAGAAAAAATCTAAATTATGAACTGAACCAGATTGTGAACAGATATATGTAGCAGAACGTTAATTGTAATCCAAATCAAAATTAGAACCTACACCAGAATTTGGACTATAATCGAAGCGGAACTTAAGCAAAATTTGAGAATGAATTCGAGTAAGAATCTCATTTGGATTTTGAAGTGAAATATGAACTAGAAATCGATCAGAATATGAACATATATTTAAATAAGAATCTGAAGTAGAATCGGAACCAGAGAATGAACTAGAACATCTATTAGGGTTTGATCCTGAATTTGAATTATAATAAGAATCTGAACTAGAAATGAATAAAATTCTGAAGCAGAGTTTCGTATCCCATTAGAACCTGAACTAAAATCTGAACTATAAGTTGAACTAAAATCTTAACTAGAACATGAACTTTAATCTGAACTAGAATCTAAAACGGAATTTTAATTAAGATTTAATCAGTTGAAATAGAGCCCAAACAAGAATCTAAATTACATTTTAAAGCTGAATTTAAATTAAAATCTGAATTCAGACTTAGAATAAGAACCAAAAGTAGATCTTAGATCTGAACAAGGATCTTAAGTAAAACTCGAACTGAAGTTATCTAAAGTATAATCTGAAATAGAATCTGAATAACAATTTCGTCGAGAGTATGGATCAGATTTTGAACCAGTATACGATTGGAAAATGAAGTAAAATTTAAACTTGAAACTTTGGAACTGAAGCAGTAATTAAATTAGAATCTCAATTACAATCAGATCTGAACAGAATCTGAACTAGAATCCCGAACTAGCAGAATCGAACAAGAATTCAGAAACAGAACTTAATTCTGAACTAGAATTAGGAGAAGAACTTTTAAATTTCTTCTAGTATGGACTAGAATCTGAACTACAATCTGTATTATAATTTGATTTAGAATTTAAACTAGAATCTGAACTGAAATCTAACTTGGAAATTGGACTAATCTGAAGTAGAATCCAAAAGACTAAAGTATATGATTATCTATTAAAATCTGAACTAGATTTGAATTCAAACTAGAATCTTGATTGAAATCGAAATTAAAATACGATTAAAATCTGTACTGAAATTTGAATTGGAATCTGAACCAACATTTGAATTGGAATCCATATTAGAATCTGATCTACAATCAGAATTTAAGCTAAAATCTAAAATAAAATATAATTAAGAATCCGAGCTAGAGCCTTAACCTATATCTGAACAGGAATTTAAAGCAAAATCTGAATTACTATATGAACTGAAATCTGAATTAAGATCTGAACAAGGATCTAAACAAAAATATCTATTAAAAAATAAATTAGAATCTAAACCAGAATCTTAACAAAATCATTAACTAAATTTCAAACTGGAATCTTAGTTCTAATCTGAAATGAATCCTAAATTAAAATCTGAAATAAAATCTTAAACATGATTAAAATAGAATTGAACTACTTTTTAAGAACGTTCCTCGAATACATAAGAAAATCTGCTTAAATATGTTTGTCTAACTGTATGTATTGCCTGCCTCTACATTGTGCCACTTGATGCAATTTTCCTGAGGTTTCATTGCAGATTTTATTTAAACATTTATCACTTGTGTTGTTGATGGTGTTTCTTTTTTCTCACATGTCTTATTACATTTATGCTCATCTTTCCTCTTAGTCTTCCAATGAATAAATACAACACTTTCGCTATATACTCGGTATTTGGCGTGAGTGTCACTCATATAATTTTTTTTTTGCTTGCCTTCTGCTTAATGTATGTTATTACAGATATCTTAGATATATAGTATTTACAGTCGTGTTCTAGTTATAGAAGTTCACTATCAATTGCGAAAAGAAACATATATTCAAATTCACACACACACACATAATCATTTATTACGCCCACACTTAAACAACGCTGACAATCATATTCATATTTATGTACGTATGAATGTTTGAATGCAACCATCCGTTTAAGAAAATTATTTGAGTGGTTGTAATACAAGTGTAGTGCATAAATTAGAACATGTGTGCACAATTTTTCATAGATTTAATAAAGTAAACATTATTATGAAATTCATCTAATGTGATGAAGGAAATATTTTTCATTTTATGGAATTTGAAAAAAGTAGCTCCTCTTAAGGTTGTAGAATATTGAGAGTTTAGTTTAATGTTTTGTTATTAGATGAGATAAAAGGAATTAAAAATTGCAGATGTATTGAAGATATCAAAGAAGATTTAAATGATATAATTTTTATTCACGAATGAAGGACCTACACAGAGCTGAACTAGTATTGTAGGTTCAAGTGCCTCAGAAATGTATTAGAATAAGGGGCGTCACTCACTTGGGTTTAAAAGCTAAAGATCTTTGTCCTGGCTAAGGATCTTTGCCTAATATCAGTATTGTGTTTTGCCAAGTTATTCAAAAGTGGACTCTATTAACTACCATATTTTTTTGACGTTATAAAGAAATTTGAAATACTTAGCACAACCAGCTATCACTGAGACTAAAGTTCGAAAGTTCATTTTCTAGAGGACCAGAATGTGTAGTTTGATCGGTTGACAAAACGCCCTTCAGGTCAGTTGATTTGAGCATTTATACAGTGCCGACATCAGGAAGTGCCACAAGGTACTAAGTTTGTAAGAAATGTGCCGATTATCAACTAGATGGTATGTTTCCTCATAGCCAAAGGCTGACACTATCCTGATCATTTCAGGTACTATTAGTAAAAATCCGAAAGTTCTCGACGTCTATTCCATAGCACCAAAGTTATGTAGTAGCTCTGCCAACCTCCAAAATATCAGCGTGAATAATACTACTGTTATCCGGCAGTTTCAAGAAAGTGTGCTTCTCAATATTGGGAATATAGAAGTCACAACCTAATACATTTTTGGAAAAAATCTATCTAAACTTTGAGTGTATATTCCACAGTGATAGAAGATTTTCCGGTGAAACTAGAATTGAACTAGAACTAAACTAGAATTGAACTAGAACTCAATTTAATTGAATTTGAACTTGAACTGAACTTGAAATTGACCTTAACTTGAACTGAACTTGAACTAAACTTGAACTGAACTTGAACTGAACTTGAACTAAACTTGAACTGAACTTGAACTAAACTTGAACTGAACTTGAACTGAACTAGAATTAAATTAGAACATAAGTAGAATTGAGCTAGCAATATTCAGTTGCTACTTTTTATTTGTTACGTTTAATAAATATAAATTTATTTACGCCTCTCACTTTATTTTTTCAAGTCGTAATCCTTCTATTCCTTTGTGTATCAACTATTAAACTAAGTGAAAATTAAATAACATTTTAACTTTAACAGCAAATAAATTAACCTGTTTATTCCAGCAATTTGACACACTCACATTATCATTACCCAAATCAAATATTTTGACGAAAATTTTCAATTAACTAAAACTTCAATTTCAAATCAAACATTTTTTCCCTTTTTCAATTCAACTTAATTTTATAGAGTAAAGAAGAAAATCTCTAAATCTTAGTTGAGCAGAAGCAAATCAAAATGACAAAATCTAAGAATCCCCTGCTCATATTAGCAAACTGTCACTACGGTTTGGTAGTGTTGGTAGGCAATAACTAATAAATTAACACCCTAGAGACTTCGAGAATAGCAGCTCAAAGCTTTGCATAGTTACGTGTAATGAAATGCCGGAATGGTTTAGGATTAAAATACAAAATTCTCTTTGCTCACACCTGGCAGCAAAATAAAGTACATAAGTAAATTTACATTAATACTGCTTTTGAAATTTGTGTTTTGCATACGATTAAAAAGACTTTTTGGTCTCTGAAATAGGTGCAGATACAGTGAGAGGGAATCCGAGAGGGAAGGAAAAAGTTTTTTGACGATTAAGCGGCCAGCCATTTGGGGGGTTGCAGACAACAACAGCAAAAACAGCAACATGCATTATTGCATTTATGCAACACATAAAAAAATATGATGAATGTATGTGTGAATAGCAGCACACATATCCTTTACATACACATACATTCAAGCATGTTTAAAATGTCTCATTGTAAAGAGTACATAAAGTTTTTTTGCTATATTGTATTTTGTTAGAGAAATAGAGTGTTTGAATGAATATATGTACGTCTGCTGCCAGTGTATGAGTGTGTTATTAATTTACATTTTGAATGACATGTTGACAGTTACTTTGACACTGACAGCTTCACTTGTATGAAATATAAAAACTATTCTTTCTCATTTTACATGCTAAGGCTACCCGAAACTATACACATAATACACTCTAACTATAAAGTTAGAGTGAAAAAGGGGAGAGCGATGAATAAGTGTTAAATAAAAAACAAAACAGATTTATTACTTTTAAGTTTGTTTCGGCCTAGTAGGACCAAGCTAACACACTTCGCATTGTAATAGAACAGTGATCTAGAATGACTTACTTCTCGGTACTAACTACTTTCAGATTTCAGAAAAGCTTTCGGTAACATAAGACGAACTGTTTCATGGAAAGCATTGACATGAAAATGAATACGCCAGAAGAACCATTTCTTATAAATGCTGGAGCGAACAAGGGTGATCGCTATCACATCAGCTATTCACCATCGTATTGGATGATATAAGAGTTGTTTACGCAGAAAACGAATCACGTGGAATCTCACTTGTCAACTTATTTGGCAACTCTCGTACAAGTTATTCGACATGCAAAAGATAAGGCTGCGAAATGGTGGGCTTTCATAACTTTGGTTATCAATAAAACCAAAGTTATGAAAATCAAAAACGTAAGAACAGATAATGTCATATTACGAGGCCAATCAGTCGAATACGCAAATTACTTCTGCAATCTGGTTACTATAGTGAGTACAAATTGCGATGTGGACATAGACAATCCAGGAGCTGCATTTGGACGACTAAAATCAATATTGAACTGCAAATTCATATCCAGGCAAACAAAGCTCTGAATATTTAACATATTTTTAAAATGAACTATGTTGTATAGAGGTGAAACCTGGTTAGTATCAAACATTATTAGTCAAAGATAAAAAAAATGAAGAGCCGTTTTTCGCCTAGTACTACTCCTGGTAAAAAAGATAGCTGTATACTCATATGATTGTACCAGGACCAGGTTCAGGTAGAAAGAATGGTCCGCAATATGTTTGTAAAGCCAAAACTAGACAAAATTTTAAAAGACTTCCTAACATACCCGGCAGAAAATTAGTACGTTTAGGTCATTGCTCGGGCTAATTGGTACAAAAGGGTAAAACTAATACAGGATTAAAAACATACAAGGCTCAAAGTTCCTGATTGGAATGCTGCTAAAAATTAAGAGGCCGAAACAGAACACGGAAATTGAAGTCAAATTTTCAAAAGAAAATATTCGAAACGTTTGTTTGGGAAGACGTTTCGCAACTTCCTGTTCAAAAATTTTATGTTGCTGATTCTCGAAGGATCGTTGAAGACAAATTTTTAATCTCAAACAATATACCGTTGCGTCAAAAGAAGTCAATCATTTGTTAAAACGAACTCTACAAATACCGAAATTTACTTCAATGAATTTTTTTAAAAAGGCTGCCTCCATTCAAAGGACTTTATATGTTTGGGTCCGACTTGGTATCCTCGCACTATGGTAAACAAGCCTTTGAGTGGTACAATAACAATAATCACAATTGTATCAAGGAAGGCAAATCCTCAAACCTGCCCGGAGCTAAGATTAGGGGAGTGATATTGGTTTCTTGTTAAAGGAGAATTCAAGAGCACAAACAAGATGTTCAAAATTGATTTCAAGTGGAAATGGACTTTCTGTTCGAACAAAGTGACAGCAAGGATCTTACTCCCTACTTGCGTACCTAATATAAATTTCTTCTTTTTTTCTCCAAGGAAAGAAAAAGAAATCCAGTTTCTCTCATCTCTAAATATGAATTCATCTCATTTTAATATATAAATAATTCACTTAATTGTCAAAACCCTTTTCCAACTTTTTACGTTCATTATGTCTACTCAAAATTTGCACTGACTTAACACATACACAGAGTAACAGCAGATTTTTTTATTTTTATTACAAGCTGCCACTTTCCAACTTATGCAACAACATAAGTATGTGTATGTTTTTTTTTTAGATGAACACAACTACAACATAATGTAAATTGTTGTAATTCTTTTCAATCTTGTTAGAGTTCACATAATATTCACAACATATTTATGTTTCAACATTTTTATATTCATCAAACATGTGCCAACAACCAACATAATACTTTCCCAGTGATTGTGTGCATTTGTGTGTGTGTGTATGTGTCTGTTTTGGTAAATATGTGTTTATATTTGGACATTATAACAAGTGACTTTTTTGAGGGATTTTATTGTGAAAAAAATATGTGACATGTTTTTTTATTTTTTAGATGTTAATGTCATTTATGCTGTTTTTAAAGTACTTTTAAAGTCATGCAAAATAGTATTTGTTAAGGGCATGAAATAAAATGTGGTTATGATGATGAGATGATGTTATTTGTTGGAGTGTGCGAATTTTTTTAATGGGCGACTCATGGTGATGTTAACACAATACAATTTGAATTTTAGTTAAAAAAAACTTTAATGCTGAAGATAATTTTAAGAAATTTTCCTATCAGAAGAATGTTCAAAGCTTCCACTGATATACATATTTTTGTACTGGATTCGTTTGCAGCCAAATGTAAATACCGTTAAAAAGCTTGTTGTACAAAATTCTAAACAACGTCTACCAATCCTGAGTCACTGTGCTACTTAATTCCACACAACTCCAAGGCAACTTTAAACATTGACATACACATTATGGGTTCTGTTTTAAAGTTACCTTAGATTTTAAAAGCAGTTTTTGAGTGATCCTTATATAACATTTAATTATACAAAATTCACATTAATTATATTTATGCGATAAATTACTTTCGACATCCCATCCAGACGGCATTTTTCAGAAAAACACTTCCACAGGGATTTGATTTATGCTACAAATCTTTAAAGTACACTGTGTTTCACATTAATGAAATTTGTTCGGAATGTAAGTTGTTGTTCCAAGTAATATCTTAATTAAACCCAGCAATATCGGTAATAAATACAAGCAAACCTCAAAATACAGACGAAACACTTTTTTTTAATACATGCTGCAAGGTTATTAGACGTATCAGAGATTGAATCCAAGGTAATGATATGAATCTATATTGCGGTTTTAAACATACACTTTTGTATGATGTGAAAAGATATGTAGATGTGCTGCAAACGATGTCCTCTGCACATTTCTAAATTGGCCTCTAGCTTATCTGATGTTTTAATAAGTGCTGCTCTACGTCACGGTATGGTTACATGCTGGTAATCCATGGGGATACAATGATCATCCAGGTTATGCGATTTTAGTCCTACTGAATACTGTATTTCAAGACCTTTTTTAATAGGACCTTCTCAATAGCTAAGACTGATGATACCTTGCCTATAATACCTGCTTTCCGGATGGA
>PYHX02000158.1:85652497-85677312 GCA_004302925.2 Cochliomyia hominivorax | reverse complement strand
TTTGAACTGAATTTGAACTGAAAATTAGCACTGAATTAAAACTGAAATAGAACTTATCTAAGAATTGAACTGGAACCAAACTAGAACTGAACTAAAATCTGAACTAGAACTGAACTAGAACTAAAATTGAACTGATCTAGAAATAAACCAGAATGTGAGGTTGAACTATATGAACAATTCGTATTTTTAACTGAACTATAACTGAGTTCGAATTAAACTAAAACTGAACTAGAAACTGAACTAGAACGAAACTAGAATGTGGTAAACTTGAACTGAACTAGAATCCAACTTATATTTTAAAATGTACTATAACTAAACTTGAACTTAACTAGAACTGAACTAAAATTGAACAAGAATTAAACTAAAACTAAATTAGAACTGAACTAGAACTGCAGAACTTCAGAAGAAGTTTACCTGTTCTAAGGATTTTTTAAAATTCAATACTTATTTCCAAAATGCGAATATAAGATCTAAAATAAAAAAACTTTCCAATTATTAATTTGATAGACTGAATTTTATCCTCTTCATTTTGTCAACTTTCTACTTCGTTAAAATTTATTTAATGGCTGAAAACAAAAGAAAAATCCAACTCATATTTTAGCTCGCAAAATTTTTTTAACTTAAAAAGCAAAAACAAATAAAGTTTAGAAAAAAAAAAAGAGTGAATTCTTTTTTGGCTTCAAGCCAAAAAATTGAAACTATTCAACAAATGTGTTTTAAAACAATTTATAGTTTGTAACATAAAACTACTTAAGAGACATTTTAACTAATAGAAAAAGGATATTTGAAACGGAATGTGAGGTGAATAATTAAATGTCATAAAATTAGACAAAACAAGAGAAGTTAAAAAATTTAAAAAAAAAAAAAACATGAAGAAAAAATTAAAAAATAATGTGGAAAAAAGTACACAAAAGAAACATTTAGCAGCAGAAAAATATTTTAATCGTTAAATCAAAATATTGTGGACTTAAATTTGTTATTCAAATTTAAAACACCCTCCCTCGTTTAAGACAAACAAGGGAAAAAATAAAATGGCCTTTGCCAGTAGTGCAATCTGAATTTGATATAAAACTTTAGATATGTTTAACTGATGATGTTTGAAATGAATATTAAGGTATTCAGTGGCAATGGAATACAAGTTTAATTCAAGTTTCTAATTCAGATTTTAATTCAGATTGGCAGTTTTGTTATTTTAGACTCTACCTTTGGTTTTGTTCATACTTTATGCATTTTCAAGTTAAGATTCTGAATTCAATTCGAGATAAAATTCAAATTTTGGTTAAAATTTAAGTTTCAGATTTAAGAAGAAAAAGACACTAATTCAGACTACTCAGATTCAGATTTGGTTCAAGATTTTAAGATTTTGAATTAGAATATTTGTATAGTTTCTGTGCAAATTCTTGTTCGGCTTAAATTTCATATCATACATAGAGATCAAATTGTAAATCTAGATCAGATTCTAAATGAGATTCGCTGTGCTGTTTCCAGTTCAGATTAAACTTATTTTGAGTTAAATTTAATTTTTTAGTTTGGATTCTAGATCTTATTCTTCTTCAGATTGTTCAGATTTTAGTTCTGATTCAGTTTTGTTCGAGAATTTAGTTCAGAATGTGGTTTAAATTCCAGTTCAAATTCTGACGTGGATTTTATAATTCAAGTTGTGGTACACATTTTTTACTATTCGTTCAGATTGTACTCCAGTAAGATTTAGTTTCGATTCAACTCAGATTTGGTCTTAGTTTCAAGTTAAGATTGTTGTGTGTCTCTACTTCAGATACTGATTAATATTACAGTTCAGATTCAAGTTCAGATTATATGTCAGTTGTAAATTCCCACTTCAGATTCTTGTTATGATTTTAGTAAAGAACTCGTTTCAGATTTTAGTTCAGATTAAAGGTTTAAATTGAAGTCCTGTTTAGTTTTTTGTTCTATTTCTAGGTCTAGTTTAAATCTAGCTCGGCTTTTAGTTAAGATTCTTTTTCATATTGTGGTTCAGATCCATTTTCGTAATTTCGTTTTCGACTCTAGTTCAGATTCAAACTCAGTTTCTGGTTAAAACTCTGCACTGGCTCTTTCCAGATCAGATTTTGGTTAAGATTCTGTTTAAAAATTTCGGTTCAGATTCTGTTTCAGAGTCAATTTCATTTTTATAATCCAGATTGAAGTTGATGTTCTGTTTCACATTAAAGTTCAGATTCGTTCAAATTCTAAAAAAAAGATACTCGTTCAGATTTGATTCAGATCCGCGTTCTTATTCCAATTCAGATTCTAGTCCAAATTGTGCTTCAGAATCTGATCGGATTCCAGTTTTTATTATGGTTCAGATTCCTAATTGAAATTTTTGCTCACTTTCTCTACGATTCTAGATTAGATTTTGATTTAGAACTTTGTTCAGCTTCATATCCAGACTATAGTTTAGATTATAGTTCGGATTCTGGTTCTGGTTCCGAACTTAATTAATATCCAGTTCAGATTCAGATTCTAGCTCATCCCCTTAAAATGTCAGCATTTGAAAAAAAGTTTTTATTTTTTTATCATTCATCCATCCAAAATAACCTAAAGGCGACAAACACATTTTATATTACAAACAAATTTTTTTGTTTGAAAATTTAGGATAAAAATTCTTTTTTGGGTTTTTATTTTTGGTGATTTCGTTGTTGTTGTTTTTCTCCATTTTTTTATTATTCTAAAATTTTTTTAACAACATACATATGAGGGGAAGTTGGAAAAAAACGGAAGTCTATAAAAGAATAGAGTGTTGTAAACCAGCAAAATCCGCAACGGCAGCAACAGCAACAACATCATCAGGAGCAACAGTAGAATGTCCTGTCAAAAACGAAAAAAAAATCTAACAATGAATTTAGTTGTGGGGTGATAAGTAAATATTGTTACAATGATTTTTTTTTTATTTTTATAAATTTTTTTAGCATTATTTTTTAAAGTTGAGCTCTTAGTCACGTTTCTAATCATTTTTATTTGACAAAAAAAGTGTGAATGGCTGCAGAAAACAAAATATGAAGTAAAATATTGAAAAGTAAAATAACTAAAATATAATAAACTGCTAAAACAAATTTTAAAAAGCATCGTTATTTTAAATTTATTTTGAGAATTTTTGGAGAATTTCACTAAATATTTTTAGTTGAGGGTTGACCATAAAATTAACAACAATGCTAAATTCGATTGTGCCGAATCAGGGAATACCCTTCACCACTACATTTAAGACAATTTACTTGTTGTCTAAATTTACATAAAATTGGTTCATATTATATTCAGAGAGAGTACAAAGGTGTCTTAAATAAGAACTATAACAAAATATGGCCCGATATTTGTCAAATTGCTAACATATATTTAAGATAGAGCAATAATTGTGGAGAATTTCAATAGAACTGATTCATCTTTAAGAGTTTTATAAGCTATTAACCAAATTCGGGAGGGAGCATTATATGGAAGTTTGCTTATTACTGTATCACAGTAAAAATATATAACAATTTTCAGCAAATCATCTTGAAAATTGCCACCCATATGACACACAGATTTTGTGGTTTCTTTTTTCGATTTTTTACTGTTCCGATTTTGATTATCTTTTATTGAAAAAATTAAAAAAGTTCTTCTTGAGCTTGTCTCAGATATCTGTCTATAAGTTTTTTGCTAATGAATCGCTATAGTCAGTTTTATTGAATTCAGACTATTATTCTAGGCATTAGGATGTTTCCAATAGGCAGACAGACGCATATAGCTAAATCGACTCAGTTTTTATATCATGAAAGAATATATACATTATAAGGCCTGAGATGATTCCTTCTTGGTGTAACATATGTAATGACAAAGTTTATATACTCTCATTCACTCATATAGTGGTGAAGGGTATAAGAATTGTAAAATCTGCTTAACATTAAGTATGAGAATAATAATCAAAAATTCCAATCTTAAGTGAACAAGTAAAATTGTTATTGTCGGTCAAATCCGACTATGTAATACCTACATCACATTGATGGTTGTTAGTTGCTTTTCCTATTTATGCTTATGTGTGCATTTGAAGTTAGAAAAAATGATGGACCGAGCCTTGTTTAAAATCATATTTATTTTTATTTGCCTACAGCCGCTGTGATCTATCAGTTTCAAAGAAATAATGGACCGATCCTCGCATATAGTTTTAGAATATCATTAGAGTTACTTTTAAGTAGTGCTAGGAGGACTACATTTATCAGAGCATTGAAAACAATACTTTGTGTGTAGCCTATATTAAATTATGTTATCCAAACTTTTGAGGAATGACGCGATAAAGTACACAAATCATATCATCAGTTTGCCATGTTTGAATATCAGATCAAGATAAGATAATTGATAAAATACCTTTCAGACTACTTAGACGCTCAATTCTGGTCGGATGCAAAAACTTCCACGCATCCCCAGGCAAGAATATAAGACATTACTGACACTATTAATTGACGAACCAGAAACTTTAATATGCCTCCGATTACTAGACCATAATACGTTCTTGCAAGCGACCTATGTCTAGGCGAATGATACATGATCAATTTAACACAAAGAGACAGCCAAAAGTCAAGTGAAATACAAATATTGTAAATTTTAGGAACAGTGAGTTAAGTGAAATGATGAGCATCCTTACTAGATATTCCACTTTTCGCAACATCTTAACAGAATACGTGTGATTGAGGTCATCGAATTTAGTTAATGTGGGGGGACATTGAGACGATAGAATATTATTTAATTTACCATACAGCCTGCGCAAAACAGAGATCCCTAAACTTTATTAGGAATACTTTATCAAGGAAGTCTTTTTTAAAAGCCTTTTACGTTCATGCTACAAAATTCCTATAGTCACTAGTGTTTAAATCTCATCTTAACTTTCCTACTTAATGAGAAATAGAAATTTTATTTTTGTGAAAAAATTAATTTTTAGTGAAAAATTGAATTTTTAGTGAAAAAGTTAATATTTAGTGAAAAAATTAATATTTAGTGAAAAATTAAATTTTAGTGAAAAATTAAATTTTTAGTGAAAAAGTTAATATTTAGTGAAAAAATTAATTTTTAGTGAAAAATTAAATTTTTAGTGAAAAATTAAATTTTTAGTGAAAAATAAAATTTTTAGTGAAAAATAAAATTTTTAGTGAAAAAATTAATATTTAGTGAAAAATTTAATTTTTAGTGAAAAATTTAATTTTTAGTGAAAAATTTAATTTTCAGTGAAAAATTTAATTTTTAGTGAAAAATTTAATTTTCAGTGAAAAATTTAATTTTTTGTGAAAAATTAAATTTTTAGTGAAAAATTAGATTTTTAGTGAAAAATTAGATTTTTAGTGAAAAATTAGATTTTTAGTGAAAATTAAATTTTTAATGAAAAATTAAATTTTTAGTGAAAAATTAAATTTTTAGTGAAAAAATTAAATTTTAATTAAAAATTAAATTTTTAGTGAAAAATTTAATTTTTAGTGAAAAATTTAATTTTTAGTGAAAAATTTAATTTTTAGTGAAAATTTAATTCTTAGTGAAAAATTTAATTTTTAGTGAAAAATTTAATTTTTAGTGAAAAATTTAATTCTTAGTGAAAAATTTAATTCTTAGTGAAAAATTTAATTTTTAGTGAAAAATTTAATTCTTAGTGAAAAATTTAATTTTTAGTGAAAAATTTAATTCTTAGTGAAAAATTTAATTTTAGTGAAAATTTAATTTTTAGTGAAAAATTTAATTTTTAGTGAAAAATTTAATTTTTAGTGAAAAATTTAATTTTTAGTGAAAAATTCAATTTTTAGTGAAAAATTCAATTTTTAGTGAAAAATTTAATTTTTAGTGAAAAATTCAATTTTTAGTGAAAAATTTAATTTTTAGTGAAAAATTCAATTTTTAGTGAAAAATTTAATTTTTAGTGAAAAATTCAATTTTTAGTGAAAAATTTAATTTTTAGTGAAAAATTCAATTTTTAGTGAAAAATTTAATTTTTTAGTGAAAAATTTAATTTTTAGTGAAAAAATTTAATTTTTAGTGAAAAATTTAATTTTTAGTGAAAAATTTAATTTTTAGTGAAAAATTTAATTTTTAGTGAAAAATTCAATTTTAGTGAAAAATTCAATTTTTAGTGAAAAATTTAATTTTTAATGAAAAATTAAATTTTTAGTGAAAAATTTAATTTTAGTGAAAAATTAAATTTTTAGTGAAAAGTTGACTTTTAGTGAAAAATTCAGTTTTTAGTGAAAAAATTAATTTTTTAGTGAAAAAATAAATTTTTAGTGAAAAAAATTAAATTTTTAGTGAAAAAATTAAATTTTTAGTGAAAAAATTAAATTTTTAGTGAAAAAATTTAAATTTTAAGCGAAAAAATTAAATTTTTAGTGAAAAAATTAAATTTTTAGTGAAAAAATTAAAAAAAAATAAAAATTTAATTTTTAGTGAAAAATTTAATTTTTAGTGAAAAATTTAATTTTTAGTGAAAAAATATTTTTTAGTGAAAAATTTAATTTTTAGTGAAAAAATTAATTTTTAGTGAAAAATTAGATTTTTAGTGAAAATTTAATTTTTTGTGAAAATTAGATTTTTAGTGAAAAATTTAATTTTTAGTGAAAATTAGATTTTTAGTGAAAAATTTAATTTTTAGTGAAAAATTTAATTTTTAGTGAAAAATTTAATTTTTAGTGAAAAATTCAATTTTTAGTGAAAAATTCAATTTTTAGTGAAAAATTCAATTTTTAGTGAAAATTTAATTTTTAGTGAAAAATTAAATTTTTAGTGAAAAATTTAATTTTTAGTGAAAAATTAAATTTTTAGTGAAAAGTTGACTTTTAGTGAAAAATTCAGTTTTTAGTGAAAAAATTAATTTTTTAGTGAAAAAAATAAATTTTTAGTGAAAAAATTAAATTTTTAGTGAAAAAATTAAATTTTTAGTGAAAAAATTAAATTTTTAGTGAAAAATTAAATTTTAGCGAAAAAATTAAATTTTTAGTGAAAAAATTAAATTTTTAGTGAAAAATTAAAAAAAAATAAAAATTTAATTTTTAGTGAAAATTTAATTTTTAGTGAAAATTTAATTTTTAGTGAAAAAAATATTTTTTAGTGAAAAATTTAATTTTTAGTGAAAAAATTAATTTTTAGTGAAAAATTAGATTTTTAGTGAAAATTTAATTTTTTGTGAAAATTAGATTTTTAGTGAAAAATTGAATTTTAGTGAAAATTAAATTTTTAGTGAAAAATTTAATTTTTAGTGAAAAATTTAATTTTTAGTGAAAAATTTAATTTTTAGTGAAATAATTTTTTTTTTCATTTTGGTTCAGATTCTGGTTCATATTTCAATTCAGATTCTGGTTCATATTTCAATTCAGACTCAGCTCAGTTTCTGTTTCCGTTTCAAGTTCGGTTTCTAGTTAAGATTCTGTCTCAGATTTTGATTCATATCACAATTACCATTTAGATGGAAGTTCAGATTGTGGTTTAGTTTCTAGTTTATATTGTAGTCCAAATATTGGTCCACATTCCTGTTTCTAATTTAATTATCGATATGCTTCCAGTTTGTGGTTCAGATTCTAATCCGGATTCCATCGCAGTAAAAATTTTTGCCAAAACATTTAAATTTTTTAGAAAATATTTAATTTTAAATTTTTTATCTCCTAAATTTAATACATTTGAATAAATTTTTCTCTACAGACTCATAAATATTATAATTCATTTCTTAAAACTTCAAAAAAATGTATCTTCAAGAGCTCTTATTCTTTAAGTAACATTTCACTTAAATAGACATTTTCTATCTCCCTCTCACTCCCACGTTTTTTCTATTTGTCATTAAAATTCTATTTCTTTTACTTTGCCAACCATTCATTATGATTTGTTGTAAATTTTCTTGTTGCTGTTGTTGTTGTCGATGTTATTATTATTACTCTTGTTGTTTTTGTTGCATTTATCATAAACACAAGCTGTTGCTTGACTCAGCTTATTGTTGTAAGAAAAAAATTGTAAAATGCAGCATGCATCATTGTGTTTAAACAAGTTTCGACAAGAGAAAAAACGTAAAAAACAATAACAATAGCAAAGTAAAGAAAATGTGAACAAAAAATGAGCACATTAGCCTTAAAGTAGGCAACATAAAGAAGATTGTTTTTATTTACACAGAGACCATGATAAGGGAATGAGAGACAAATAAAAACACCAGCATACTTTTTTGCGTTATACAGCAGCAAACAATTAAAATGAATAAGTAAAGTTTTTTTTTCGTGAATAAAAATGTATATTTTTTGTTATATTTTAGCTTTTTATTTTTGTTGTATTATGCCTTGGACTGTCATAAACAATAAAACTCTAGAAATATGACAGAAAGGGAGTGTTGGAGAGGGAGGGGACTTAAAAATGCCAACAAATGAAGTGCAACTGCCAGACAATAATAATAATGTTTTACACTGGATCTTAAACAGAAAATGAGTGTGTAATTATGACAGTAAACAGCATTTAATTTTAAGGATAAATAATAACAATATGAGACAGTACAGTATGAAAAAGGAGAAAAATGGAGCATATTTTAAGGCAAAAAAATATATTAAATGTAATTGTTGCATACTTAAGAGAGTAATTTAGTATTTTGATTTTATATTGATATTTAGTTTTGAAAATAAAAAAAAAATGGAGTTTAAGGACAAAATAAAAAATTATTCATACCCTTTTTTATAGCATATGTTATGGCAAATATTTTAATATCTAAAGCCTAAGAATATCATGCAACGAATAATTTGAATTCGAAAATAAGAAAGAGTTTTAATTAAAAATGAAAATTTCAATTAAGATCGAGCTTTATATCTTTAGGTTAAGCCTTCTTTAAATTTCATAAAATATTAATTAAAATAAAAATTAAAATCTTCAGAAATTGCTTATAAATTTATAATAATTAAATTTTGTAAGCATTTAATAAAAGCTTATAACTTTCAGTATAACATACTTTAAAGCTGAACATCTCAAAATTTATAGCTGCATACTTTTAGGCTTATTTAAAATAGATTTAAAATAAATTTAAATTAATTTTAATATAAAACTTAAGTGTCCACTTTTGCCAGTAGGTCTTTAAATTAAATGTCTGATTGAAGCTTAAATGCTATTACTTTCCTAAGTTGAAAAACTTTTCTATTTTAGAATCATTAAAACTGAAAATTATTTTGTCTACATTATACGCATTCTAAGTAGTTTTCTCCTTCTATATTTTGCCCATTTTTTGCTCCTAAAATTTTATTAAATTTAATTTCTTTTTTTGTTTGAAAATTACAAAAATGAAGAGAAAAGGCACCGAAATTTTGTAAGAAAAAAACATTTTAAATTATTTTTTAAAACCTACATTTGTCAGCCATTAGTTACAAATTTGTTTGTTAAGAAAACAAAACTCAATATAACAACAAAAAGTATAAAATATATTAAGTGAAAAAGCTTTATTTGGCTATGACGAATCTTTAATACCCTCCACCACAAATGTATGTTAAGTAAATACGTTATGTTTCGCACAGGCACACTCACATATACATTCAAAGACGTATGTAATATATAAAGTTTTTCTTAAATATAACACAGAGACCCTTAGTGGGTCATAAAATTGGTCATAATTTTGGCTATAAATTTTTTCTACTGTACCGATGTTGATAATTATTAATATTATCACAAAATCTTATTCTTATTATTCGATTTACAATTGACAATTTTACGAAAACGTTTTGCTTGAAATTAGAGGTTGCTTCAGATATCGGTCTATATCTTTTAATGTACTGAACCTCTTTTGCTGGTTTAAAATAAGAGGACATAGCTAATTGGACTCGGATTTTGATTTGATGCAAGAATATGAATACAGTATTACGTTCTTAGATGATTCTTTTTTAGCCCTACAAACGGAATGACAAAGTTAATATACCCTCTTCACCACTTGTGGTGATGGAAGGTATAAAAAATATAAACAAGTAAGAATACTGTATTCAGATATCTTGAAGATCCTCCAGCACTAATGTGTATGAAGTGAATACTTTATATTTTGTATATACACACTCACACATACACACACAGACGTATACAAAATATAGAAATTTTTCTTAAATGTAACACGAAAAACCATAAGGGTAAAAAAATTAATTATATTTTTGACTATAATTTTTTCTATTGAACCGATTTTGATCATTTTTGGGATGAAGTACAAAGAACTTAAAATCATGGAAAATTTTATAATTGATAATTTTACAAAAGATCTTCGTATAAATTTGTAGGTTGTTTCAGATATCAGTCTTTATCTTTTAATGTACTGAATCGATTTTTTTGGTTTTAAATTGGAAACTTCCCCGGACTACAAGAAACACTGAGGCCTAATTTCATTGAGCTTTGTCCATTATTGTGGATGTAAGCGTGCCAACAGCAAACAGATTGACTGTCCGTCAAACAGGCATATCTAAATCAACTCAGATTTTGACGTGATTCTAGAATATATATACATTATACGGTCTGAAATGATGTCCTCTTAGCGTTACAAACGCTATGACAATGTTGATATACCCTCTTCACCACTTCTGATGGTGAAGGGTATTAAAAAAGAATAAATTTTCTTTTTTCTAAAACTCATTTCAATCCTCTTACAATTTCAGTTTAAAAAGAAAACAAAAATATTTGAAAATAAAGCAAAAGTTTAGAACTTTTTTATTTTTGAAAACGAAGAAAAAACTCTGGATTTTTTACGTGAATTTGGCATGTTTAACAATATAAACTAAGCCTTTTCTTACCATTTTTTCATTATTTCTTACAATTCTGGCCAGTTTTAAATCTTTTCTTTTTTTCCCAATTTTATCCTCGTTATTTTGTCTACTTTTTGAAAATTTTCTTATTGTTTGTTAACAAAAAAATTTGAATAGATTTTATTTTCTTTAAGTTTTTCTTTCTCTTTTTTCCTGTAAAGAAAAGTTAAAAAATAAGTTTAGCAGAAAGAATGATGTAATTGTTCGTACATCAAATGTATTTCTTATTTCATGGTCCAAAAAAAATAGGTAAAAATTTAAATCAAATAGACCATTTGAAATTTTATTTTATTTATATTGTTTGTTTGTATTTAATAGAAAAAAGAGATTTAAAATGTTAAGAAATTCTTTAACATTAAATTAAAGTATATATTAAGGCGTTCAATGTAAAAGAGTGATTATTTTAGTAAAATTACTTATTATTGTCTCACCTGAAAGTATACAATAAAATGTTTATATAATAAAGAAAATAATAAAGAACCAATGAAAAAAGAGTTAATCAATAGGTTGGATGAGATGAACTAATACATATTTAAAGGCGAACAAAGTTAAAATTATACATTGCATACTTTAAAGCAAAACGTTTCAATTTTGTTTATTTTAAATGGAAAATGGATAGAGAAGAATGTTTGATACTATTTTCAGAGACATTCTAATGGAATGTACTTTTTCTCTATAAATTCTGTTTAATAATTTTTAGGCAAAGATTTTCAAAAGCAAAAACCGTTTGTAACCAATAATCGTTCCTTAAACTTGGCCATAAAATTATTGACTTTATAATTGAGAGTAAACAGTGGCAAAGTTACAAAAACATAGGTTTTGACATGTTCTTAATGTAGAATGTACTAATACGTGACTCTTAAAATTGCGGTTATATTGTTCAGGCCCAAAACGTTAAAAATATAAGTTCTGGTTTAATTTTTCTTCTATAATAGTTAAGTTAGAGAATTAAAGTAAAACAAGTATTATTTTGATCTCGTAGTTTTAATAATTTTATACAAATATTTTGTCTTTAATTTTTTTTAATATATTTAGACATCAACTGAGCTTGAAACACACATACCTCCATAATTATTTTTTGTGTTGTAGACATATGTCCTAAATTCTGAACAAGTCCTTATCATAATGAGGCAGTATTTTTATATAAAAAATATATCATACCTTAGGAGGCAAAATCTTACAAAAAACTAAAAATACTAAAAATAATGCCTTAAAACAGGCAACAAATTAATTGATTTTAAATATCTTAGTATAGACTTTAAAAAAAGTGCAAACATTAGAAATTCATTAATTTAAATTTCGAAATTAAAAATGAAACAATTTAACTCGATTCCTGGAAAATACCAGTATAATGAGTATTAGTAGTTCCTTTAATTTAATACGAATTTCCAGGAAGCTGTATAAACTCATTTTCGGGAAGTGGTCTACATAACTTATGGGCGAATGTGAATTGAACACGTCAAATTAATTAATTACGTATAATATTACGAGATATAATTTAAACGAATTTCAACAGAACGGGTTCATGTTTAGGAGTTTTATCAAATTAAAACATTACTCCGGTAATAAGCTTGTAAAGACTTATTCGTCATTAGTTAAATAAGTCTATAAGTACATGTTGGAAACCTTTTCCGTGCGGGGCCCTTCTTATACCCTTAATGCATATCGACTTTGTCATTCCATAACTAATAGCAAGTAGGAACTATTTTAGATCCCATAAAGTATACATATCCTTACATCAAATCAATAATCTGAATCGATTTAGCTATGTCCATCTGTCTGTTTTTGATTCGTTAATTTCCATAATAATTGACATAGTTCTATGAAAAAAATATGTGCTATTGTCCACAATCAGCTAGATTGGATCAGACAAAAAAAGTTATAGACCGATATCGGCGACAACTCCAAAAACTATTAATTTGCACGGATTTTTAGATTTCCTAAATTTTATGTTATTTGTGTTAAACCCAAATAACATTTATAGATAAATTAAAAAGAATTTGTCTGAATTTTAAGGTTTTCCAGATATCAACCATTAACTTTTTTTATTGAACAGATATTGATGGTCCTAAATATCTAAATCTATTTTAAGTTTTATTGTAGTCCGAAAATTGGTCTTGACGTGAGCTCGTTACCAATCGACAGGTAGATGGACCTACAAATGGACTGACGTAAGGATATAACTAATTGAATTCAAATTTTGTTTTGGTGCAAGAATATATGATTCCTACCTATCATTGAACAAGAAATGATAAATTGAAGAAAAATGTTTAAAAATATTTTAAGACGTAAATATTAAACAAAACTGTTGCAGATGTAAAACGCAATTTTTAAATCGATTGCAATCAATTCGTAATAGACGTTAAGTTTCACCACTAGAAACTGATAATAAAGACCATAAAAAAGGCTTTAGATAAAAGGGATTTATAACTCCTTTATAAAGTTTTAGAACAAAATCTATAAAATTTAAATAAATAATATTTCATGGCTTAAAATCCGTCATAGTCTCCTATTTCTTAGGAAAGCTCTAGATAACTCCTTAAAAAAGGCTATTATATTAAGACATACAAATCCTTAATGTAGTCTTCTGTAATTGGAGTTCTACATTTTTAATTAAGGTATTTTAATCTCAAAAAGTTTTATAACAAAACGTAATTTAATTGCTTTCAAAATTTTTAAAATATTTTTTTATTTTTAAATTTATTCAAATTTTGTAAAACAAGCGCCTTAAGTTAGGCAAAGAAAATTAATAATAATTAGAAAAGAAATAATTATGAAAAAATTTATCTTACTTGAAGTATTGAAAAAAACCTTTTGTCTTTCTAAGGAAAACGCCTTAAATAGTCTGTAGAATTAAGTATATAAAATGCCTTAATATATGCTTTCGTTATTGGATTTTTATAATAAAATAATCGTGATTTATTGAATTTAATTTAAAATTAAAATTAAAAAGTTTTACAAAAATTATATTATTAAAAATTCCAGACTGAAAATGAAACAAATATGATAAAATGCACACCTGAAATTATGTTTAGAAATTTAATAATAATTTTAAATAATTTCAAAGAAAAAATTATGAATTTTATCAATACAATTTATTTTTTTTCTTTCTCGATATTCTATTTAAAAAAAATCCTTTTAGTCTTATGTCTTGAAAAAAGCAATTTTTCCTTTATTTATTCTCTCTACGAGACAGTCTCAAGTGACTGTTTTAATGCATGTTATACTTCCTTACTCTAAGCCAAACCCTCGAAAACATCTATTCCTGTTTGCTACTCCTTTATAGAATCCTTGTTTCCTTTTTTTGCCAAATAAGTACCTTAAGGACTTAAAAGACTTTTAAGCATTTGCAATCATGACAAACAAATAAAGAAAAAAAAATAAACTCAATTTCTTCAATTTATTTCAAGGTTACAGATTCTCCATAAATGATATTATTTCGATGGAATTATGAAACTTTTTTTCATCTTCTCCATAATGTTTGCCTTCATAAATATTTTTGGAAATATTTTTCTCAAGTTGAGGTTTCTTCATTCTTTTTTTCTACTCCCAAAAAAAAAAAAAAACTTGCCTGAAACCATTCATTTATTCAATAAAATGGAATGTACTCACATTCATACAAAATGAAATTTGAACTTGTTTAAAGAAAATTCTATATGTTTTCCACAGAATCTTCTTCAATAATGCAATATTTTTTCTGGAAAGAAATCTTTTATATAGATTTTATTTGGAACTTTTTTTAACTTAATTTTTCTATGGCATTTTTTTTTCAAGAGGTTAAAAAATAACCTTTGGCTATATTTTATTTATAATAATCATTTTTTGTACGTTCTATCAATAAGTGTATATATTTTGAAGTAAAAAATCTTCTTAGTTTGAAGGTCATGTTTTATGTATTTTACTTATTTATTTAGTTTCTATAATATGTTTGTTATATTAGAATTCTTATGAATTGCTAATTTTCTAGTTTTTCACCCCAAAAAAAGAGAGCTACTACAGCTCATTCGATTGAAAACCCATAGCATAGTGGGTTAGATTAAACATTTTTATTTGAAATTATTTTTTTAAAATGAAACCACCAAAAAGTATGCAAAGCTAATATTTTTTAAATGCAGCCTTATAGTATGCAATATAATTTAAAAATCATTAAAAAAATTTGGTAATAGTTATTAATGTATTGGAAAAATATAACAGTTTACTATATTTTATAAGTAAGTGTTATGCTGGGCCGAATTTGAAATACCCTGTAATACGTAAGACCTCATATGGCAGCTCTACAGAATCAAAATGTGTGGCATCTTTTGAGGGGTTAGATGATTCCTTCTTGGTATTACACTCGGAATTGCCCTAAATTAGGCAACAGAAATATAAGTTTTAAAAAGAAATATCGTTAAATTTTAAAACAAAGAAGAATCCAATAGTCAGTAAAGGTCGTGATGCAGGCATAAAAAGTTATTGTCCGACCCTCGTAGAAATTGATTTTATGATTTGTGCTTGTAAAAATCATTCTTATTAAATTTGATTTATTATTAAATCAAATTTATGCTATTTCAGGTTTCTTTTTTGAAGTTTTGTCTATTCTCTGAAATTATAGATTTATATAGAGAATTTCGGTCCTTACCGTTGTGTACGTCTTGGGTGTATGAAATATTATGACAGTAATAACATTTTAAATTGATGTTCGCACGGTTTTTATATGAAAAAGTGAAATGAATATAATCTGTAACTTTCGAACGATTAGACTAAATTTTACATAGTGATAGCCCAACTTTCAATTTCGAACTTTGTGAACTTATCAGAAGCCGGTTCGACACTTTGAAGACATAATAAAATTAAAAATGATTCAGTTTTCTTATATAATAACCGTTTTTAAAGATATTTTCATATTAAAGAATTTTGCTGGTGAAGACCTCCTAAAAATTCATGACATAGGTTGGTTATCACACAAAGTTTTAAAGATATTTCGCTTTTAAATTCAAAATTTTACTTTTGAATCAATCTTGGATTGGTTTACATGCTATAGCGATTTCACTTGTCTGATTTTTTTTTCCAAATATGTTCTATTTTATCATGACCTAACGCAAATTTTCGGAAGGAAAAAACCTAAAATATTTTCATGAATTTTAAGCTTTCAGCCTTTAATTTTAAATTTTAAAAACATATCGATTTTTCACCGATTTTTTACAAAAAAGTTCTTAATTTGTTTCTTCTGAAAAGCTACTTAAGTTTTTGGAGAACATAATTCCATAATTTGAAACTTTTGTACTCCGATAAGCGTGCGAAAAAAATACATTTTTGAAAATTTTTCAAAAAATTTTAGGAATTATGTGATTTTTTATGGGATAAAATAGTGTAAATAGTTTTTAGTAAAATCGGAAATTTATATTTAAAAATCATAAAAAAAAATTTGACTAATAAAAATTTTATTTGAAAATTCAAATAATTATAACGATTTCACAGAAAGTATGCAATGAATTTTATTATTATAAAAAATGTAATTATATATTTAAAAAAGGGATTCTGAGACGATTGGTATACCTAAAAGTGGATATATCAAAATTTTGCATAAAACCCCCTTTGTTGATTTAGCGCATGAACATTGTAATTTCAGCGTATGAAGTATAATTTAATTGTGAATCCCCTTATAGCAGACAACAGAATTTAAATTTAATTTTAAAATTCAAAAATACTCCATCAAGAAATGTTATATTCAAATTTTCAACTACAATATTAATATAAAAGTGTGCAAAGGAAAATTGTTTTAAATAAACCCATAAAGTATGCAATAGCAAACCAAAATTTGAAAGTAATTATTACATAAATTAAATTTATTTATTTCGAGCTAGAAAATAGCATTTAAATAAAGTTTAACTGGATTATAAATTTATATCCCAAAATCTCTTGTATTCCACCCCACTGTGCATCACATAACTCAAAATCATACACTTAAAAAGAAATTTTTTCTTGGGGATTATTGAGTTAAAAAAGATTTAATATAATACAATTTATTATTACTCGTCTTTTTTTTTCTATATAAAATGGGGTTTTCTGATTATAAACTAGTAGATGTTAAGGACAAGGTTAGAATTTCAATTAGCTGCTGTTTTTTGAATGAATGTGGTTTGTCGGAGTATAAAAGTGGTTAATAAAAATCAATTTCATATAAAGAAAATTTATTTACTTAAAAGATAAAAATTAACTGTAATATAATCAAAAGGATATCAAAGGAATATAAAATTAAAGTTACGTTAGTAAATATTGATCAACTTGAAGTCCAAAATTGAAGAAATATTCAAACTGAAATTTGGAATATATTAAAAATTTCTTTAGGTATGCAAAGCTAACTCGAGTCACTTGTTGTACTTAGCAAGTCCAGGAGACAAGGGCGGAACCGACATATTAGTCAGGTCATTAAAATTTTAAAATAATTTTAAATTTTAATTTAAGACTTTATTCGATGAAATGTATTTTTTAGTTGAATATATAACAGACATTTTACACAGCGTTACCGTTAAGGTCTTTTTGAAAAGTCCCACAAAAAGGGATTTTGGAAAATAAAGTTGCATCTAAAAGGTGATTTGCGGAACAAAAGTCGCCATAGTTTTCATTCACCAAAAATTAAAATTTTCTGAAGAGTTTTTAATTATGGATTTGTAGTCTTTCACTTTTACTGTTAAAATAATTTTGAATATTAATCAACAACTCTATTTTTCTCAAATTTATCAATAATTCGATGTCCATTATGATTTCTTAGTAGTTTCGTTTATTAATTTTTATGATTCTATCGTTCTTAATTGTAATTTTTTTTCATCCATAATTTATATATTAATTGAAATTTCGCGAAGTTTTATGCCGAAAATCCAAATTATAAAAAGGGGACAAAAAGGGAAAATTTTGAAAAAGTACACAAAAAGTAACAAGCAGCTGGAAAACTCGCAATTTGTGACTAAAGTCACACTAACGGTAAGACTGATTCTATAGCCAATTTGATTTATTTTGAAGAGCACAAATCTTTGTTGGTTCAGGAGAAATTGGGTGGATCTCAAACTTTGGTCATCTCAGGCATTAATATTTAAAACTTAAGAGATATAATATCGACACACATAATAACCATGAATTAAAAAATTTGTAATGTATAAACACATAGAAAGTAAATTTTTGAAACCGTCTTTCCCAAATTGAAATTTTAGAATATTTGGGAAAAAGGTAAAAGTTATATATAATGACCTACACAATCGCATTTAAAATCTCTTCCATTTTTCTATGATTTTACTAAAGCCTTTTTAATTTAAAATTATCATTTTAAAAACATATGTTCCATTTTTTGCTTTATGATCCTTTTATATTAACCCCTTTACACGACTAGATTTACAGTTTTAATATTTTTTTTTATTGAAATTATTATTACATTAACCTTTTCCTGAATCCCTTCCATTAACGTGCTTGATGTTCTCTGACATTCTGTTCGAACAGTTACTTCATCTCCGTTAAAAATATCCTCACTTTTGGACACCTCGTTGTGCTTTGCGATTCTCTGTTAACAAAAACAAATATGGCCTTAGCTCCGTGAAGTTTGGAGAATTTACCACTCTTGGTACCAATACCACATTATTGTTCTTGTACCACTCAAGGGCTTGTTGACCAAGTCAGGCCAAAAATAAGTGTACACATTATGAAGTTTTATGTGTGGAAGCAGCCTTCTTTGTAAACATTCCTTGTTGTAAATTTCGGTATTTATAGAGCCCGTTGTAGCAAATGAGTGTTTTCATTTTTCTGATCACTCATTTTAATCGGATTAATAATATATATAATCATTTGTTTGTAAGTAAACTTGAGCAAAAAAGAAAAAATCAAATAATACATGGGTTAAGAATTTTTCGATTCATATTTAAATTCAAATGAACATTTTCCTACTTTGTTTTCCTGAACTCTGAATTTCGATTGTGTTTTAAGATACAGATTATTCAAGCAAAGTCTGAATGATACCATTTCTTATATAACCATACAACACCTATGATAATATATACTTAGTGTAAGCCATTCGAATGAGGTACCTTAGCAGGTTCCTAACTATGACTTTGATACTTCAAAAGCGAGTCCAGAATGTCATTGTGCAATGACAGTCATTCACATAGGAAATGAAAAACATCTTCCTCTTTCTCAATATTATTATTCATATCTGCTAGCGTGCGCTTCTAAAATGACATTGATTAAAGATTTGTCTTGAACATCACAAGTTAAAAGCAGGACACTTCATCTTGAAGTCTCTGCATGTACTTACCTCTATATTCATACTGGCCAAAAAGGAAGTTAAAAGTATTGTTCGTAATATAACCAAGCTGAATTTCAACTGATCCTTCGTTGGATATATATAGGAGCAAAACCTCCTTGTATATCTCATCGCCCTATTCACTTCCGAAGTAGTCATTCTATCAATAGTCTTGTCAATTCTCTACATGTACTTACCTCTATATTCATACTGGCCAAAAAGGAAGTTAAAAGTACTGTTCGTAATATAACCAAACTTCCTTGTATATCTCATCGCCTTATTCATTTCCGAAGTAGTCCTTCTATCAATAGCCTTCTCAATTCTTCTCTACATCGGCCAGCTATTAAGGGTTTAATTAAAGTGCAGTTTTGATCAATAGATTAATAACACAAACATTTAAAATGTTCTATTTATAGTTTAAAGTTTAAATTATGTTGCCTATTTTATGGTGCCGTTGTAGATCTTGAATGATAAAACAACATTGATTTGAAAAATGTAAATATTTATCTTCCAAAAATTAATCTTTTCATTTGATCGAAAATTTTTTAAATCAATAATATATACAATATAAGAATGCCATTTAGAATTATTCGAATGTATTCTCCATAGACCTACTTCCTACTTAAGGCATTCTTCCAGTTAAGTTTTCCCGTTTGTCTTCTTATTTTAGTTTTTAAATCTATCATAACTTCTTTAGTTAACGTAAAAATAATGTTGCCTACTTTAGGTCTGTCCTTGAAATATTATTTGCATTCTATTGTACATTTTAATGAAGTTTTTGTTTGGTTATTATATTAATATAATAACCAAGAATTTTCCAATGTAAAACTCCACATTTTGATTCCTTATACTCCGAAATACGATTACCTATTTTAAGTTATATAAGGGGAATTTCAAAAAATATAATACTTTCAGTGATTTATTCCAGTAAGATCGGATTTAAAATCTATTTCTAATATTAAAATTTATTAATACATTCCTATATTTCTTTCTAATTTATCTTTCAAAAATTAAATTATGTTGCCTACTTTTTAGCTTAACTCAAAATAATTTCCTTTGCATATTTTTAGGAATGCGAATAGAATTTTCATTTAAAATTCAAAACTTTGAAATATAAAATAATATAATAATGTACCATAACTTGAGGTTTCTCAATTTCAGCCCAAATTTGATTATCGTTTTAAACTCCAGAATAATAACTTCGGTCATTGTTACTTCAATCATCATAAAATTTACATTTTGTTAATTATGAATCTACAATTTTATACCCTACAGCACCATAGGTGATATGCGTATTATGTGTTTTGTGCGAATGTTTGTAACGGGTAGGAAAAATAGTTCTACCACCACTATTAAATATACCGTTCGACTCAGAATCACTTCCTGAGTCGATTTAAACATGTCCGTCCATTCCGGCAGACTGGCTGTGTAGAACATGTTTGGCAAACGAATAGGATCTCAGTTAAAATATATTTTAAGGAAATTTGGCATATACTATAAATTGGCCCAAACACGATGCCTATTGAAATTATGATCGATTCATTATTTCATATAGGCCACATACAAGTGGTTCCACGGAATGTGGTTTAAGTCCATAAAATTGCCATATTTAAAAGGATTTAAATCAATTTTTGCGAAATAAAAGTCTTATGATATTCTATAACCATATGCTAAATTATACAAGAATCGGTTCACTATTTCTCATAGGTCTCATACAACCTTCCTTCCAAATATCAGTTTGAAACTCATAAATCTCACATATGCGTAAGTATTGTAATATCATTTAGTCAAATTAAGACAAATATAAGCCAAAACCGCTGAACCGGAATTAACGAGGCTGAGTTCATAATTTTTCTATTATAAATTTCATCATAAATGTTAGTATCAAAATGGTGTATTGCAGACGAAAAAATAAATATGGAAAGGCAAATTTCAACCAACAATATAGTGTAGGGTATAGTCGTACTTAACAGACATTTAGCTTGCTTTATTCTAGCCTTCATATTTGGCGATTTATTTAAAAATTCTATATATTGTATATATTTTTTTAATTTTATCATAAGATAATTAAAATATTCTTCAGTATTTGCTTTTAAGAATCAAAATTCTATTGCCTATTTAAGGCATCATAAGCAATTAAATTTCAATTAAAGTTTCATTTGAGAATAATTAATTTTGTAACATTTCAATTAATAAATTGCTTTTTCAGACTTTCACTTTAATTTTTCAATTTCTTTAAATTTAATAACCATTGCCTATTTTAAGGATTTGTTTTAAATAATTTTCTTTTGCATATTTTTGCTTGTTTTCAATATTTTAAAGAGATTGCATTTGTAACGCTTTTACACTGAGTTTAATTTTTTATTTAAATATGTTTCCATTTTTCTTCTAATCGTATAAAAATTCAAGTTTATGTGTAAAACACATTTATATCCTTTTTTGCGGTTTACTAATATTATTGTATACGATTTTTTGTACCCTCAACTCTATCTCAAAAATGCAGCATTCACAAGCAAATTAAATATTAAAATAACGAAAAACATTTTAAACACTTTCTTAAATGGAAAATCTAAATAAAGAAATCTTCAAAAAAATAGATAAACAGTTCGTACTAGGAAAACTGAATCGGGCGGAATAAGAATATTAAAAAAAATTTTAAATTGTTTCAAAATTTGAAATCAGTATTTGAAAAATATTAAAAACTAAATTGGTGTATATTAGAGGCTCCCTGATAATTCCTTTAATCCTTAATCGTTTTAATAAAATTCCACTGTATTATAAAAAATGTACTTAAATGCCCTATTTGTTTTTCAACAAAAACAAAACCTAAATAAGTAAAAATTATCTATTCGGCTATGTAGAATTTTCAATACCCTTTACCACAAATTCGTGTGAAGTAAATATGTTATGTTTTGTACATACACACTTACAAGTACACTCACAAACTTATAAAAGTTGTTCTTAAGTATTACACAGGAAAAACTTAATAAGTCATAAAATAATGGATATGAGAGTGCCAAAAAAACAGACAGAAGGACATAGCTAAATCGATTCAGATTTTTGATTTGATGTAAAAATATTTATTCACTATGAGGTCTAAGATGATTCCTTCTAAGCGTTATATACAGAATGACAAAGTTAATATACGCCCTTCACCAATTGTGGTGGTGGTGGTGGGTAAAAAAAACATTTTTGTAAAAACTAATTTTTATGCAAATCATGTAAAATGTACTTTTCCACATTTAAGTTGTAAATATGTTTAAGCAAAAACAAAACTACGAGTAAATGAATCCTTTTGAAGACGAAAAAACGTTATTGTTTAAATTTTTTTCGTAAGAGTTAAAGAAAAGTTCGTTGGCATAAAGACGTAGTAAATTAAAAAACTAAAAAAAGAAAGAGAATATAAGAAAAAAGGACATTTAAAATGATTAACTAAAAAGTAAATAAAGATTATAAATTAGTAATGCGAAAAAGAGTTGAAGAAGAGAAATGAAAAAAAAAACGAAAACCGTTTTATAAAAAAATTATGTAAAAACTTTTAAACTTTAAAATTAAATAAAAAGGATTAAAAGTTATTGCAAAAAATATATTTAAAAATAAGTCAGAACGTTATAATCGGTCAAGCCCGACTATCTAAAACCCCCCACTACATTGTTGGCTAAAAATGGCAGTTACGAAAAATTAAATGAACGATCTTCATATAATTTGATTTGCTGATTTATTCTTCAGAGAAAATTACTGTCACGCTAACATTTTTGTGAAGTTCCTGCGTTATAAAATGAATTTTGCCGAAGAGTTAAATAAGAGCTAGAAGTAATTATGGACCAGTCCTCGTTTAATACCGCACGTACAATTTGCTTATATTTATTATTACAACAACATATATGAGAGATATATGCAACTCAAAGCGATATTTGTAAGGGGATTTGCATAGAATTTATGTGAAGCATTGGACCGATATAATAACCGCATAATTAGGCACATAATTTTAAAATATCATAATACTTCTTTCTGCCAAATTTTGTTTAAATCGCTTTATATGTAGGACTTTTAGCTTATAACCACATTTCGGGAGGACATTTATATAGCGTTCGTCCTTGGTCCAAAATAATAATAATAATAATAATAATAATAATAATAATAATAATATATTCATTAATATATATCAAAAATTGCAACCTTTACATTACCAATTAGTCAGACAGATAGATAGACGGGCATCGTTAAATCGACACAAAAAGGGATTCTGTGTGATTCGAACTATATAACCACAAAGTCGGACTATTATTTATTACAGCTCTCATATAACCCTTAATAGTTAAATTAATTTTAAAACAGACAGACATACGGTCAGACATCGTTAAATCGACTCAGAATTACATTTTCAGTCCATTTAAAGTGAATGTTACCCAATTTTTTCTATATGTTACAACCGATAGCACAAACGCATAATACTCCAATCACCTACGGTGGTGTAGGGTATAAAATTATAATGTCACTTCACCAGTTTGGTTTTCGGGAACAATATGGAACTATTAAACTGGAAAAAATGTTTAACTGGAGTGAAAATATTTTTAATTAAAAAAGTGTTGAACTTTTGTTGGGAGACCCTTTGCAATAAGGGAAACTTAACCACTAGATTCTCTTAAATGTGTTAAAATGTCATTAGGTAATTACGTAACATTCATCGGTATATAATTGGGTAGTCTTCTTACTCACACTCTTACTTACAATCTGTTAATATTAAGCCTTAACAATAAAGACATCCTGTATAAAATCATTTTAAAAACCCATATGAACATATGGTATCCAATTAAGTGGAAGAGCTAGTAGAACGAGCATTATTATACAGAGGTCACAACCTAAATTCTACGGACTATAACCGGAGCGCATAGGTACTTTAGACAACATCCGTAGGGACTTTAAAATTCCATTAGTGAAAGGGGAGTTTTAAAAGGACGATTTGCAGGTACAGACTTCGCCGGAATGATTAACCACTATGTTAACATAAAAGACATGACAATGGAATGGGAAATCAGATCTTCCCATATAATAAAACATAAATTAAGATTTTAAGATTGTAATAGAGAAAAATTTGATAAATTCCGAAATAACTTAACGAGTGATATCCTTCTTATCAAGTGTAATAAAAAATAAATATAAATAGTTTTGATATTTCTTAAACTGACATTATCTATCCAAACTATTCACAATTTTGCTGGATATAATGCTATAAAGATATTATGCAAATTAGTCCTTTTCATGTTATAATATTTTATTTGAAGTCCTTTCCTTAAACTTAGAAATTATATTCCAATAACTCTTTGTTAAAATCCTAAAAATATAATTTTTTAATCTTTTCTCTTTTTCAGGTAAATATCCTTAATATAATCCTCAATTTCCATGAGAGTAAGTAGTTTTCTTTAGTAAAACTAGAGATAAAAATTAAAACTTTCTTTAAATCTTCTAAACATATTTTAAATAAACTTTGAAAGTTTATTTTCTGGTTTTAAAAATTCTTTTTTGCATAAATTTAAACTTAAATAAAAACTAAAACTTTAAAGTCCTGTAAAAGGAATAATGTGAAAAAGAAAGGAAAACTTATATACAAAAAAAAATATATATAATTGTGTTTGTTTATCAAGGTGGCAGTTGTTAACCAAGTTAAGAGTCATTTTTTTAAAGTTGATATGAACTGTATTCAGTATTAATAACTAAGATCTACTCATCATCATCAGTACTATCATTTTCGTCATTATAATGTTTTTGTAAATATTTATCTTGGGGTTTAA
>PYHX02000158.1:85618313-85652397 GCA_004302925.2 Cochliomyia hominivorax | reverse complement strand
TAAAAATGTCTACCACAACTTGAATTATAAAATCCAACGTCAGAATTGGACTGGAATTAAAACCAACATTCTGAACTAAATTCTGGAACAAAACTGAATCATAATTTAAATTCAGAACTAAAATCTGAACAATCTGAAGAAGAATAAGATCTAGAATCCAAACTAAAAAATTAAATTTTAAACTCAAAACTGAGTTTAATCTGAACTGGAAACTGCGCAGTAATCTCATTTAGAATCTGAACTAGATTTACAATTTGATCTCTATGTATGATCTGAACTTAAAGCCGAACAAGAATTTGCACCAGAAACTATACAAATATTCTAATTCAAAATCTTAAATCTTGAATAAAACTTGAATCTGAGTTAGAATCTGTACTAATAGTCTGAATATCTGTCTTTTCTTAAATCTGAAACTTAAATTTTAACCAAAATTTGAATTTGATTCTAATCTCGAATTGAATTCAGAATCTTAACTTGAAAATGCATAAAATACGAACAAAACCAAAGTAGAGTCTAAACTAACTAAACTGCAAATCTGAATTATAATCTGAATTAGAAACTTGAATTTAACTTGTATTCCATTGCCACTGAATACCCTTAATATTCATTTCAAACATCATCAGTTAAACATATCTAAAGTTTTATATCAAATTCAGATTGCACTACTGGCAAAGGCCATTTTATTTTTTCCCCCTTGTTTGTCTTAAACGAGGGAGGGTGTTTTAAATTTGAATAACAAATTTAAGTCCACAATATTTTGATTTAACGATTAAAATATTTTTCTGCTGCTAAATGTTTCTTTTGTGTACTTTTTTCCACATTATTTTTTATTTTTTCTTCATGTTTATTTTAGTTTTAATTTTTTAACTTCTCTTGTTTTGTCTAATTTTATGACATTTAATTATTCACCTCACATTCCGTTTTCAAATATCCTTTTTCTATTAGTTAAAATGTCTCTTAAGTAGTTTTATGTTACAAACTATAAAATTGTTTTAAACACATTTGTTGAATAGTTTCAATTTTTTGGCTTGAAGCCAAAAAAGAATTCCACTCTATTTTTTCTAAACTTTATTTGTTTTTGCTTTTTAAGTTAAAAAAAATTTTGGAGCTAAAATATGAGTTGGATTTTTCTTTTGTTTTCAGCCATTTAAAACTTAAATAAATTTTAACGAAGTAGAAAGTTGACAAAATGAAGAGGATAAAATTCAGTTTATCAAATTATTATTGGAAAGTTTTTTTATTTTGGATCTTACATTCGCATTTTGGAAATAAGTATTGAAAATTTTAAAAAAATCTTTAGAACAGGTAAACTTCTTCTGAAGTTCTGCAGTTCTAGTTCAGTTCTAATTTAGTTTTAGTTTAATTCTGGTTCAATTTTAGTTCAGTTCTAGTTCAGTTATAGTTCATTTCAAAAATACAAGTTGGATTCTAGTTCAGTTCAAGTTTACTACATTATAGTTTCGTTCTAGTTCAGTTTCTAGTTCAGTGCTAGTTCAGTTTTAGTTCAGTGCTAGTTCAGTTCTAGTTTAGTTCTGGTTTAATTCGAATTCAGTTATAGTTCAGTTCAAGCTTATTTATAGTTCAGTTAAAAAATACTAATTGTTCAATATAGTTCAACCTCACATTCTGGTTTATTTCTAGATCAGTTCAATTTTAGTTCTAGTTTAGTTCTAGTTCAGATTTTAGTTCAGTTCTAGTTTGGTTCCAGTTCAATTCTAGAGAAGTTCTATTTCAGTTTTAGTTCAGTGCTAGTTCAGTTCAAGTTCAGTTCAAACTTAGTAATAGTTCAGTTCTAAAATGTGAGTTCGATTCTAGTTCAGTTCTAATTCAGTTCTAGTTCAGTTGTCCATTATTCTATCATTGAGATTATAGTTTAAATTTTATTTCAGATTCGAGTTCAGATTCTTGTTGACATTCTAGTACAGATTCTATTTCAAGAATTAGTTCAGATTTTTGTTCAGATTATACTTCAGATACTAGTTCAGATTCTTCATGAGCTTTCAGTTCAGATTCTAGTTGGATTCTATTTCAGATTCTAGATCAAATTCAATTAAAATTCCAGTTTGGAATTTAGTTCAGTTTTAAAATATTTCACATAACTTTAAGTTTAAGTTTTCTTTTAATTTTCTTTTGCTTTAAACACAATTAAATTCTTTTAAAAATTCAAAAATCACAAATTTTATTTGAGGCTCAAAGAAATTTGTGGTTTTTGTGTTAAAAATTAAAGTTGAGGAGAAAATTAAGCCTATTTTCCTTATTTGTCATTCATATCATTGGAATAGTATATATCCTTAAAACACAAAAACCTGAAGTCCCTACATAAAATACTTATAACAAAAAAATATATAAAAAAATCTAAAACAGAAAAAAAATATTTAAACTTTGTTTAACTTCAAACAAATTGTCTATGTGTTTTATGTAGCACTTGTAACCATGACCAGACATGGTTGGAGTATTTATTCGAAACAACAATAGTAAAAACAACAAGCACAATTACAAAAATAAATGCTTTCCTACTCATATGTGGTTTACATTGGCATTTTTGCTAAAATTAAGTACTACTCAGCTCCTAAACCATTTAAATTGAGTAGAGTTTTGTTGTTATTTTTGGATTTTTCTTTACTTATTTTCCATATGAAAATTTACTTTTTGTTAGACAAACGCATAGAATTTTCTATGAACTTTCTATGTTCTATGAGCTCATACAAGTCTTATGAGGTTTTTGTGTTTTTTTCCTTTTTTCCATTTGCATAATGGGTGAGAGTGAAAAAAACAGTTGAAAATTCATCTGAGAACTGCACTAGAATGGAAATAGAACTGAACTAGAACTGAAATAGATCTGAACTAGAACTGAATTAGAACTGAATTAGGACTGAACTAGAATTGAAATAGAACTGAACAAGAACTGAAATAGAACTGAACTAGAACTGAACTAGAACTAAACAATAACTGAACTAGAACAGAACTTGAACTGCACTAGAACTGAAGTAGAACTAAAATCGAACTAAACTAGAACTGAAGTAGAACTGAAATAGAACTGAAATAGAACTGAAATAGAACTGAAATAGAACTGAACTAGAACTGAACAATAGCTGAACTAGAACTGCACTAGAACTGAAGTAGCACTAAAATAGAACTAAAATAGAACTTAACTATAACTAAAGCAGAACTGAACTAGAACTAAACTAGGACTGAATTAGAACTGAACTGAGAACGTGAGCTGAATTTTAGATTTCACACCATTGTGTTATATTTTTGTATTCATGTATTCAGAAAGTTAACTAAAAATTGTCTATATTTAAATAAACGGAAATAGTTAGCGTTTGTGTGTATGTGTATTCTCTTACGCACACAATGGTAATTCAGCACATTTTACCGTTTGGTTAGTTTTTGTGTTAGAAAATTCTAAAATGTTAAATCAAACAATGTTGAAATCCTTTTGTTAAATGAATTCATGCTGAAATCTTTACTTAATTTTATACACAAATACTTGTAACTATAACAGACTCCTACACACACACACCTAAATTCACAGATGAAAATACACCTGACACAATTTTAAAGATTTACAATTTCTATTGTAATTAAAGCAGCCGTTAGTAAAACTCATAGAAAATTTGTCTATAAAATATTTGTTGTTATCAAGTATCAAGTATCCGTTATAAAATTTCTTGTATTTTATCTATACTCTCAACATATGTCACTGTATTTGTAGATATTTCATCTATTGTAAATATGTATTTTATGTTGTGTGTAGTGTGTTTTTGGCTAAAAGTATTTTATGTGAAAATCTTATAATAAATGCAATGGTTCCTCTGGTTAGTTGAAGTTTTTTTTTATATTTTTTAGTTTCCTTTTTATAAGCAGGGATTATTTTCCTCTTTTACCTTAAAAAAGGTAAAAGCTTCTGGCAAATATTTATGAAAACTTAAACATGTGTTCTTTTATTAAAGGATTTTTATGCAGGAAACGTTTATGTATTTTGTTATTGGTAAATATTTCTAGGGGATAAATATGTGAAAGTAATATGAATATGGGAATTATACTAAGAACTTATCAAATAAGAAATATTTTATTTAAAGCCTAAAACAACGGAACCTTAGATAAACTATAATACATTAAGAACAGTATTGGAACTTTAAATTAAGCAGGTTTGAATAGAGTATGAACTGTGCTAATTCCAAACTATAACATGGCTAGAATTTGAACTGGAATCCATGTCGTTATATAAAATTAAATGTACAATTTGTTATATAAGAAAATCAAATTATACAAGGGCCGTTAATAAATATTTCGTACAACCATCAATATGGTGAAGGTTATTATATTTTCGAGCTTTACCGACTATAATTTTGTTGGAATTTTGGGTTTGTCTTAGATATTGAATTAGAATAATATTTAAGTCTTCTGTCAGATTCTATTGACCATTAATAAATATATAAGCGTGGCAACAGTGGACAGCAGCCGGAAACTGATTATAGATAAATCGATTTAGTTTTGATGTGATGCAAGAATAGATATACTTTGTGAATCTTGGATTATTCCTTCTTGATGTTACGTACGGAATGACAAAGTTAAAATACCCTCTTTACCACTTTAAGAATTTCAAATACCTTCTGAAATTAATGTGATTTAAAAGTAAAATATGAACAATTGAAGCTTAACAAGAGTCTAAACTGGAATTTGGAATTGAAAATTATTGATAATCTAAACTAGATTCTCAGTTGAAATTTGAATAAGAGTCCAAACCGGAGTCGAAACTGATATAACTTAAATCTAAGCTGGAGCTAGAATATAAACTTGAATTTTAAACTAGATTCTAGAACGTTAATCTTAAATAGAATCTGAAATATAATCGTAACTAGATATCGATTTAGAATCTGAACTTAAAAAAAATAAATATTTTATTGACTGAAATATGAAGTGTTATCAGAGTTTGAATCTTATAAAGAATCTAAAAAAAATTTGACTGAAATCTAAAGTGGATTCTATCAAGAATCTAAACTAGAGTCAGAGCTAAAATCTCGTGGGAATTCTGTACTAGAATCTGGGCAAAAATCTGCACAGGAAGCGAAGCAAGAGTTAGAAAAGGAATCTGTTCAACAATATAAATATATTTTTGATGTCGACTTCAATATAAATTTGAAGTCGAATCTAGAATCAGACCTTTTATCTTAGCAAAATCAGACTAGGAATTTGAATCAGAACTAAAATCTGAAATAGATTTTGATCAGGAATGTGATCTAGAATCAGAACTTGAATCTAAACCAGAATCGTAACTCTTTTATAAACTGTAAGCTAATTTTAAATCTAAAAATATATAATCATCTGATCTGAATCTGAACTTGAATTACAAACAGATTTTGAAATTAATGAAATTACTAAACTTAAATCAGAAAACTTTATATCTCTAAGCTTAATCTGAACTTAAATCTGAGCTTCAATTAAATTCTTGATTGCACATATTATTGAAACAGAACTGAAATATTAGCCGTATCTATACGTATGTGAACTAAAATATGAACCTGAACAAGGACTGATACGGAAAAAAATCTGAAATCTAAGTAAATCCGAAAAATTGCCTACAACCTAAATTTCAAATCATAATATAATAAATAAACATTTTTGCTTCAAATGATAAATTCAGTCAGTTTGGCAGTCTGTTGCTGGGAACTCATGGCGCTTGACGTTTATGTTGATAATGTCACTCCTTGAACAAAATAATATTTGAAGGATCAAGAATCCCCTTAGCAAGAGGGGATTTTATATCTATATATATACAAAGCACGAATTGCTACCTGTCCCATAAATAAGCAAATGGGGATATTGGTTTGGGCAAAAACGAATCCAGGGTAAATCTTGAACACATTCTGTTTGTTGTTGGCAAGCACACATCCTCAATAATTGACAAAGCTCAACGAAATTTTGCTAAATATATGTTAATATCCTGAGAAGTTTTTTTGTTCAGAAACGAATAAATCGGTACAAATTAATCGTAGTGGAGGATATTAAAGGATCTCCTAACAGAAAATAAACAGCGCCTTAATATTTTATTATCGCATATGCTTACCCTCGGACATTATAACTCAACAAAATTCGCAGACAGAAATGTCAACATATTTTAAATTCTCTTCCTTCATCCCCCTTTAGACGGTTTTGTTGTAATTTTCCATTTCAATGTACATTATTAGCATTTTTTTAAATAAAACACTTGTGTTATATTTGCAACAATTTTGTTGTTGTTCTTGTTGCATACAAACAAAAGAATGTTGTGACTCTCCGTCAAAAATGTGAAAAACAACTACAACAATAACAATAAAAAAATAATAACAACAATGTTATTTTAAACATTTCCTTAAGTGTAGCGTTAACAACATAACAATTCAAGAAAGAGGAAAATATGTTGTTGTTACACTTAAACGCACAAATCTACACTTTGTGTCGAAAAAAGATGAAAAACGCAAAAAAATGGACTTCAAAAACTATACACTTTTGCTAGAAGAACAAACACACATACATACACACACATATACACACTAACAAGAACATAGAAAAAATGTCAACAACATTTTCCTTCACCCACATTTTGCTTATTTTCAGTCATATTTTACTGCATTTAGAGTTTGCTGGCAGAACAACGTTTGTATTTAAAATAAAAAGAAGAACATGAAGAATATTATATTCGGCTGTGCCGAATCTTAAATACCTTCTGCCACTATATTGAAAGTAACTATCTAGTTGTCTGAATTTCGATAGAATTGGTTCATATAAAATTACGGGAAGTGGGATTATAAAGGAGTTATCAAAAATAAGGCGATTGTCAAACAGTTAAAAAAATGGATCAAATTTAAACCATTTGCACGAAGTGGCAACAATAGAATTTTATTGTTGTTTTGGTCGATATTCGCCAGATAATTAATAATATTTGTGCTGAATTTCAAAAAAAATTCTTTAAGTTTAAAAGTTTAAAATTTATAACGAGAACGAGACTTAAATGGCACCGATATTCACCAAGAAATAATATATATTCAAGACGGTAAGAAAAATAATTCTAGCGAAACCGGTTCATATTCATACAATAGTTTTAAAAGCTCAAACCCGTTTCCTGGGAGGGCGTTATATAGGAACTGTAACAAAATATAAATCGATATATGGAAGCTAAGCCAAATAATGGCCCCAGCATAATCTTGTTTGTTTAAAGTATTTATTGGTATCAAAATTAATATATGTAGCTAATTTCAGTAAATTATCTTAAAAATTATGACAACAGACTTTGGGATGTATCTAAATATTTCAGCCCATAAAATTTTTGCTATTGACGATTTTTGCCCGAATTCAATGAAATTTGGACGCATTATTTGTAATGATAAAGTTGGTTTTAAATAGGAAATTGCTTAAGACAATTACAATTAATGCGGCCGAATTTCATTGAATTCGGGCAATTATTCTAGGCGTGAAAAATTTCCAAAAGACAGACCGACAGACGAACAGACTTAGTTAAATCGAATCAGATTTTAAGTTTATATTTTGAGATAATCCTTCTCGGCGCGACACACGAATGACAAAGTTAATATACCCTTCATCACCACCTGTGGTGGTGCAGGGTTTGAAAAAAGAAAAAGTAAATTTTCTAAGAAACGAGAACGAAATTGTTCGTTATTTACTTCTTCATGCCATTATTAAAGCTAAACTTAGAGTAAACAGAAAGAAAGAAAATAAAATTTATAAATAAATGAAATAATTCTAAAGCGAAAGCAGCAGCTAACTTGTCCTTTAAGCCAAAGGGCTTTGCACACACACACACATAGATATGTACAAAAGGGGGCGAAAAGAGTAACAGAGTTGTTAAGAAAAGTGGAAAAAAATAAACAAAAATCTCAAGTGCAACATGGTTAAAGTAGGAAAATTGCAGACATTAAAATTGCCTTAAGCCACTTGTTGCAATAACAAAAGTAACAACATTTTACAATGACAGCTAACGCAGCAACATTTTTCTTTTAAAGCAATAATATTTCCTTAAATAACAACATATAAGAAAATATTGTATTTTCGAGTGTAAAAGAGGGTAAGTAAGCATATGCGTACACATATATGCATACATACGCTTAAAACTAATACAGCTACAGTATGAATTTATGTTTAAATGCGAGAGTTGTATTGCAAAAGATCATCGAGCGGAGAAGTTTTATCTTAAGATTTTAGTTAGACTTCAGTTCAGAATCTGGGTTTTAAGCTCAGATTATAACACGGATTCTTGTACAAACTGTACATTAAATTTAAGTTCAGACTTTTATCCAGATTCTTGGGAACATTTAAGTTCTGATTATAGTTCAGATACTTAGTTTTCATTCAAGTTTAAATTCCAGTTCCGTTTATTTCAAATTTCAGTTACGATTCGAGTTCAGATTCTAGATCAATGAATTGCTCTTATACCAATTTAGATTTAAGCTCAAATTTAAGACCTGAATTCGAATAAACCCTTAACTATTATCTGAATAAATACATAATCTGAATAAAAATCTAAACTAGATTATATATCAGGCACTAAAGCAAAGAACGAACGGAATCTTAACAACAATGTGAAATAGAATCGGAACTAGAATATACACTAAATACTATAATCTGAACTGAAATTGAATAAGAAACCGACATATAACATGATCTAAGATCTGAATACCTGATCAGAAGTCTGAATAGTAATGTGAAAAGAGACTTAACCAATATATGAATATATAATTCAATTCTGATTAAGTTCTATTGCAATACTGGTTCAGTTCTAATTCAGTTATACTTCAGATCAAGTTCAGTTCTACTTTAGTTCTAGTTCAGTTCTAGTTCTGTTCTAGTTCCGTTCTATATCTACATTGTGACACAGCCCTCGTGCAATACCAATCTTATTTTCTTGCTTGTTTCTTAAGAATTGCAAAAAAAAAAAGCAACAAATCCACTTAACAAACAAACATATACATATACAAAATTTAATTTCAAATCCTTTACTTGAGTAGTTGTGTGAAGGTTTTTGTAAGAAAAAAAATATTTATTCTTCATAGGGATTGAGCAGCGGCAAAATATCGGTGTGTTGTTAAGAGCCTGAGAAACATGTATAATTTTCAAGTATTTAACAAGCTCTAAACCACCAGTGTACTTAGCGAGAAAAAACATCAGCGTAACATAATGTTTAATGTTTAACACATTATATTACAAGATATATTTCTCAACGAACACACACTCACTCACCTGCAATTACATACAAAATAATACATTTGAATATAACGCACACAACTACTTATAACAAAATATACAGATAGCAACCAGGCGTATACTTTATTTCCTATATTGGGGAGGATTTAAAAGCAAATTTAATATAATGGAACCAAATATTTTAAGAAAACTAAGAAGATGAAAATTATTTTAATTTAATTACATTTTTTGTTTCTAGTTTTAGTTGGTTCCATTATGCTTTCGACTTGTAATAGTTTCCATGCTGAAATTTTGTATAAAGAAATATTTTTAGTAACAAATATAAAAAAAAAAATGTATAAATTGGTTGTTATTTACCATCACGTTTAAGCGTTGACAATTTTCGTCATCAACATCAAGTGAAGTGGCAGCACTTCTTGGTGTTTTCTTCTCCTTTCGTATGTTTTCGTATTCACTAATACTTAGAAATGCTAAATTACACACATTAATAGTATAACACACATTTATATAAACGCATACACACTTAGATATTTAGCATATTTCGTAGTGTTTTATTTGCTTTTACAGAGAATATACGATGGAAGTGGAAAAATTTAAAGAAAAAGAGGTCAGTGCAAGGACTACATCAGAACTAATTTCACAGGAAAATGAAGTAAATATAAATGTAACCATGAATCCGATACAGAGTTAATATGACAGTGGTCTTATATCAAAACTAAACTGTTTACTATAATCAGAAGTAGAATTCAAACCAGAATCTGAACTAAATTTGGAAGTATTTTTTAAAGTAGAATCTGATTAAAATCTGAAATAATATTAAACTGGTATTAGAACCAAAATCGAAAGAAAAATCTGAATTATAAATTGAACCAGATTCTGATTTGAAATATGAATTAGAACATAAATCTGATATATCCGATATATTATTAAATTATCAAGCTGGTATCAGAACCAAGTTAGAAAGAAAAAATCTAAATTATGAACTGAACCAGATTGTGAACAGATATATGTAGCAGAACGTTAATTGTAATCCAAATCAAAATTAGAACCTACACCAGAATTTGGACTATAATCGAAGCGGAACTTAAGCAAAATTTGAGAATGAATTCGAGTAAGAATCTCATTTGGATTTTGAAGTGAAATATGAACTAGAAATCGATCAGAAATGAACATATATTTAAATAAGAATCTGAAGTAGAATCGGAACCAGAGAATGAACTAGAACATCTATTAGGGTTTATCCTGAATTTGAATTATAATAAAATCTGAACTAGAAATGAATAAAATTCTGAAGCAGAGTTTCGTATCCATTAGAACCTGAACTAAAATCTGAACTATAAGTTGAACTAAATCTTAACTAGAACATGAACTTTAATCTGAACTAGAATCTAAAAGGAATTTTAATTAAGATTTAATCAGTTGAAATAGAGCCCAAACAAGAATCTAAATTACATTTTAAAGCTGAATTTAAATTAAATCTGAATTCAGACTTAGAATAAGAACCAAAAGTAGATCTTAGATCTGAACAAGGATCTTAAGTAAAACTCGAACTGAAGTTATCTAAAGTATAATCTGAAATAGAATCTGAATAACAATTCGTCGAGAGTATGGATCAGATTTTGAACCAGTATACGATTGGAAAATGAAGTAAAATTTAAACTTGAAACTTTGGAACTGAAGCAGTAATTAAATTAGAATCTCAATTACAATCAGATCTGAACAGAATCTGAACTAGAATCCCGAACTAGCAGAATCGAACAAGAATTCAGAAACAGAACTTAATTCTGAACTAGAATTAGGAGAAGAACTTTTAAATTTCTTCTAGTATGGACTAGAATCTGAACTACAATCTGTATTATAATTTGATTTAGAATTTAAACTAGAATCTGAACTGAAATCTAACTTGGAAATTGGACTAATCTGAAGTAGAATCCAAAAGACTAAGATATATGATTATCTATTAAAATCTGAACTAGATTTGAATTCAAACTAGAATCTTGATTGAAATCGAAATTAAAATACGATTAAAATCTGTACTGAAATTTGAATTGGAATCTGAACCAACATTTGAATTGGAATCCATATTAGAATCTGATCTACAATCAGAATTAATTAAGCTAAAATCTAAAATAAAATATAATTAAGAATCCGAGCTAGAGCCTTAACCTATATCTGAACAGGAATTTAAAGCAAAATCTGAATTACTATATGAACTGAAATCTGAATTAAGATCTGAACAAGGATCTAAACAAAAATATCTATTAAAAAATAAATTAGAATCTAAACCAGAATCTTAACAAAATCATTAACTAAATTCAAACTGGAATCTTAGTTCTAATCTGAAATGAATCCTAAATTAAAATCTGAAATAAAATCTTAAACATGATTAAAATAGAATTGAACTACTTTTTAAGAACGTTCCTCGAATACATAAGAAAATCTGCTTAAATATGTTTGTCTAACTGTATGTATTGCCTGCCTCTACATTGTGCCACTTGATGCAATTTTCCTGAGGTTTCATTGCAGATTTTATTTAAACATTTATCACTTGTGTTGTTGATGGTGTTTCTTTTTTCTCACATGTCTTATTACATTTATGCTCATCTTTCCTCTTAGTCTTCCAATGAATAAATACAACACTTTCGCTATATACTCGGTATTTGGCGTGAGTGTCACTCATATAATTTTTTTTTTGCTTGCCTTCTGCTTAATGTATGTTATTACAGATATCTTAGATATATAGTATTTACAGTCGTGTTCTAGTTATAGAAGTTCACTATCAATTGCGAAAAGAAACATATATTCAAATTCACACACACACACATAATCATTTATTACGCCCACACTTAAACAACGCTGACAATCATATTCATATTTATGTACGTATGAATGTTTGAATGCAACCATCCGTTTAAGAAAATTATTTGAGTGGTTGTAATACAAGTGTAGTGCATAAATTAGAACATGTGTGCACAATTTTTCATAGATTTAATAAAGTAAACATTATTATGAAATTCATCTAATGTGATGAAGGAAATATTTTTCATTTTATGGAATTTGGAAAAAAGTAGCTCCTCTTAAGGTTGTAGAATATTGAGAGTTTAGTTTAATGTTTTGTTATTAGATGAGATAAAAGGAATTAAAAATTGCAGATGTATTGAAGATATCAAAGAAGATTTAAATGATATAATTTTTATTCACGAATGAAGGACCTACACAGAGCTGAACTAGTATTGTAGTTTCAAGTGCCTCAGAAATGTATTAGAATAAGGGGCGTCACTCACTTGGGTTTCAAAGCTAAGATCTTTGTCCTGGCTAAGGATCTTTGCCTAATATCAGTATTGTGTTTTGCCAAGTTATTCAAAAGTGGACTCTATTAACTACCATATTTTTTTGACGTTATAAAGAAATTTGAAATACTTAGCACAACCAGCTATCACTGAGACTAAAGTTCGAAAGTTCATTTTCTAGAGGACCAGAATGTGTAGTTTGATCGGTTGACAAAACGCCCTTCAGGTCAGTTGATTTGAGCATTTATACAGTGCCGACATCAGGAAGTGCCACAAGGTACTAAGTTTGTAAGAAATGTGCCGATTATCAACTAGATGGTATGTTTCCTCATAGCCAAAGGCTGACACTATCCTGATCATTTCAGGTACTATTAGTAAAAATCCGAAAGTTCTCGACGTCTATTCCATAGCACCAAAGTTATGTAGTAGCTCTGCCAACCTCCAAAATATCAGCGTGAATAATACTACTGTTATCCGGCAGTTTCAAGAAAGTGTGCTTCTCAATATTGGGAATATAGAAGTCACAACCTAATACATTTTTGGAAAAAATCTATCTAAACTTTGAGTGTATATTCCACAGTGATAGAAGATTTTCCGGTGAAACTAGAATTGAACTAGAACTAAACTAGAATTGAACTAGAACTCAATTTAATTGAATTTGAACTTGAACTGAACTTGAAATTGACCTTAACTTGAACTGAACTTGAACTAAACTTGAACTGAACTTGAACTGAACTTGAACTAAACTTGAACTGAACTTGAACTAAACTTGAACTGAACTTGAACTGAACTAGAATTAAATTAGAACATAAGTAGAATTGAGCTAGCAATATTCAGTTGCTACTTTTTATTTGTTACGTTTAATAAATATAAATTTATTTACGCCTCTCACTTTATTTTTTCAAGTCGTAATCCTTCTATTCCTTTGTGTATCAACTATTAAACTAAGTGAAAATTAAATAACATTTTAACTTTAACAGCAAATAAATTAACCTGTTTATTCCAGCAATTTGACACACTCACATTATCATTACCCAAATCAAATATTTTGACGAAAATTTTCAATTAACTAAAACTTCAATTTCAAATCAAACATTTTTCCCTTTTTCAATTCAACTTAATTTTATAGAGTAAAGAAGAAAATCTCTAAATCTTAGTTGAGCAGAAGCAAATCAAAATGACAAAATCTAAGAATCCCCTGCTCATATTAGCAAACTGTCACTACGGTTTGGTAGTGTTGGTAGGCAATAACTAATAAATTAACACCCTAGAGACTTCGAGAATAGCAGCTCAAAGCTTTGCATAGTTACGTGTAATGAAATGCCGGAATGGTTTAGGATTTAAATACAAAATTCTCTTTGCTCACACCTGGCAGCAAAATAAAGTACATAAGTAAATTTACATTAATACTGCTTTTGAAATTGTGTTTTGCATACGATTAAAAAGACTTTTTGGTCTCTGAAAATAGGTGCAGGTACAGTGAGAGGGAATCCGAAAGGGAAGGAAAAAGTTTTTTGACGATTAAGCGGCCAGCCATTTGGGGGGTTGCAGACAACAACAGCAAACAGCAACATGCATTATTGCATTTATGCAACACACAAAAAAATATGATGAATGTATGTGTGAATAGCAGCACACATATCCTTTACATACACATACATTCAAGCATGTTTAAAATGTCTCATTGTAAAGAGTACATAAAGTTTTTTTGCTATATTGTATTTTGTTAGAGAAATAGAGTGTTTGAATGAATATATGTACGTCTGCTGCCAGTGTATGAGTGTGTTATTAATTTACATTTTGAATGACATGTTGACAGTTACTTTGACACTGACAGCTTCACTTGTATGAAATATAAAAACTATTCTTTCTCATTTTACATGCTAAGGCTACCCGAAACTATACACATAATACACTCTAACTATAAAGTTAGAGTGAAAAAGGGGAGAGCGATGAATAAGTGTTAAATAAAAAACAAAACAGATTTATTACTTTTAAGTTTGTTTCGGCCTAGTAGGACCAAGCTAACACACTTCGCATTGTAATAGAACAGTGATCTAGAATGACTTACTTCTCGGTACTAACTACTTTCAGATTTCAGAAAAGCTTTCGGTAACATAAGACGAACTGTTTCATGGAAAGCATTGACATGAAAATGAATACGCCAGAAGAACCATTTCTTATAAATGCTGGAGCGAACAAGGGTGATCGCTATCACATCAGCTATTCACCATCGTATTGGATGATATAAGAGTTGTTTACGCAGAAAACGAATCACGTGGAATCTCACTTGTCAACTTATTTGGCAACTCTCGTACAAGTTATTCGACATGCAAAAGATAAGGCTGCGAAATGGTGGGCTTTCATAACTTTGGTTATCAATAAAACCAAAGTTATGAAAATCAAAAACGTAAGAACAGATAATGTCATATTACGAGGCCAATCAGTCGAATACGCAAATTACTTCTGCAATCTGGTTACTATAGTGAGTACAAATTGCGATGTGGACATAGACAATCCAGGAGCTGCATTTGGACGACTAAAATCAATATTGAACTGCAAATTCATATCCAGGCAAACAAAGCTCTGAATATTTAACATATTTTTAAAATGAACTATGTTGTATAGAGGTGAAACCTGGTTAGTATCAAACATTATTAGTCAAAGATAAAAAAAAATGAAGAGCCGTTTTTCGCCTAGTACTACTCCTGGTAAAAAAGATAGCTGTATACTCATATGATTGTACCAGGACCAGGTTCAGGTAGAAAGAATGGTCCGCAATATGTTTGTAAAGCCAAAACTAGACAAAATTTTAAAAGACTTCCTAACATACCCGGCAGAAAATTAGTACGTTTAGGTCATTGCTCGGGCTAATTGGTACAAAAGGGTAAAACTAATACAGGATTAAAAACATACAAGGCTCAAAGTTCCTGATTGGAATGCTGCTAAAAATTAAGAGGCCGAAACAGAACACGGAAATTGAAGTCAAATTTTCAAAGAAATATTCGAAACGTTTGTTTGGGAAGACGTTTCGCAACTTCCTGTTCAAAAATTTTATGTTGCTGATTCTCGAAGGATCGTTGAAGACAAATTTTTAATCTCAAACAATATACCGTTGCGTCAAAAGAAGTCAATCATTTGTTAAAACGAACTCTACAAATACCGAAATTTACTTCAATGAATTTTTTTTAAAAAGGCTGCCTCCATTCAAAGGACTTTATATGTTTGGGTCCGACTTGGTATCCTCGCACTATGGTAAACAAGCCTTTGAGTGGTACAATAACAATAATCACAATTGTATCAAGGAAGGCAAATCCTCAAACCTGCCCGGAGCTAAGATTAGGGGAGTGATATTGGTTTCTTGTTAAAGGAGAATTCAAGAGCACAAACAAGATGTTCAAAATTGATTTCAAGTGGAAATGGACTTTCTGTTCGAACAAAGTGACAGCAAGGATCTTACTCCCTACTTGCGTACCTAATATAAATTTCTTCTTTTTTTCTCCAAGGAAAGAAAAAGAAATCCAGTTTCTCTCATCTCTAAATATGAATTCATCTCATTTTAATATATAAATAATTCACTTAATTGTCAAAAACCCTTTTCCAACTTTTTACGTTCATTATGTCTACTCAAAATTTGCACTGACTTAACACATACACAGAGTAACAGCAGATTTTTTATTTTTATTACAAGCTGCCACTTTCCAACTTATGCAACAACATAAGTATGTGTATGTTTTTTTTTTAGATGAACACAACTACAACATAATGTAAATTGTTGTAATTCTTTTCAATCTTGTTAGAGTTCACATAATATTCACAACATATTTATGTTTCAACATTTTTATATTCATCAAACCATGTGCCAACAACCAACATAATACTTTCCAGTGATTGTGTGCATTTGTGTGTGTGTGTATGTGTCTGTTTTGGTAAATATGTGTTTATATTTGGACATTATAACAAGTGACTTTTTTGAGGGATTTTATTGTGAAAAAAATATGTGACATGTTTTTTTATTTTTTAGATGTTAATGTCATTTATGCTGTTTTTAAAGTACTTTTAAAGTCATGCAAAATAGTATTTGTTAAGGCATGAAATAAAAATGTGGTTATGATGATGAGATGATGTTATTTGTTGGAGTGTGCGAATTTTTTTAAATGGGCGACTCATGGTGATGTTAACACAATACAATTTGAATTTTAGTTAAAAAAAACTTTTAATGCTGAAGATAATTTTAAGAAATTTTCCTATCAGAAGAATGTTCAAAGCTTCCACTGATATACATATTTTTGTACTGGATTCGTTTGCAGCCAAATGTAAATACCGTTAAAAAAGCTTGTTGTACAAAATTCTAAACAACGTCTACCAATCCTGAGTCACTGTGCTACTTAATTCCACACAACTCCAAGGCAACTTTAAACATTGACAATACACATTATGGGTTCTGTTTAAAGTTACCTTAGATTTAAAGCAGTTTTGAGTGATCCTTATATAACATTTAATTATACAAAATTCACATTAATTATATTTATGTCATAAATTACTTTCGACATCCCATCCAGACGGCATTTTTCAGAAAAACACTTCCACAGGGATTTGATTTATGCTACAAATCTTTTAAAGTACACTGTGTTTCACATTAATGAAATTTGTTCGGAATGTAAGTTGTTGTTCCAAGTAATATCTTAATTAAACCCAGCAATATCGGTACAATAAAAAATATAATATACAAGCAAACCTCAAAATACAGACGAAACACTTTTTTTAATACATGCTGCAAGGTTATTAGACGTATCAGAGATTGAATCCAAGGTAAATGATATGAATCTATATTGCGGTTTTTAAACATACACTTTTGTATGATGTGAAAAGATATGTAGATGTGCTGCAAACGATGTCCTCTGCATATTTCTAAATTGGTCTCTAGCTTATCTGATGTTTTAATAAGTGCTGCTCTACGTCACGGTATGGTTACATGCTGGTAATCCATGGGGATACAATGATCATCCAGGTTATGCGATTTTAGTCCTACTGAATACTGTATTTCAATACCTTTTTTTAATAGGACCTTCTCAATAGCTAAGACTGATGATACCTTTGCCTATAATACCTGCTTTCCGGATGGAACTTGCAGGGTAATCAGGCAAGAATGCGATTATTATATTAAGTGTCTTGCTGTTACAGACTTCTTTGCGTTTAGAGATATAAAATAGGATCATACTATTGAAATTATAACGCAGTGTTTATAAAACAATGTATGTCTTTATTGACTGAATATAAATTATAAAGTGAAGGCATTTGAAAAAATGAAAAATTCTATAAACACATTTTTCAATGAACTATTGTTTATTATAATTAATATAAACTTTCAAAACGATAAAGTGTATTTTCAACACGCCTCCTCACTGCAATCGCTTTTGAATAATGCGCCTCCTTAAGTACAATCAAGTTCATGTACTTCCATATCCCGAATATCGAAATTATTTTTCAATAGTGTAATTAATCCAAGAGTAATTTTCTCATTATTACTTGCGATGATAATATCATCTACATATAATGTAACTATGATAGTTTCATTTCCAATTTTTCTCGAATATATGCATTGGTCGTACTTAGATTTTGTTAAACTGAATTTTCTTAAAACTGCATCAATACTTTTATACCATTGACGACCAGCTTGTTTTAAACCATATATAGACTTTTTTAACAAACACACTTTGTTTCTGTTTTTCTCGTCAATGAAACCTTCCGGTTGTGTCATGAAAATTTCTTCATCTATGTTTCCATTCAGGAAAGCTGTAGATACATCCAACTGTCGTAATTTTAAATCTTTTTCAACTGCAAGTGCATATACTAAACGTAACGAGTTCTGTCTTACGACGGGTGCAAAAGTACTGTTATAATCAATTCCATATTCCTGAGAATATCCTTTTGCTACTAAACGGGCTTTACGTTTATCTATTTTACCATCGGGAGTATATTTAGTTCTAAATACCCATTTACATCCTATTGCTTTTCTCCCTTTGGGCAAATCTACTAACTTCCAAGTTTTGTTCTTCATTAATGAACTATATTCCTGCTTAACTGCATGCTGCCATTCTTCTTTATTTTCAGAATTAAGCATTTCTTTGTATGTTTTTGGATCATTATTACTGCAATCAACTATATTAGCTTCTTCTCTACTTTTGAATAATGACCATGATCTTAAACGTTCTTTAATAGACGGTTCGGTAGATTCTTTTTCAATACTAGATTCACTATCTTGATCATCTGTCAAAATGTTATTAGGATCTTCTTCTTGCAATTGACTTTCATTATTGTCATTTTCTCCAAAATTATTTGTTGCCTCGACTACTTCTAAATCTTTATGACTTTCTTGTTGAGAATTTTTCTGTTTATGTCCAAATGGATTCCAAAAAAATCCCATTTTTTCATCTTCTATATCAGCTATATCAACTTTAAAATTATCTTCTACAAATGTAACATCACGACTTTTAATAATTTCACGTGTTTCTTGTTTCCATAAACGATAAGATTTAGCATCTGTTGCGTAACCAACTAATATATATTCTGAACTTCTAGCCTGCCATTTAGATTTTCCAAGTTTTTTGTTTAATACAAAAGCTTTACTTCCTATTTGGCGTAAATGTTTAATAACTGGCTTTTTCCCAGTCCATAATTCTTCAGGAGTTTTATTTCTATTAATTTTCGTGGGACACCTATTTCTTATATAGGATGCTGTCATTATTAATTCATCCCATAAAAATTCTGGTAATTTGGCTTCTATCATCACTGTTCTAGCCATTTCAACTAGGGTTTGATTCATGCGTTCTGCTATACCGTTTTGTTGTGGTGTATTCTCAACGCTAAACTGATGTGTAATACCACAATCTTTTAAAAATAAATTAAATTCACGACTTGATAGTTCAGCAGCGTTGTCTGATCTAATAGATTTGATCTTCCTGCCTGTTTCTAATTCAACTTGTTTCTTAAAGTCTTTGAATGCATCTAAGTATTCATTCTTCCTTTTCAAAAAACGAACATGTACCTTTCTGGTATAATCGTCAATGAATGTAACGAAATAGAGTTTTTTGCTTATAGACTCTACTCGCATTGGTCCACACAAGTCCGTATGTATTAATTGCAATATTTCGTTTGATGATTTGTCATTTTTCTCCGGAAAAGCTTGTCTAATTTGTTTTCCTCGAATACAACTAATACACTGGACATTCTTAAAAGGAATCTTTGGTAAACCAAGAACCATATTATTGGATTGAAGTTTTACCAAATCTGCTGGATTCAAATGGCCATAACGTTTGTGCCATACTTCTAAAATATTTCTCTGATTTTCAATAACATTTGTAACAGTATAAGGCTTACGTATTGATTCGATACAATATATGCCATCTTTCTTTTTAGATGTTATTAGAATTTTACCATTCTTGCGGATTTCTATCTTATTTTTAAATACATTAATTTTACAACAATTGTCTGTTGCCTTTCCTATTGAAAACAAATTACTTCTCAAATCTGGTATATACAATGTTTGTAAAAGATTTACGCTGCTTATTCGTCCATTGATGTTAACATTAATTTGTGCTGTACCAATTCCTTTAATTTCCAAAATTTTATCATCTGCTAATCTTACATTGCCAGTATATGTTTCATCTAAGTCTATAAATTCTGACTTTAAGTTTGTCATGTGGGAGGATGCTCCACTATCAACTATCCAAATAGTTTTGTATTCTGATGAATGAAAATATCTATTAGCTTTCATAGCAGATACTGCAAAACCTGAACTGACATGTACTTCATTTGCTTTATTAATTTTCAATTTGCAATTTTTGGCCATGTGGCCCTTTTTTCCACAATTGTAACAATTAAAAGGAAACATTTTCATACCTTTTTTATCCATCTTATTATAGTTAACATTACCCTGTTTCTTCTTGTTATTTGGAAACTTGTACACTTTGAGAGCATTGTCCTGAACATTTTCTTTTTCAGGCTTGTCACCAATTTCCAAAAGTCTTGAGCGTAGAACATTGAGAGTAGGAAACTCATTGGCAGTGTCAAATGCTGCTTTTACTGCTTTATATTTGTCTTGCAAACCATCTAAAAGCATTACCGTCAGAAAATCTTCATCTATATCAGACACCATTTCACGAAGTTCGGAAACTGCAATGTCAAATTCAATCAAATATTGCGAAATATTTTGACTTTCCACCATTTTTAGGTTCAATAATTTTCTATATAACTCTGCCTTCTTTCTTGTAGACTTACGGTCGTACGTGTTCTTAAGGTAATACCAAATTTCATTTGAAGATTTCAAAGTTTTAATCATACGTATAATATCCGGCTCTAAACAAATTATGATTTCAGCTCTGGCATCTTGATCCAAATCTTCATATTCCCGTTGCTTTTTTAAAAATTCTTCATATGCCTTTCTTTCTGCAGCTGTGGGATTGCTACTGATAATAACCTCTTCTGGTTTGGCTATTTCTCCTCTTACCATTCGTAATAAACGATTTTTGTGCAATACTGCTTCCATTTGTGGAAACCATGTGGAAAAATTTTTTCCATTTAGCAAAGGTATTCTTCCTGATACAATCGCCATTTCTTTATCTTTTCTAAATTAAAGATAATTCTTACACTTATAAATTCTTTAGAAGGTTTGGGTCTGGGCCCATAACCTATTGAAATTATAACGCAGTGTTTATAAAACAATGTATGTCTTTATTGACTGAATATAAATTATAAAGTGAAGGCATTTGAAAAAATGAAAAATTCTATAAACACATTTTTCAATGAACTAATGTTTATTATAATTAATATAAACTTTCAAAACGATAAAGTGTATTTTCAACACATACTAAATGCTGGATATCTCTGTATGAGATGTTGAAATATTCGTGGATTAAGCTTATCTGAATTTCAGGTTACAGTAACTGTGATTTAATACGTCTGCTATATTGTGCTGGACAGGGCCCGGAGCTCTAGTAGGACTGTATTTGACTGAAATCAATTTAGTCAATTTAGTAACAGATATGTGCAAGCGAAGTAGAGTAGACTGATTATTGTGGCATCATGTCTAACTACTCATATTACCTGGACCAGGTTTGATGACCACAGAACGAAACAACTTTTGGGATTCAGCAAAGGTTATGATATAGTTAACTCGGACTAGAATATTTTTTATCTTAAATTACTTTTATCATATTTATCATGATGAGACAACAGATAAGACGAACGTTTTATGTGACTGTTCGATACTGAGGGAGAATAGAGAAAATACTCTTGGAGCTACTACCCTCTTGCAGGGTGATCTAAGTAATTTGAACTTATTCAATTAAACACTTTTTACTGAACTTTTTGCTGATTAAATTTTTTATTACATTTGAAGAAAATCCTTCAATTTAAAGATAAAAGTCTGTATATTTAACATTTTTTTGTTAAAGTTCTATACATTTTTTCCAAAATATTACCTACGACATCTGGTTCAGTGTAGAATTATTTCCAGAAATACTTCCGAAACATAGAGAAAATTCTTCAATTTAAAGAAAAATTATATTAATTAGGATAAAAGTCTGTATATTAAATTTTTTTTCGTTATAGTTTTAGGAAATTTTTATCATTTTGAAACCACGATATGCAGTTGTTCACTTTCGAAACATCTCCAAGTTCTAAGATTAATCATTTCTAAATTTTGTTTTTATAGAATTTTAGCTTAACTTCATATGAACTATTTCAAAAAGTAGCTGAGTATTTATGGCATTAATATTAATACCAACAACTTGTATTAGAGTTTTAAAACAACTCTTCTAATTCTTCTTTATTGGTCTAGTTCCATATAAAAAATTCCTTCAATATATCAAATTAAATTATCCTTAAAACCCTAACAGCTTTCTTAACATCAAAAAAATTGCAATTTCTTCTAAAAGAATTTCTGTTTAAACATCCTGTCAACGACACAATGTTGTAGGTAATTTTTTGTTGGTAGATTTATGTACTCTAACAACACATTAATAAAGAAAAATGCACTATATAATGACAAAAATTTAAACACACACCAACATGTAACAATTCACACCAATACAGTTTTTAAATTATTATGAAAAACTGTCAAATCATATATCCAAAACTTACATACACATACATATGTTCGTATGCATATAGAACAAATATTGTTCTTATCAGTATGAGCACAGGCTCTCTTTTGGCATAAATAAAAACTACAACAAAATAAAAACACTGATTTAAAGTTGATGATTAAATGTACAAAAAAAATGTATAAACAAAAACATGTGTTTGTAGTTTTACCATAAAATACATACAAACCATCCAGCTAACAACAACATAACCATTGTAACTCCCGTTTAACAAACACCAGAGAGTTAACCAAGTTTGCATATAACAACAGGACATTTTTCTCTTCACCCGTATTTACCATATTCGAGTAAGGCTTTAACAATGTCAACAGGAGGAAATGGGAAAAAACGGAAACAAAAAATTTAATGTTCTATACATATATACTCCTTTACACGTTTGCATGTGTGTAGAAATACTTGTTACAGTGGCATTTATGAAAATTGAGTGAATAAGATCAACAAACACTGAACACATAAAGTTGAAATTTATAGACAATCATATATGTATGTATGTGTAAAAAATCTACCCATTAAATCAAAAGGCTTTTAAATAAGTTTGTTACAAACTTACTAGCGTAAGACGTAAGGCTTGCAAAAGTGTTATGATAATGTATGTTTTATAATTTCAAAAATAGGACTTTTTATACAAAAATACCTACAAAACTATTGCGGGCATTAATCTTACAAACTCATTTGCAGATATTATAAATTTCAATAATAGTAATAGTAAGTATTATTGCAAATATTGTTGCTATAGGAAACATTTTTAAAACACTATTTAAACATAATTTATAATTTTGATTAAAATAAATCTATAATAAGTATGATTATGAAATGTTATCAAAAACTCTTTATGATAAATTTATTTTAGGATATTTTTTCATTTTGTTTATGGTTTGGTTTGTTGGGTAGACAATCCTTACAGATACATTTACATTGCAACAAAAAAAACATCTGTAATGTGTGTATGTTGTTGTTGCTGTTTTTTGAAAGTAATAATAATGACAGCACAAAATATATGTGCATACCTACATTTTATAAATAGAGAATAGTTGGAAGAGTAGACAGTATCCTAGATGTATGCAACAAAATAATAAAAATACTGTAACCAGTTAAAGGTGTAAATCTGCTGTTGGCAAAGTTAAAAAAATAGTTATAAACAAATATTTGTATACACAAGTTACATAACATTAATATAAAAGCAAATAAAAAAAAAATATATAACTAGCAATTAACCGGAAAACTCCGCCGCTATAACAATAATATAACAGAATTCTGATTCGAGCTAAACTTTAATATCACTTAAATAATTATAACATCATTATGATGGGTACCTCTGTCATGAAATTTGATTTCAATCAAACTTGCTTATGGTATTTTCAGAAATCGCCATTTTTAAATACTAAAATAATTTTTAGATATGCTTGCTAAGTAAAGCGATAATTTTCCTCTTTTCCATCTGTCCCACTCGCTCACTGCGATTAGGTTCAGAAAAAATTTAAAGATTTTGGCTGTAATAATTTATAAAATTAACTACAATTATAATTAGCATGTATGAGGACAGTATTATTTATTGATCTTATTTACCTTATATTCTACATCACTACTACGAACATAACAAATACAGATAACAGAGAAATTTAACTCAAAAAAGTAAAAAACTAAAAAACCAACTCAGAGTTAAAGTTTAATACCCTACACCACATTACTTTGTATATCACAGGTAGCTATCTTTTTTGTGTTTATTATGGTACTATTATATATATGTTTGAGCACTTTAAAAGGACTTCTAGGGAATAATACGGAAGCAAGAAGACATTATGTACCGACCATCGTAAAACTTCGTACATCGTTTTTTGCTTATATTTATCTCAATTTGACCAATTGTTATCACAATGCTTACTTATATGTGAGATTTAAGCTTTTCAAAGTGTTTTGTTCTGGGAAATTATATGGCACCTATTCTCGTATAATTTATCTTAGAATATTATTAGTTTTATTTGGGTAAAATTTCGTTAATATCGCATTCTGGAAGTAACATTTGTTTGGGGGCCATGTGAAACAATGGACCCATTATCACCAATTTTAATGGACATCGTCCTAGGGCCAAAATAATTACACATGCCAAGTTTCATTGAAGTATTTTTAAAATTGCGACCTGCATTTTGTTCACAAGCTTTACAAGGATAGATAGCTAGCCGGCCTGACGGATGGACGGACATCGTAAAATCGACTCAGAAAGTGATTCTGAGTCGTACGGTTTACTTAAAAGTAGTGGTAGCAAAATTTTTATGCACGTTATAAATTTAAGCACAAACACATTGTACCCCAACCACCAATGGTGGTGAAGGGTATTAAAACAACATTATCTACCATCAATTACGTTCAACGTTGGTTTTACTTTTTGTGTGTTCATACATGCAGTTCTAGTTCAATATTAGTTCATTTCTGCTTCAGTTCTAGTCCAATTCTTGTTCAGATCTAGTTCAGTTCTTCTACAGTTCCAGTTCACTTCTTGTTCAGTTCTAAATCAGTTTTAGTTCAGTTAAAGTTCAGTTCTCCTTCAGTTCCAGTTCAATTCTAGTTCTGTTCTATTTCAGTTTTAGTACTGTTCTAGTTCAGTTCTACTTCAGCTTTAGAACAGTTCTAGTTCAGTTCTAGTTCAGTTTTCGTTAAGTTCTAGTTCACTTTTAGTTCAGATTCAGTTCAGTTTTAGTTCAGTTTTTGTTTATTTCTAGAAAGCACTGTTTCAACATAGCGACTCCGACTATGTTAGAGTTATACCCCTATTAATCACCATTTGAAAGCCACTTCTCTATTAATTTTTCATTACTGGAAGTCGAAATAATTAGGAGAATCCTTACAAACGCAAAGACTACAGCTGACGATTTGGTTTATATACCTTCTTCATCACAAGTCAATTGAAGAGAGTATGTTAACTTTGTTATCCGTATGTAACGCATAGAAGGAATCTTCTAAGAACCCATAATCTGCATCAAATCAAAATCTGTCTGTCTGTCTGTTCGTTTTCCTGTCCATCTGTATGTCAGTATATCTTTGTTAGCACGATCGCATCCACAATAATCGGTAAAGCTCAATGAAATGTGTCCTGGGTATTTGTTATAGTAGTAAATCAGCAAAATCGGTTTAGTATATCAAAATATATAGACCGATATCTGAGGCAACCTCTAAGTTCCTCTAAGGTAATTGTACTTCATTATAATTTCCAAAATTATCAAAGTTTGTTTCAGTAGAAAAGAGTGTTGTATTTAAGAAAACCAATTATATATTATAATGTATACGCTAGTGTATGTGTGAGTGTGTTTGTAAGAAACATAAATTTTTGGTGGAGGTTATTAAAATTTCGTCATAGCAATTTTACTCGTTATTTTACTAAAATCGATTCAAGGCGTAACTGGACTTCCTTAATTTAAGAATCATTTAAGTATCGCAATCTTTATCTTCAAAATCTTAAAATTTTGAAAATATTATAATTAGACAAAACTTTTGATTGGTTTTACTTAAATCCCTCTTTATATTCAAACTCAATTCGCAGTCCTGTTCTGAAATAATCCTAGAACACATATATAGATCACTATATCTCAATATCTCGATGTGAAATTTTAGAGAAATTTTCTTAAAAAGAGTTATTTTTCTTAAACAAATATTTTTTAATATTCCTTAAATCCTTTCTCACATCCATATCAATTTCAACTTACTATCCAATTGTGCACCCGAGCGTATGATTATTATATAACAGAAAATCAGAAAAAATTGCATAAAAATTATTACATATCAATTCTCCTACTTCTTCAACTCATTAAAAAGTAAACTTTTCATTATTTCAATATTAAAGAAAAAATAAAAACAAGTAGATAATCATTTTCCCACATTTCATTTATTCTCATGAATAAGATTATGAATTTCGTGATGAAAGTTTTTTTCTACTTTGCCATACCCTCATCACATTAACTACATTTATATGTACATAAATCTGTCCGTCTGTCTGTTTGCCTTTCAAAAACATAAACGAAATTAAATGAAAAAATAAACTTTCATAACCAAACTAATTGATTACATTTACACATAAATAAACTATATAAATAAATTTAATAAAAAACTTTTTTATTAAAAACTTGTTAAAACCGAAAAATTAAACAACAACTACAACAACAAGATGAAAAAAGTATATAACGAAAATTAAACATAATAATAAAAAAACGCACACAATTACCTGGAGAGTAAGTTGGAAGTGAAAAAAATTGAATACATATTTTGGTATATACATTTTTTTTGCACAGTGAGACAGGATCCGGAAACGGATTTGTAAAAATTCAAATGGAACAATTTTAGAACAAATTCTGCTCTACTTAGTACAGATTCCAGTTTAGGTTTCTAATTCAGTTTGTTATTCAAATAATAACTCAAATACTACCTATAATTCAGGTTCTAGTTCTTATACCAGTTAAGATTTCCTTGTTCAGATTTATATACTGATATTAGCTCTAATTATTTGTTACACCAGATTCTGGTTCAGCTAGAAGTATTCATTCGTGAATGTAATTCAGATTCGAGTTTAAACGCATTTTACTTAAGTCTTCTCTTTATGATTCAATTAGAAACTTGTCAAGATTCAAGCTCTAATAAAGTTTCTCATACTGATTCTAGATCAGAAGTCAGACTCAATCTCAGATTGTTATTTAAATTTTCTTAAAATTTTAGTTCAGATTCTAGCTCAGATTCAGCAAAATATTATAGATTCAGATTTCATTTTAAATTCCAGATAAGATTCTACTTTTTATTCTAATTCAGATTCTTGTTCGGTTTTACTTTGGAATCTCGTTCAAATTCTTATTCTGATTTCAACTCCGATTCCTTAACAGATTTTGTACAGTTCTAGTTTGTTCTAGTTCAGTTCTAGTTCAGTTCCTGTTCACTTCTTGTCCAGTTCTAGTTAAGTTCTTGTTCAGTTCTAGTTCAATTCGAGTTCAGTTTGAATTCATTTCTAGTTCAGTTCTGGTTCAATTTTTGTTCAGTTTTAGTTCAGTTTTTATTTAGTTTCTATACAGCTTTTTATTAAGATTGTAGTTTAGATTCGGATTCTATTTTGGATAAGTTCTACGTGTTCTCTTTTTTGAATTCCCATCGGTCTTTTCAAATTTTAGTAACTAATTTCCATTAATTTGTGGACTCTTTCCCATTGTGCGTTTAAAAAAAATAATAACAGATTTTTTTCAGAAATATTAAAAAACCTGAAAATTATATTGTAACAATGATTAATATTTATGTATGTGTTAATGTATGTATATATGTTTGCACCTGTACTAACTAATTCCCAATTGCTGTCGATTTTCTTTCATAACTGAAAATTTTTTTCCGTTAAGTTTCTAAAAGTAAGAAGCCCCTGCAAGGAAGGGAGGAGAGTAAAATGAAAATAAAAATTAAAAAAAATATATTTTTATTAAAATTGAAAAAAGAACCATAAAACATGAATAACAACTGTAACAAATTAACAAACTGCTAACAACAACTACTCGAATAACTACAACAATGGGGCAACAAATGAAACAGAGAAAAATAAAACCGAAAACATTGTGAACATTTTATTTTCCGTTTTTTTAATTTTTCATTTTCTACATTTAATTCTGTGGAAGTTGTCGTTGTTGTTTTTTGTTGTTTTTGTTGCATGTATACAAAAGTAACAACCAACATGAAAATTTGCTTCGACAATAACATGAGGTTTAACATAAGATATTTTTATCTGAGAGAAAAAGACAACAAATTGAAAATATACACTCAGAGGAAATATTTGGTAATACTTTTGTATTTGAAGGTTATGTTTATTAATATAAATTATTGTGTTAATTTAATTTAAAACAAATGGTAATCAAACTTTTATGGAAGGATGGTGGATATTTGAGGTGTCCCTAAATTTTGGTAGGGATAGAGTTTTGAAAGTAAAAAACTTTTCTAAGTAACAAAAAATCAGTTGAAATTCTTTATGATCAATATAAATTCTGAATTCGAGTTTAAGTCAATTGTGATTTTACCTTTTGTTACGTCAAAGAGGCATAATCTAATTTTATGTATGATAAATTATCCTTAATTTGCGAGTGTAAACTGATTTTCAAGTAGTTATTGCCAAAATATCAAAAATTCTTTTTCGAACAAAACTTAATAAAAAGATGACATTTCAAGAAAATCAATCACTCTGGTTTTCTCTCTTATAGTTTCCTATAATATATAGCAATCTTATGTAACATATAACCCAAATAGTTTTTCCCATTTTTGGCTTCAACAGTATTTGTTTTTCTCTTCAAGAAACTAAAGAACATAATTTAAAAAATTTATCAAAATTTGATAGGGGAACACGTATAACCAGATGTCCTCGGAAATGCTTTAAAGCAATTTACATTAAACTTTTTTCAGATTTATGAAGAAAAATTTGTACTTTTTTGATAAAGGATCAAGAAGAATGTCCACCATCACGAGTGGTTATGACGATACATTTTTAAAATTGAATTACTTAGCAAATAAGTTATAGATGGATACACTCCAAAAAAAATGTTTTGTAAGCTGTTCTACTATATGTGATTGGATTTAGACGTCAAATCCGGGTGTTTGAAAAATCATCAAAATCGAATCAGTAAAAGGAAAAATTGTTCATACACCCCATAAGTTTGTCATAAAGGTTTTAAATATAATTTTCTAAAATTTGCCGTATATTTTGGTATAAGGATCAAAAAGTCCTTGGGGTATTATTTTACCCATCTCTCATATTAAGTCCCTTCCCGGATCATGGTTTTAAGTGAATATATCATTCTTAGTTGTTTTTAATTTTGTCAAAAATTCATGGTATATTTAAAATAATTTTACCAAACTAAGCTCGACAAGTTCAAAAAACTATATCAGACTGTATCAGAATGTATCAAAAAATCTCTCATATAAAAGATATCGACAGGTAAAAGGTAGAGGTGGTCAAGTCTGAATATTTAATAGCCTAGACCACATTGTTTATTAATGGTAACTATCAAAAATTTATGATCGATATATATAGAGCTTAAGAGTGCAGTATATTATAGAAAGCAGAAATTATGGACTAACTCTTGCAAAATTTCGGACATCAACTTTTTCTTACATTTATCTTACAGTTATCATCATAAAAGTGATATTTTTAAGAGGTGTTGTATGGGACCTATGAGCCATAAAAGCCGATCATCGTATATTTTGGCACATATTTAAAGAATATTATTTGATTTATTTGTGCCAAATTTCATTAAAATAGGTTTATAGTCAGGACTTATGACCTTAAAGTTCCACCCCAGGAAGATCACTTGGGAGCTAGGTGAAACAATGAACCCATCACCACTCAATTTCAATAGGTTATGTCCTTTGACCAAAATAATAATACGTGCCATCCAGGTATCTCTAAATTTGTGACCAACATTTTTTTCACAAGTTTTACAGAGGCAGCCACTTAGGCGAACATTCAGAAAACGATTCTGAATTGAACGTTATGTAGTTTATTGTTATAAGGGTTATCTATATGTATATTAACGTAAAATTTCATTGCGAAATATTCAGGAGTTTTTATGTTACAGAATTATATCCAAAAATGGTTTTTTCTTGATAAAATTTGAATATATCGGACTAAAGATCGTGATTTTTTCATTGACGTTTATATAGATTCCAAATTTCTTTATATATCATATTCCCTATAAAATTAAGAAGACATTGCTAAATAACTGTAGAAATATATGAATCCAATAAAAAGTTTTATAAAAAAGTCTCCTCTACATCAACTCGAGAATATCTTAGTTCCAGCAAGTAAAATTCAGATATCTCTAACGGTTTAAAAGTTACATAATTAATCCCATAATGAAGAATTTGTGGGTACAAGCATTGTCCACTACAATTACAAAATAGGTAAATAATTACTGTTCCGAATCTTAAAAGTGAGTAGCGGTATTTATTATCAGACTTTAGTATTACTATATTGAAAAAGTCTTCAAAACCTTCTGAATAATTTCAGGGTTTAATTTACATGAATCCTTATGAGATTTTAGATAAGCTTGAAATTTTTGATTTTCGGGCCTAAATATACTACATTTTTAACCTGATTAAAATTTCATTCATTTCAATTTGTTTCATTTCACCACTACTTCACAAAAAAACCTCCCTTCCCCCCTTTAAACCAGGAATAAAAATAAAAATAAACCAAAAAAAAATCCCAACAAATTCACTGAACTATTTCTATTGGGACATACCAAGATGTATTGAAATTTGTGACAAAACCAATACAATGCACTAAAAACAACAAAGAACTATAAGCAGAATACATATACACCTCAGGTTAACATGTATTAAACTATATATGTATGAGAATACACTACGAAACCTCATAATGAATACAATATATTTACATACTTATAAATTTACAAAATTCACAAACACACACGCACACACACTCATATAATGATAGTAAAAAATTGTGTATGTATCATATTTTTTTATTTATAAAATTTTATTTCTAACTTTTCATGTCGAACATAAAGAAGCACCTGTGTGAGTGAATCACTTTAAACCTGGAATATAGATCTATGAATACAGTACTTCCCACAGAACAACAGAAAAATATAAAAACTTTATTTGAGTAGCTTTAGGAGATTGTTTTTTACTTTTTGTTCTGTGACTGTTGTTGTAATGTATTTTTTTTTGCTATTTTATAGGAGTAACAAGAGGACAAAGTTCTTATTACCCGTAGTGTCATATATACACATATAAAATAAATGTAGAGAAATAAATAACTATAACAGGAAGAAAATGAAAGGACAACAGGTCCAAGGGCCCTCAGTTCACGTACCTTTGATAGATTTTAATTATGTTCCTAATTGAGTTCGTAGTTCATTCTAATTCAATTCGAGTTCACTTCAATTTCAGTTTTTTCAGTTCTAGTTCAGTTTAAGTTCATTCTAGTATAGTTCGCAGTTGCATTCCAGTTCTAGTTCTTTTGTAATTAAATTCTAAGTACAGTTCGAGTTCAGTTATAGTTAAAGTTCAATTCTTGTTTAGTTCTAGTTCAGTTTTAGTTCATTTCTAAATCAGTTCTAGTTTAGTTCTAGTTCAGTTCTAGTTAAGTTCTAGTTAAGTTCTAATTCAGTTCTAGTTCAGTTCTAATTCAGTTCTAGTTAAGTTCTAGTTAAGTTCTAATTCAGTTCTAGTTCAGTTCTAGTTCAATTCTATTTCAGTTCTTGTTCAGCTTGTAGTTCAGTTCAAGTTCAATTCTATTTCAGCTCTTGTTCAGTTTAATTTCAGTTTAGTTATTTTCAATTCAGTTTCTGGTCAGTTCTAGGTCAGTTCTTGTTCAGTTCTGCTTTAGTTCTAATTCAGTTTTAGTTTAATTCTAGTTTCAGTTTTTGTTGAGTTCTAATTCAGTCGCCAATTTATTTCCAATTCAGTTCTAATTCATTTCTAAGTTGTTCTTATTCAGTTCTAATTTAATTCTAGGACTCATTCAGTTCAATTTTAGTTCATCTTCAGAGTCTGGCCTTCCTCATTTGGCTGCATTACATATGCATGTAAATATGTACGTATGTTCAGTGGCATGTAGTCAATAAACTCCATAAAATATGCAAAGTTTTGAATAATTTTACATATGAAATTGTTTTCGTATGTATGTTGTGATTTTTGAAACTTTTTTTCTCTCTCACCACATTTTTGTTTTTATATTTTCCTCTCCACAACTTTTATTTTATATACAATAGTTTTACAGAATCTATGCATATGTGAATGTATGCATGTGTAAATATACAACAAGTTATGCACCTTCATGTATGTTTGTAATACATTTAGTTTTGCCACAATGTGTGTTGGTGTTTTGAGTACATTTGTGTACGTATAGGTGTGTGTGTGCGTTGTAACCCAAAGGAAATTAGCCTGACAGGAAATTCCACAACGTTGACATTTCATACTTTTGAATTAAGCTTAAATTGACAAATACTTATATGTGGATGTGAAAAGAAGGGCGTCTGTATGTAATGAAGGTGCAGAAAAAATCTATAAGCGTCTACTCTCTCGGGGGTAGCAGAACAAATATTTTACGATTAAAATTTTTTTGCACTGCAGTGGTATTGGAAAGGTTATTTGGGAATAACTCCAGTGCGAAAATACGGCAACAATTTCGGGAAACTCTGATAGAATAAAATGATTTTGTTATCAACTATTTGAATTTATTAATTAAGAACATAAAAAATAAATAATACGTTGTCAATTTAACTGTTCGTTGCTGTTGTGAATTACTGATTTTGAAGATGAATTTTAACTAAACCAGAACTGGACCAGAACTGAAGCAGAACTGAAATAGAACTGAACTAGAACTGAAATCGAACTGAAAAAGAACTGAACTTGAACTGAACTAGAACTGAATAAGCAGTGAAATAGAGTTAACTGGAACTGGACTAGAACTGGATAGAACTGAAGTAGAACTGATCTAGAAACTGAGCAGGAAACTTAACTAGAACTGAACCAGCGGTGAACTTGAATTAACATAAAACATGAACTAGAAATGAAATGATCTAGAACAGAATGAAACTAAAAATGAATAGAACCGAAGTAGACTCTGGAACTAAGCTGAACTAGAACTAAATAGAACTGAACTGGAACTGAATTAGAACTAAAGTAGAACTGAAGCCAGAACTGGAACTATATTAGAATTAAGTTTGTTTTGAAGTGAACTAGAACCAGAACTCTTATTTACTTCTAATATGAATTAAATAAAATAATTTTCATATTATTTCATTTTTAAATAAATTACATCAAATTCCCAAGTTTATTGACGTTTATGGTTGAGGAAATTATAAGAAATATAATACAAAACAAACTTTTTCAACTAAACTAAAACTTTAGGACAATATTTGCAATTTGTTTGCTACAAATATTTCTCATAAGTGCAGAGTTGTGGGAAAATCAAACACGTGCTGTAAAATTTCCTTTTTTAACTTACCAAAACTTTTCAAAGAAGAAAAAATGAAAATTCATTTAGAAATTTAAACATAAATAAATTAAATATAAAAAATAAAATTTTATTTTCTAACATTGAATAACTTTTTAGATATTTAACTCCCTTTTGCCATCTCTACCCCTGCTTAAGATGATCATTATATTTCCTTATTTATTTCTCTTTAACAATTCTTTTTTTGCTGCTGTTTTTCTTTACAAATTTATTTTTTCCTGATTTTGCATCTAAGAGTGCAATATTTGTTTTAGTTGATAGATATTTTCAATATTTTTTATACCCTACAGCACCGTAGTTGGTGGGGGTAATATGCATTTGTGCATATGTTTGTAATAGGCTGAAAATCTTTTAAGTACACCGTTCGACTCAGAATCTCTTTCTAAGTTGATTTAATGATGTCAGTCCGTTCGTCCTGCTGGCAGGCTGTCCGTATA
>PYHX02000158.1:85558037-85618213 GCA_004302925.2 Cochliomyia hominivorax | reverse complement strand
TTTGTAATTCATTTTTCATGATGAAATTTTAAAGCTTTTTCGAAAATCCTTCCACTAACGTTATTATAATTCTTTATGTCACTTTGCTCGAACAAGTAGTCTATCTAAGTTTAAAATCTACTACACTTTTGGACACCCTTTTGTGCTTTACAATTCTCATTCAATAGGAGCCCAATATCTCTCTACTGGCGTTAGCAGTGGACAGTTTAGAAAATTAGCTTTTCTTGGTACAAAAATCACATTATTATTTTTTTCTTGTACCACTCCAGCGCTTGTTTATCATAGCGACACATTCCTTTTCGACACAGCCTTTTTTTCGCAACTGAATATTATTCAAGTTATTGGTTTGAACTTTTCGGAAATTATGATTGCTTTTGGATCCTAAATTTTTCATCAACTCGAACACCAGCAACATAGAATTTTTACCACGAAGTTCCGAAACATCCTGCTGAACATTATGCAACAAAAAAATATTTTTTGTAGAAAACTTGACTTCAATTTCCGTGCTCTGATTTTGGTCTCTAAATTTTTGGCAGCATTCATTTCAGGAGCTTTTCGTACTTGGTAATTTTTAAACCTGCATTACTTTTAGTTTTTCGTACCAAATACTTTGAACGCTGAGGAACGGGGCTATTTTCCTACCGCAAGTGTTAGGTCTCTGAAAATGTTTTATATTCAGTTTTTAAGCATCATGTGGACCATTCTTTCTACCTGAACTAGATTTTTTTTATCAACGGACAATTGCTCTCGGGTCCGTATAGTGAAGTCGGAAACAGTTTGATGGCAAATTTTTGAATGCTTGGCCAACTTTTGTAGGACCGAATTTGGTTTTGTTGAAAATATTGCCTATCGAAATTGGTTTAAATTGGTTCATTATACATAAGGTCCCATACAGCCCCCTTTGAAAAGCTTAATCACATATATACGTGGAAACTGTAATAATATTTGGTAAATGCTAAACAAAGATAAATATATGCAAAAGCCAATGTGCAAATTTATACGAAGATCGGTAAAGATTTTCTCATAGGTCCCATACAACCCCTTTCCAAATATTGTAATAATATTTGGCCAAATAAAGATAAATGTAAGCAAAAACTGCTGTACGAAATTATTTCAAGTTCGGACCATAATTTTTTCTAAATTTCTTGAAAAGTATAACACCATCATACCCTCCAAGTATACATTTTAAAATGCATTGAATCCCACATACATAACTATTTATATGCAAACTATGAACGAAACATTAAATAATCGCCAAATGTTGTTAACATTCGTAATTAGTTCTACAAATTTAGTATAAATAGACAACTGAATTATTTAATTGTATCATTTCGTTGTTGAGAAAGGCATAGTCCGGAATAAAACACAAACATAAGTAAGTGTGTATGTTTCTAATGAAAATAACAAATGTTCGTCTTAAAACTTTAAATTTGTTGTGTTACATCGAACTTTAGCTTCGGAAAGAATATTTTGTGTAAGTATTGCGCGCATGTTTTTAAATAATATTTAATTTGCACATTAAACATGTTGCAATTCATTAGCAACATGTTCGAACAAAATACTCCAGTTACAACTCAACATGTTGACGTATTTAAAATTGTTTCAATACATATGCAAATCATATATCATATGCTCGCCTGTATACTGTTATTTAAAGTAGAACACGAACATTATTTTAAAACATGCACAAAATACTTCTCAAACCAAAGTTCTAAGCAACTCATATAACGAACCAATTGTGTTCTTAAGCTACATACGAACTATCCAATGCATTTGATATAAACAGAACGATTGCTCTTTTAGTACCGAAATGATTTAAGTGTTAAATATTCTTGGGTATTTATACTAAAGTTGTGAGCGAACTTACTACGAATGTTTACAATATTTGCGATTGTAAAATGTTAACGTTCGCTGTTTGCATATAAATTGAGACTTCTGTCGGTTCAAATACGTTTCAAAATATATACCTGACGGGTATGGAATTGTAGTGCATTTCGGGAATTTACTTTTTTTATTGCTAAACAAATAATTAAAAAAACAAATATTGTAATCGATTCTAACAATTATTCCTAGTTTAATAATGGTTAAAGATTCGCCACAGTAATCCAGCAGACACCAATATTTCACTGAAATTTGTTTGTTATTATTGTCCCAACCATTTAAAATCAGATATATCAGTTTATTACCCTAAAAATTATAGACCGATATCAGAAACAATCTAAATATAATTTTTTCAGCAAAAAGTAATTAGATATCCAAAAAAAAATATATATCTCAAAAAGTTGTATGCGCAGTATTATTGCACAAATCGCCAAATAGGTTTAATAAAAAAAATCATAGTATAAAATATGCAAAAATTGTATAGGTCGCAATCTGATGATGTGTGATATTTGCCATATATTTTTATAATAAACCCAAAGAAACAAGATTGAGCTGGGGTTATTATTTGACCTAGCTCCCATATGAGCCCCTTTCCCGGAATAGAATTTTAAGCTTATAAAAATCTGAAATTTGAAACAATTTACTAAAATTCAGAAATTTTAATATATGTCATATCAATCCATACTTTGCTATAGCTCCCATATAGGGTCCCTTCCCGCAAAACAGTTTTGAGCTATTAGGCAAAGGCCAATTCTTTCTGTCTGAGATATATGACTTTAATTTGATTAATATCGGTTAATATTCTGCTTAAGCTCCCATTAACGGGTTGGTGCTTATAAAGCTCTTATATGAATATGAACCAAATTTATTTACAATCCTAATTATTACTTTTCTAACTGTTCTGAATATATTTGACTAATTTGGCGAATGTCGGTTTTGATCGATATCATTATTAATGGGTGCTTTCTCATATATGTTAAATTTTCATGGAGGGCTTTTCTCAGAATCGGTGTTAGAATAATTAGTTTTCTGGTGCAACTCATGTTAATATTTGCATAATATAAATGTATGCGTAATGTACTTGGTGAAGGGCACTTCAGATTCAGCGCAGCTGAATATACTTAACACATTTAAACAACATTTTGAATTTTCAGTAAATATGTATTTTTTTTTTAATTTAAATTTTTAGTTCAGTTCTAATTTAGTTCTTGTTCACTTCTAATTAAGTTTTAGTTCATTTTTAGTTCAGTACTAATTCAGTTCTAGTTTCGGTTCTAGTTCAGTTTTACTTCACTTCCAATTCAGTTCTAAACAGTTCTAATTCATTTCTAGTTCAGCTCAGAAAATTTGTATTTCAGTGAAAATTGGACATAAATGAGCTTTTTTAGTGAATTTTAAATTTTTGGTGAAAATTTTCATTTTTTCTGAAATTTTAATTTTTAATCAAAATTAGAATTTTAAGCCGAAAATTTTTTAAACATTTGAATTCCTTGTGCAAATATTGAATTAATTTATGAATATTACAAATTCTGTGATATTTTCATTTTCTAATAAAATTTAGGTTTTTAATAAAAATATAATTTTAACCTTTAAAATTTTAACAGAAAATTATTAATAAAAGCATTTCCCTTTCACCAGTCAATAATTTCGAAACAAATTACCATATTTCTCACTATTAGAGACTTTTTTCAAACAAAAAATTATTTTAATTAAATCTGATAACAAAATTTATCGATTTCCTTTTCAATTTCAATATTCTATTATACTCTCCAAAAAAATAAAAAGGAAAGAAGGAGAAAAACATGTAGATATAAAATTAAATAAAATTTGTTTGTTATAATTTTTCCAAAAATAAAAAAAAGAAGAATTTTGTTTTTTTTTATTGTTGTTCTCTCTCTCTACCACAATATACGTTTGGGACAAAATACATGAAATTTGATTTATATTTGTTACAAGCAAATACAATTTCCGAATTAGCCATTACCACTACGCAACAACTGCAATAACAACAAGAACTACAAATACAAATAATATTGCTGCTGTCAATTGCCAATAACAAAAGGCAACAACTACCATGACTAACAATTGTATTACTACAACTACAATAACAATGAAAGCTTTAGTTCTAGGAAAAGTAGTAAAAACAATACAACTACAAAAACAACAACTGGAATGACCATCAACATCAAAATACAATAATACACGTCAACCGAAAAAACCACTTATACCAGACCAATTCAATATACACACACACATACACTCAAACTATCAAATACTTGTACAAACACATAAATATAAACATAAATATAATAAAATATATCAACAAATATGGAGATACAGTGAGTGTAATAATTTTTTTACGAATGATACTTAATCCTTAAAAAGAATTCTTATCTTCCATGGGATCTACAAGGTATCTATAAATGACTTAAATATATCACCAATTTAATCTAACTCTGCACAACATCTCTGTTCATTCTTTGATGCTCAAGAAGCCCTTTGTGTTGCCAGAAAAGAAATGAAAACATCATGAAAGAAAGAGAATAGTTTACTAAGACACTCTAAAATCTTGACTTGCTGCTCCTCATTGTCTTGGTCAAAACCAGCAAGTGACCTTTAGAGCTATATATCTCCCTCAATACTGATTTATATGCCCTTTTGAGGTTATTCATATCCAAAGAGTCGTAAGGCTGGGGAGAAACAAAAGTGAAGTCAGGAAGTGATTCTGAGTCACCACTTTAAAGTGGTGGCAGCAATATTTTTTCTGCCTGTTGCAGACATCTGCCCAAACGCAAAATATCCCAAGCACCTACGGTGGCGTAGGGTTTCAAAATCGGATAAATGTTTCAGAAGTTATTGATTTCGGATGAAACCTGTGTGCATAACTTTTTAACCTCTATGTTATTTATATTTTTCGTTACCTTGAAATGTCAAGCCACTAACAGATTTGGTGACTTTTTAAATGAATAAGTGTCTTCAATCTCCATGACTGTTATCGAGGCCGCTTTCAAAGCATTTATAAGAATGTGCTGTCAGTTTATTATAATCCATGATTTCTATTTTAGATCACGGTTACCACACCAATTAAGGTGTTTGGTTGGTTTGGCGCTAGTAGACATAAATCTTAGCCCAAAGTATAGTAACATTATCAACCAAGCTGCATGCTTTTGAAGCAATATTATGCTTCCGACAGACGGATGACGTCAAAGTATGCTGTTTTTACTTATTCCAATATCTTCGTTAACATTTTGTGGCCATAGAAAAAATTCAACCGCCTAAGACTGAAATAATGCGATACTCTTTAAAAAATTTGCCCATTTGGACTCAGCGTTTAATGCTAGAGGGAGATGGAAAAAGTGGTTTTACTTTGGATCGTGACATTTTGTATAGATCGAAATTAAATAGCTACCAGTGATCTTAAACTTTTTTTGTCTTACATTATGTCAATTTTTAAAATTAACAGTAGTTCATCTCAGCGACCGTCATATTCAAAAAAGTAATACTGTTATATTTAGAATTTGGTTGGTGACAATATAGAGAAAATCCCTAATGAACTTAAATATTTCGAAAATAATTAAGATGACAAATTCTAACATGTTTCTCGATAACATTTGAAATCTCATTTCTACAAAGCCCCCATTATGGACTTTCGTCGTTCCTAAAGTTTGTTCCTTTAGCACTCCCTTTCCCTTTTTATTATTACCCACTGTATAAATTTAAATATTTCAAATATAAAATATTTCAATTTCAACATTGTTTGTGTGAGTGTATTCATATTTATTTGTATGCATTATATTTTAAGTATATATAAGTATGTATGTATTCCTATTTAAATGTGTGCTGCTTTATGATTTTTCCGTAAAAATATTGAATTGTGGTCACTGGTTAGATGGAGAGGATGGAAAAAAATTTATAAAGTTTTCAACTGTCCTTTTTGTTTGAAAAAAATTTATGGTTTTTGGAAAATTTTAAAGGTGTAAAATAATTAATCCATGTAAGACATTTTAACGCAATTAAAATATAACATATCATTAGAGAGAATGCTGTATACGGCTGTGCCGAATCTTCAGTACCTTCTATCAGATATGTGGCTATTTTGATATTTATAACTGTTTTTGAAGACAGATTTTGAGGTTTTACGAAAATATATATTTCATGGTAGAAAATAAAAAAATATTGATCGTCACAAACAAATGAAATATTAGGCTGTATTTTCCAAATGCCTAGTCCAATTTCAATATAATGGCCACGATGGGCCATAAAAATATTTAAAACAATCCAGATTATTTATACCTAAACAGATTTTAATGATTTGAATATAAACGGTTTCTTTTAGTGGAGTCCTACAAAGCGTTATAACGCATCATAATACTTGATACTAATATAATTTATAAACTATGTACAATGTATAGATATAATGTCCTAAGGCTATAGGAAGTAAAGAAATCGTAATAAAGATGGAAGAATCCTTCTTCCATCCGCAAAATATCTTACATAATATTTCATATAAAAACCAGACAAATTTTAAAAGAGAATTGTATCTGAAGTTCAAACTTTAATAGAATTCTATAATAGAAGAGTATGACTAAGATAATCCCAACCATAATGTACTTCTGAGGGAGTCCTTAATAATTGTTAAAAAACAAATTCTTGTTCTAATTCAGATTTTAATATGGATTCTAGTTCAAATTCTAATTAAGATTCTAGTTAATATTATAATCCAAATTCATATTATAATGCAAAATCCAAATTCTAATTCTGAGTGTAGTTCAGATTCTAGCACAAATTGCAATTCAGATTTTAGTTTAGTTTCCAGTTCTGATTTTGCTCATATTTCAGTTCAGATTTTAATTCAGTTGTAGTGCAGTTTTAATCAGTTCTAGTTGAATTCTAGTTGGGTTCTAGTTCAGTTTTATTTGAGTTCTAGTTCAGTTGCAGTTGAGTTCTATTTCAGTTTTAGTTCAGTTCAAGTAAAGTTCTATTTCTGTTTTAGTTTAGTTCTAGTAGAGTTCTAGTTCAGTTCTAGTTTAGTTCTAGTAGAGTTCTAGTTCAATTCTAATTCAGTTCTAGTTTAGTTCTAGTTCAATTCTAGTTCAGTTCTAGTTCGGCTGTAGTTCAGCTTTATTTGAGTTCTAGTTCAGTTGCAATTGAGTTCTGTTTCAGCTTTAGTTCAGTGCTACTTCAATTCTAATTCAGTTCTAGTTTAGTTCTAGTTCAGTTCTAGTTCAATTTTAGTTCAATTCTAATTCAGTTCTAGTTTCTAACAATTTAAATCTCCTGCCTAAAATTCAATTAATAAATTATTGATAAAACATATTAATTTGCTTTATTTATATTTAAATTTATATTTATATTTATATTTATATTTATATTTATATTTATATTTATATTTATATTTATATTTATATTTATATTTAAATTTATATTTATATTTATATTTAAATTTATATTTATATTTATATTTATATTATATTTATATTTATATTTATATTTATATTTATATTTATATTTATATTTATATTTATATTTATATTTATATTTATATTTATATTTATATTTAAATTTAAATTTATATTTATATTTAAATTTATATTTATATTTATATTTATATTTATATTTATATTTATATTTATATTTATATTTATATTTATATTTATATTTAAATTTATATTTATATTTATATTTATATTTATATTTATATTTATATTTATATTTATATTTATATTTATATTTATATTTATATTTAAATTTATATTTATATTTAAATTTATATTTATATTTATATTTATATTTATATTTATATTTATATTTATATTTATATTTATATTTAAATTTAAATTTATATTTATATTTAAATTTATATTTATATTTATATTTATATTTATATTTATATTTATATTTATATTTATATTTATATTTAAATTTATATTTATATTTATATTTATTTATATTTATATTTATATTTATATTTATATTTATATTTATATTTATATTTATATTTATATTTATATTTATATTATATTTATATTTATATTTATATTTATATTTATATTTATATTTATATTTATATTTATATTTATATTTATATTTATATTATATTTATATTTATATTTATATTTATATTTATATTTATATTTATATTTATATTTATATTTATATTTATATTTATATTTATATTTATATTTATATTTATATTTATATTTATATTTATATTTATATTTTATATTTATATTTATATTTATATTTATATTTATATTTATATTTATATTTATATTTATATTTATATTTATATTTATATTTATATTTATATTTATATTTATATTTATATTTATATTTATATTTATATTTAAATTTATATTTATATTTATATTTATATTTATATTTATATTTATATTTATATTTATATTTATATTATATTTATATTTATATTTATTTAATCAATATGTCGCTTTTAAACAAAGAACTTTTCTTTTAATTTTTAAAAAGAACAATTAAAATTCATTTTCATTTATTTACAAAACATTTCTACAATTAAAGCCACAAGTTTAAATTTCCTTTAGGTAAATTTAAATAAGAATTATTTAACTATAAAATGCTTTTAATTTTTAATTAAAGTATTTAACAGAAAAAGTTTTAGTTAATCACAAATTTATTATAAAGTTTCTTCAAAATTAAATTGGGAACTTTAATTCACTACCACAAATGTTGAAAAGGGTGTGTTAACTATGTCATTCTGAGTGTAACTCTAGAAGAAATCATCTAAGACCCATGATGTACATATATATTCTCTCCGTCTCTCTGTCTTTTTTTGGCTCGCTCACATCCATAATAATTCATAGAGATCAGTAAAATTTTACCTAACTATTTTTTATAGTCCTGATTTTTTTTTTTTTGTAAAACCAGCAAAATCAGTTGAGTATATTAAAGATATATAGCGATATCTTAAACAACCACTTAGTTCGTGCGAAGAGCCTTTGTAATATTAGCAATTCAAAAAAGTTATAGACAAAAACATCACAAATTTTTGGTGGAGGGTAACGAGGATTCGCCATAGCCGAATGGTAATTCTTTCTTGTTTATTATTAATTTAACTTTTTATTTTAATAAATATTTAAATATGTTTTTGGCCTTTAACTTTTTTAATTATTAAATATTTATTAAAGCTTTTGAATATTTACAAAAAATGTTACAATAAAAACAAAAACAAAAAAAAAAAAAAACATCGACCTCAAATATAATTAAATTGTTTTCAATTAAATAAAATGTCTGAATATAAATTTTTCTTTAAAATTAATATTTTTGTGTTTAAAATTCTATAATAATTTGTGGTTGATTGGTTATTTTTGTTTGGCTAAATTATTCACAAATATTTTCTATTTAGTTTATTTGATTTTATGTAATTAATTTTAAAATTCTTAAACGTTAATAAATAATTATGTTAGAAGAGTTGCCAGATGGTAGAAAAGAAATAAATGTGATTGGTAAACTTAAGAATAAATTACACGAAATAATTATGTATTTTAGATTTGTTAACAAGAAAATTTGCCTATAATTCATAGACTTCTGAGAATTATATATGAAATTCAATAAAGTGAATTCAGTTAACATTTGGATTCAAAACTTAATATAAATAATTCAAAATAATTCAACGATTTTATACCCTCTACAACCACAAGTAGTGAAAAGTGTTTATTAACTTTTTCATTCCCTGTGTAACGCAAAGAAGGAATCATCTCAGAATGTATTATCTCCATAATGTGTACATATTATTGCTTTAAATCAAAATCTTAGATATATCCATGTGTCTGTCCATCTGGCTCCACAATAATTAACAGAGCTTAATGAAATTTGTCCCAAAAACTTCTTAAAGTCCTGAGAAGTTTCCTATTTAAAATCAGCAAAATCGATTCAGTACGTTAAAATATTTAACCGATATCTGAGTTATCCTCTAGGTTAAAGCAAATAATTTTCTTAAAAATTTTCTCAAAATTTTCGACAAATTAAAATAAAATTTTGCCATATTATTAGGCTTTATTATCATGCCTAAAATGATAAAAATCGGTGCAGTAGGAAAAAGTTATAGCCAAAAATATTACTGACTTTATAACTCATTAAATATTCCATGTTATTTATAAAAACGAACTTGTATATATTGTATACGCCTGTGAGTATATGTGTGAGTGTATACGAAAAAGAAGGAAAAATTAATGAGTTATATAGCTTATGAAGAAATTCATAAGCTTTCTGGTGGAGGGTACTAAAGGCTCGACATAGCCGAATATAAAGTATCCACTTATTTCCTTATAATACGTTCGTCTATCAAATTGTTTTTTATTAATAAAATTTACTATTGTCATAAGAATTGTCGGTTCACTACAAAAAAAGTTATAGACTGTTAGCTAAGACAAAAAGTGAAGGTTGATCTCGAAAAAATCACCTTAAGACTTATATATATATATATATATATATATATATATATATATATATATATATATATATATATATATATATATATATATATATATATATATATATATATATATATATATATATATATATATATATATATATAAGTCTTAAGGTGATATATGGACCCATGTTAATAAAATTTATAACATATATTTAAAATAGTTAAAAAAATAATTGTGCCAAATTTCAAAAGAATTGGTTCAAATTTAAAAGTTTTATAAGCTATAAATCATATTCCGGGAAGGGTCCTTATATGGGAGCTGGGTCAATTAATGATCCCAAAACAATATGACTTCTTTTGATTTATTTTTGTATCATAATAAGTATATGTGACAAATTTCAGTAAATTATCTTATAAATTGCGGCTCATATGACACAAAGAGTTTGGGGTGTATCAAAATTTTGCATATTATAGCCTATAACTTTCTTCTTGTTAATCAGGTTTTGATAATTTTTTGCACGATGATGAAGCACGTGCAATTGTATACTAAAATTAATTTTTTGTTTAAGTCCAATTACAATCTTAGAAGAAATTATAAGAGTTCGTTTTCGAAATTTATTTATCTCTAATTTTCTTGCTTATAACCGATTTAAATAGCAAACTGCTTAGGACAACAATAAAAAATGTGGCCAAGTTTCATTAGATTCGGACAATTATTCTAGGATTGAGAATGTTTCCAATACATAGACACACAGACAGACGGACAGACTGACATAGCTAAATCGACTCAGTTTTTGATTTGATGCAATAATATATATACATTGTTGGGTCTGAGATGATTCCTTCTTGGCGTTACACACGGAATGACAAACTTAATATACCCTCACCACTTGTAATGGTGAAGGGTATAAAAATATCCTTGTTGCATTAAGGATGACGAAACATATATTCTGGCAGATTCTTCACAACTTCCTGGTCAAAATTTTAATGCTGCTGATGATCAAGGGAAAGCTGAAGAAGGACCGAAGAGTTGCAAAATTTCCAAAAACATCTTTGCTTAGCGCAAAAGAATACGATCATTTGTTACAACGGGTTTAGGAAATATTGATGCTTCCATGCATTAGACTTCGTAATGGCCACTTATTTTTTTGGGCCTAAATTGACATTCTGTCGCTATGGAAAACAATCCCTTAAGAGGTTAAAGAACAATAATAAGGTATTTGTACCAAGAGGGGCAAATAATCCTCTTGGCCAGTAAAGGGAGATATTGGGCTGTTGTTAAAGGAGAATTGAAGAGCACAGAAAAGGTGTCCAAAATGTGATAAAAACGCTAAAGGAAAGATTTTCCGAAAAAGGTTCAAAATTTCATCACTATTAATTAAAACAGTTTGTAATAATAACTTCAATCAAATAAAAAACAAAAAAAACTGTAAGTTTAATGGGTTTGTTTTTATTAACATATATGTATGTTAATATTTTTTCGATCTCACTCCATATAAATTTTCTTTAAATTTAACGAAAAATTGTATTAAAATAATGCATAAATATCCAATTTATTTTCCTTAAGTTAAAATTCTATTTTGATTCATTTTTATTATTTTCTCTTTTCCATGTTTGTTTTTAGAGGGAATCATCTCATACAGTATACCAAAAGGCGTGCAACGTGGCATGGAAATCGATTTATCTGATAAATCTTATGATGGCCATGAGGAGGATGAACGTTATGTTGAGGGTTTAGGTCAATTGGTTGATGGTCAAAAGGGCAAGGATAATTTTCGTTTAGATCAAGGTTTTGGCAAAGGTAAGTTACGATAAAAATAACAAAAAATAACAGAAAAAAGAATTAAGAAACAATAAAAAATTTATGAAATAAAAAGATAGAAAGAATGAAAAAGATACATAAAAGATACATTTATGTTTTGGATGAAAAAAAAAGAAGAAAAATGTTGAATATAACAAAAACAAAAACTTGTTTATCTCAGCATAATAAAATGTATAACAGTTTGAGAGAATGAAGGTAGAGAATGATAATAAAAATCTTAATAAGTAATAAGAAATTACAAAAAAATACATGGAGAATAATAATGAGTCCTATAATGTCACATAACCTAATTATTCTTTATTTGAAATCATCTTAAATATCAATCTGTAGTAATGAACGACGGACACATGGACTTGTAAAAACTAGTACAGATTCCTCTCTATTTCAAAAGTTGTTATAAAGGTCAAACTCTAATTTCTCCCTGTGTACTTCTTCTACTTTCCATTTAATATATTTACTACTGCTACTTTTGCTGCTGCTATTGACAATCGGTTCTAAATTTGTTTCCAACAAATTGTCATCAGTTGCATATTTCATTTCATTCTTTATGTTACAAGCAAATGTAACTGATTGTTTTTCCAAGTCTGTCCTTCCCAGAAAAGATATGTTTATGAGCTTTTTTCAAATGCTGCTTTTGAGTTGTGACGTTTTCTGCAGCTCAAAAATAATAAAAATATGTGTGGAGAAGAGTAGAGGGGTAAAAATGGAATATATAATGTCACCGTGCGTGTGGCACATGTTAAAAGAATATTTTAATGTAAAGAAACCTGATTACTTTTATTATTTATATATACGTATTTTTATATGGTCTCTTGCACGATATTCATAACGCCTTTCATGTTGTCTAAGGATGATGATGGAAAAATATTTTAATAACAAATAGAAATTGTACACAATATTTTCTTCCAATATACCGGTAGGGAATTTATTATTAACTAAAATAAAACTGAACTGAACCAAAACTGAACTTGAATAAAACTAGAACTGAACTAAAACTGAACTAGAACTGAACTACAACTGAAATAGAACTAAAATAGAACGGAACTAGAACGGAGCTAGAACTGAACCAGAACTGAACTAGAACTGAAATAGAACTGAACCAGAACTGAACTAGAACTGAAATAGAACGGAACTAGAAGGGAGCTGGAACTGAACTAGAACGGAACTAGAATGGAACTAGAACGGAACTAGAACGGAACTAGAACGGAACTAGAACGTAAATAGAACGGAAATAGAACGGAACTAGAACGGAACTAGAACGGAAATAGAACGGAACTAAAACGGAACTAGAATGGAACTAGAATTGAACTAGAACGGAACTAAAACGTAACTAGAATGGAACTAGAATGGAACTAGAATGGAACTAGAATGGAACTAGAATGAAACTAGAATGGAACTAGAACAGAACTAGAACGGAACTAGAACGGAACTAGAACGGAACTAGAACTAGAACGGAACTAGAACGGAACTAGAACGAAACTAGAATGGAACTAGAACGGAACTAGAACGGAACTAGAACGGAACTAGACCGGAACTAGAACGGAACTAGAACGGAACAATAACGGAACTATAACGGAACTAGAACTGAACCAGAAATGAACTTGAACTGAACTAGAGCTAAACAATAATCCATACCAAATTCTGAATAATTATCTGGACTAAGTTCTAATTCAGAAAGGACCTAAAACTAGTAGTATCAATAATAAAGTCTAGACTAGGATATGTACAATTATCTAGACTAAAATATGAACCAAAATTCTAACAAGAAACAAAACTGGAGTCAGCTCTAGAATCAAAACTAAAATTAGAACTGGATTCTTAATAAAAATTTGTGTCAGAATCTGAATAGAACAGAATAAAATATACATAACTGAATAAGTATCTGATTTAGAATAAAAAGTGAAAATTGAATTATTAAATTAATTAAAATTAAAACTCGGAAGTAGAATCATAACTGAAATCGAACCAGAAAGAGCACTAGTTCCTGATAATAATCTGAAACAGGATCTTAAGTAAATTTTGTACCAGAATCTGGACAGGAAATTGAACAAAAATATGAATAAATTCAATACGAATTAGAATCTGAACTAAATGATTGATTAAGATCTGATATGAACTTCGATCTAAACTAAAATATGAACTAGATATGAAATATATCTTACTTCGAATTTAAGCTAGAACTGAACCAGAAACTGAAATAAAGCTAATTCACAATTGAACTAAGATTAATCAAAAACTTAACTAGAATCTGAACAATAATCTGAAATGCAATCTTAATTATAATGTGAACTAGAGCTGTATTAGAATGTGAGCTGGTATCTTAACATAAACTGTGCTATAATTTGGACTGAAAACTGAACTAGAACTAAATAACAACTGAACTTGTACTAAACAATAGTTAAAATAGAATTAGGCCCAGAATATCAACCGGAATCTTACCTAGAATCTATACTATAATTCGAACTACAATCTAGACTGAAACCTGAACTATAACTTAACTTGATTTGAGTTATCATTAAACTTGTTGTAATTCAGTGTCCAATTTTTATAATTTTTACTTTGAAATAATTTTCTTTCCTAAATTTCCTACTGACATATTTCATTTTCCAATTCAAGGAAAAATATTCTATTTTAAGGTTTCATTACTTTGTTTTGTAATATTCAAGAACAAATTGTATGTTTGCAACAGATTCATATTCACATAAGAGGAAAATTATGTCAATCACAAATAGACATTATTATTGTTTGTATATATCTTCAGATATAAATAACAAGGACAATAAGAAAAATTTTATAAAAAATTTAATTTGAAGAGATAAATCTAAATAAGTTTTCTATTTATCCTTGAAGAGTTTGTGTATAGCAGATAACCTAATTTTGCGAATAGCGCTCGATCTAGTTTTGCTTTATTAATTTTTTATGGGAAATAAATATTAATTTCATTTTATTTGACTTTTAATAACTTATTTAATGGCATATCCGTGTTATTAGATATAAAATTTATGGACACGTTTGTGAAATTTTTGCCAATAAAATAAAAATATTTATCAATTCTTTGGACAACATTTATTCACTCGTTTTGCTCATTCACTATTAATAGGTTTTTCACTAAAACATGTCAATGATTCATAAAGTTGTTAACAAATTTCATACAAAATAAGTTAAAATTTCGTAATCGGTCAAGCTCGCTATGTAATACCATACACGAAAAATTAATAAACGACCCTCGTATACTTTTATTTTATGATTTATTCTTAAGTGTTCAGTATATTATGGTGAAACTAACATTTATGTTAAATTTAGAAATTTTAAAATGATTTTTTCTAGGGAAATATGGGAAACGAGATAAAATTATTGACCGACCGTTGCATAATTTTGGACATCGATTTTTGTTTTTATTTATTTATTTAATTATTTATTTATTTATTTATTTATTTATTTATTTATTTATTTATTTATTTCAATTTGACCAGTTATTGTTGCAATACCAAAGTGTATGTGAGATTTATACCCTTCAAGGTGAAATCTGGAAGGGAACTCGAATAGGACGTATGGGAAGTAATAGACCACCCTCGCATTATTTGGCATTTCGTTTAAGAATATCAAAGCACTTATTTTTGCCAAATTTTTTTGCGTTATATTTAATGCTTTATGAGCCTAAAATTCCAGTTTGGGAGGGTATGGGAGGTACCCGAAATATTGGAACGAAAATTGAAATAGGCTTCGTCCTTTGGAAAAAATAATAACAATATAATGTACCAAATTCTCAAATATTGCGACCTGTGGAGTGTTCATAACGTTTACATGGACAGCCAGCCGGACAGACAGATGGACGGATGGACATTGTAAAATCGACTCAAAGAATGATTCTGTTAAACTTAAAGGTGGGTGTAAGACCATTTTTTCTCTATGTTACAAACATCAGCACAAACGCATATTACCCCAACCCACTACCGTGGTGTAGGGTATAAAGAAGAGACTATGAAGACCACAATCAGGTTAAACTTAAACGTAAATACTCGTTTAGAAGAAGAGAAGCAATGAAACGAAGAAAAAACCTCTATAAATATTTAACTCTGTCCATGTGTCTCAATTTGTCTGTCTTTCCGTCTTTTATCATAATAAAGCAAACTAATTATCCTGCCTTGTGCTCGTTGGTCTCTAGCGTATAAATACCTCTACCCCCAACCCCCAACCCCCATTTAACGATTCATTTTTCAACTATAAACCTAATTTTTTATCTAAATAAAAAAAGAGAAAACGTTTTCATTTTCATTTGTCCCTTCGTTTATTGCATGTTTTTGGAAAAGTCATTGCTTTTTCTTTTTATTGTTCATTCTAAATTGTATTTTGTTTGTCATTCAAACAATTTTAAATGTCAACAGAACAAATATAATTTGTTATGTTTATTGGTTAAATTTCTAGTATTTGTTTGCATTTGTGTATATAAATGTTTATGTGTATGTGTGTGTTGAACAATTTCTCTTAATGTCCGTTTACAAATTGTTATTATTGCTGTTGGGCCGGTATATATGTGTGTGTGTTGTTTGTATACATCTGTGTGTAATAATTATTATTAGTTTGATTGTTTATTGTGTAATGATAATAACTACATTTTGTCTTAAATTGCACAGTGGAATGGAATAAAAACATAAGATAATGACGAAAATAGGCCTCTTGAGAGTCCTTATCAATTTGAAAAAAATTTCCGAAAAGAATCCTTTTCTATACGTCAATAATGTCCAAATTTATATGCCTATAAAAGATACAGATAGCGACACTGATATCCGAAAGAACTTAAGGTAGACTAATGTCTGAAGTTATATTTTCAAACGAATATATCAATCCACATACTATCATCCATCCGAGGGTCGAAAGTTCGTCAACAACAGTCAGCAGTACTTAGAGACAACACTGGAAATGATCATTGAGTTGCAGCTTAACACTAACTGAACCTTATAGGAAGACGAACTAAGGTTAATGGCTTATCTGTCTGATAAACCACCTTGTTAGTTTGCGGTAGTCAATTCAGAATACCTGTTCATAATCGAATGAAAAAAAATAGATAAAATCTAAGTAACTGGAAGCCAGCAGGAAAATGTGTAGAATCTTCCAGAAATTCTAGCCATCCTCATTTGACATACATAAATGCATGTAATGATCTACTAAGAAAAGTATTTAAAACCATATTAAATGATCTCAGGATCTTAACTACACTGAGAAATTTGGCAAGAAAATTTGTGTATTTCGATTTTAAAATTGTGTTTTGCACTTTCTTAATGATGGGCCGTTTCGAAACCTATGAAAGCTAATAGCTTGTTACCATTATTCTAACTTTTAGTCTGCAAAACTACCAGAATAATTCAAACCAAATCTTGGAAATTTACCGCATCCACTTTATCCCCACACAACCTCCGGCTCCATTTGCTATTCTTTGCCGAGCTTGCTGTGAGGAGTCGAAAGATGTGATTTAAAACTACGATTTTATGCTATAAATTACTCATTCTTGGCAAATATTCAACTATATCGTTTTCTGGGTATCGCTCTTAAACAGAACTTAATACGGCCAAAAGTTCATGATCCCTGATTTCCTTTTTTGACAGAACTTAATGCGATATCTTCTTTAACATGATATGATGCCACTGCAAGCACCAAACTTGGTAACAATCGTTTCTTCACACATATAATTAATATTCTCGTTCACTGGTGTTTAAAATTTCGAATGATTTATGGGTTAAAACTATATAAAAACGGATAATTTATCGGAAGTAAATTTTCAGTTAATCATAATTCCACCTTGACTGCTTACAACTTATCAAAATATTTTAGTATGAACTGGTGTTTATGGGTTAAAAATTTTCTCTGATCTGGGAAAAATATGACCTTAACAAATTGTCCGTTATTTCAATTTAAGTTGCATTTTGGTTACAAAAAATATTTCAAAAACTCCAAATAATTTGAAATACAAATTGAATAAATCATTCCATATTTTATAAATAAAATCAAGTAGACATTTTTCCCTTATACTACTTGGTCTGATATTTTTTGTTATACGTTTCAGGCCTTCAAGTTGTTTACAAGTCTGAATCATTTCGTCTTTTATAGAGTCAAAATAAACCAAAAAATTAGAGGGTCAGTGTGGTATGAATTGAATGTATAGGGATGATCTTAAATTACTAGTTAGAGAAATAGTTCAGAGATTCAGATTCCAAAAATAGAATAGGATGATTCAATTCCACTTAGCCGACTCATAATAGGAATAATGCCGAATGAAAAATGGAAAAGGAAATAGTGAATTAGATCGGATTGAAGAGAGGAGGATCCGTAATTTAGCACAGCGGAAAGTGTTGGCATATATGCAGATCATTTATTAAAAATCAACTCAAAAAAAGTACAGAGTGAAATATGAGATTAACTCAAAATTAGAACAAGGAAATTTTAAATAATGACATTTTATGACCTCTCACTCTGCGAAACAATTTGTATTTATCAGTATGTGTATGTCTGAGCATGTATGTGGCTTATAAGAGTGTAAATGCGTAATGTTATATGATAGTTACCACACATACATGGAACTATGGAAGATATATCATTCTTATTAGTTAAGCAATTTTTTTAAAGACTGTCCACAGATACTTTAGTCACTTCTATAGTTACTTAAAGAGATTATTGCGTCGACTATACTTCTCAGATAAAATCTACAAAAAAGGTTGCTTCTTGAGTACGTCCATAAAATAGTGAATTAGTTGTTACAAGTCTCTATTACTGCTTTTTCTGTGTTATCATATTTCCATATTTCAGGATATGTAAACATCGTCTTAGTTACAGATATATCCTTGATAGAAGCCTAACAGTCCACCATGTGTTTTTGCAGTGGCATGTATATATAACGCTCTGTTGTCGTCTCTTGGTTTCTGTCTGTCGATCGGCATTTTTTTGAGTTTTTTGATAATGTGCTGTATTCAAGTTGCTCAAATATTCCGGTGCAACAAAAACTACCAGAAAAAATATTGTCTGGATTCAAACTACTGGACTGATTTTGTTACAATTTACAAAAAATGATTTCAATATATTTGAAAATAACTCAAACTAAATAAAATTCCGATAGAATCAGGAAGAGAGATACCCCCATACAAAGAAAATATAATATCTAATGAACTAGTCCAGAAATAGTTTTTAAATACTTTGGAACGTATGGGATCATTTGAAATAAATGTAAATAAGCGAATATCTAAAAAACTATGTAGGGATACTTCTTCAAGGAAGAGATTAACTGGACAAAATGTGGGACGGATAGGATCAGAGGGAATGATTGAGCCATACCAAGCAAAAATTATTTATCGAATATTTAGAGAACTCTTTTAGTAAGAAATTATAATTTCATCTCAATTTTATAATTTAGAAATACTTCTACTGGACAGAGAAGCAGTGTTGTCCGATAGTCTATGAAAGATCTATGAAATAACCTGTACAAAAGTCTATAAAAGATACTATTTTCTGATCAATAGTCTATAGCATAAAGTGATAAAATTCACTAGGTTTTTGTTTACCCTCATTCAAATAAAATATACCATTTAAGGGCAGGATAGATAGCAGCGGTTGAGGAGGTTGCCCCCATTTATCACTTTACAAGGACGGTAATGGAGTGCCAGCTAATAGTCCATTAACAGACTATAGCCTGGATAATATTATATAGAACAGACTATTTACTTCATTCGCATCACTTTTAGTCCCATTTAAAATAAAAAGCATCATTAAAATTTAGCTTTAAGCACCCTGTACTTTCATTTTTCAACTTAGGCTGTCATTTATTTTAAAAATAAAAATTCTAAAAAAAAACAAGTAACAAAAAGCAACAGGAATAATAAAAACGCGGCAAAATAAATACATTTATAAAACACTCATACATACAACCCTCCTTATACCAAACACACTTACAAACATACAATTCATACATTATGACACTCTATAATGAATTTGTTGCCGTTGAAAGTAATTTTAATACAGATTGTTGTTATTTATCTTGTTGTTGTTATTATTATTATTGCTGTTATTTTAAGTTGTCATTGCTGTCTAACAGTAACAGCAATAACAATACACAGTGGTCTTAAAACGTTTTTTTCTGGAAATAATTCTATAACTTTGAAACTATTAATAATTTTTTGGTGAAATTTCACATGAGCATTTTTGTGAAGTACGGGCGAAATTGGTCGCATGCGAGGTCTCGGAGAAAGAGTACATCCTCCAGCATCGAAATAACTGTGCAAACTTTACTAAAATATAGTTATAAAGTTATGTAACATGACTTATAAACATGTGGAAATTGCTATTCAATTATTATATAGAATGCTGTAGGACATATTTACATGGAAAATGTGCTAAATTTTTGGTGAAAGGCTTCAGTTTCAGTTAATTTTTGAGATGATGAAAAATTTTTATGTATGTTTGGTATCGTTAGAAAAGCAATTACTTGAAAAATAATAATATATGTATGATAAACTATTTAAACTAAATTTCTTTAATAGATTTATCAAAAATTCAAAAATTTGTGTTATCGATGGACTTATGTTAAAATAATGCGTTATATATAACACTGAATAAATTCTATAAAAATTAATATCTTAATATGAAATTTGAATATAATATGAACAAAGTTATCCTTAATGTAAAGAAATTCCCACTTTTTTATTCCAAAATATCCAATCCGGAGAAAACTTGTTTAAAATATTCACTTTTCTTCAGTTAATTGCCTAATCTACCGTTATAAGAGTTCAAAAGTGTAGCTCCGTAAAAAACTAAAGAAAACAAGTAAGAATCTATAGTCGATCAAATCTGACTTTTTAATACCCTACACCACATTGATGGTTAAAATTGGTAGTTACGAATAATTAACGAACGACCCTCGGAAAATTTGATTTCATAAATTATTCTCAAGTGTGTATTACATAATTGTGACACTAAGATTTAAGATAAATTTTTGCGTTTTAAAGTCAATTTATGAACCGACCCTCGTATAATTTTGCACTTCGATGCTTGCTTATATTTACCTTAAATTGGCCAACTTTTATTACAATACGTGAGATTTACACCTCAAAAATTATATTTAAGAGGGGCTTTGTATAGGACCTATGAGAGACAATGGATTGACCCTCACATATTTTGGCAAATCGTTTTCTTCGTTTAAATCGCCAAATATCGTTTAACTCGCTTTATATTTAAGACTTTAATGACTTTAAAACCCATTTCAGAAAGAACATTTGCATGAGAGGTACTTGAAATAATGGACCAAAAAATGGCCAATTTCAAAAGGCTTTGTCTCTAGGGTAAATTTATAACTTGTACCACAATTCATTTAGATATTTCAAAAATTGCGACCTGTAGACTGTTCACAACGTTTACATGGACAGTCTGCTGAACAGACAGACTCAGAAAGTGATTCTGAGTCGAATTGTATATCTAAAGGTGGGAGTAGCATCATTTTCTTCGTATGTTACAAACATCAGCACAAACAAATAATATTCCAATCAAACTCGAAATTAAAGAAATTCCGATATGATTTTTTAGAATTGAGGAAAAATTGTATAGTCCAGAAGGAAGTAGTTAATATTAAAGTAAAAAAAATATTATTACCTTTTTGAAAAAATCAGAAAGTTCCATTTTTTCGAAAATTCTATTTCAAACTAAAATATATTTTTATAGAGTCCCCATAGGTATATGGTTCTTGAGTAAAAATTATTTAGAATTTTGTAAAGAATTCAAAGGCAAATAAAAAAGTGTCCAAAAATGGATCAAAAATTTACTTTGGTCTAAATGTCATTTAAATTATAATAATATAAGAATTATTCCACACATGTGAGCGCATTTTTTGTGGAGATTTATCAAATCATAAACTAAATTTCTAAAGTGATCAACTTTGGAGATCCACTTTCCAATCCCAGGACCCACTAGAAACTTTTTCATCTCTAAAGCAATTGGAAAATACAACAAAATTTTCCATGTGATTCGGCAAAAAATATTCAATAGCGCAAAAGTAACAAAATTATTTCCAAAAATAAACGTTTTGAGACCACTGTGCAGCAACAAAGATGAAATGAAAGAAAATCGTATGGTTAGAAAGAAAAAATGAAAAATTTCCATTAAATATGTCAATATTTATACAAAAACAAAAAGGAAAAATTATGACAAGCAAATGTTTGTTTAAAGGATAATAATCATATTGCTATAGTTGTTGTTGTTGTTGTTGCTGCTGCTGTTACTGTTGTTGATGATGATGAAGACAATAAACATGATTATTATAATAATTATAATGATTTGTTTAAGAGAAAGTTATTATTATTTGGTGGTTCGTTTATTTGTTTTTGTTATTAAAACACAAATACACACACAAACACACAAATTTAAAATTTTAAAATTTTCAATGTAATTTCAAAACTTTTGTGTATGTGGGAGTTACGTGTGTGTTATGTTGTTAACTTACATTGTAGTCTTTACATATTTGCATGTGTGTTTGTTAGTCATTAACTCAATAATTAGGCCAATTTATCTATTAGGGAATACATTTAAGTGCTTTTTCCATAAATTGCACTCTGTTTGATTTAAATACTTAATTGCTGCATATTTATTTATTTCTTTTAAACAAGAGTTAAATTATATTCCTTTTTGAAATTTATGACATTATAATTGCTTTAAATGACTTTAAAATTTCCTTTTTTTTGCACTTTTCTCATAAATCGCTAATAATTTTTCCTTTAAACTAAATCAATTATTCATAAAGTTCTTTGAAAGATAACTACTTAAGGAAAAGAGTGATGGACAAAAAATGTTGCAATCGAAAGTGTTTTCTTGGAAAGTAAAATAGCAAAATTCTTCCATTAATATTTAAATAATTTTATACTTTTTTCAATTAAAAAGTAAGAAATTATATCAGTTAAGCTCAACTTTTTAATACTCTACACCACATTGTTGGTTATAAGTGGTTGTTATCAAAAATTAATCAACCATCCTCGTTTAGGGGTATTTTTTATGCTTAAGAGTACAATATATTATACCAGTACTAACATGGAATTAGTGCATTCTAAAAGGTCTTTTTCTGTGGGCGTTACATGACCCACCCTCGTTAAAATTTCGCACATAAATTTTTGCTTATATTTTTCCTGATTTGACCAATTCTTATTACAATATCAACGTATATGTGAAATTTTTCTGTGGGCATTACATGACCCACCCTCGTTAAAATTTCGCACATAAATTTTTGCTTATATTTTTCCTGATTTGACCACTTCTTATTACAATATTAACGTATATGTGAAATTTAAGCATTTTAAGGTTGTATAGAACCCTTAAGATATAAGGTACCGATCCTCGTATAATTTGCCACATCGTTTTAGAATGTTAAAAGACTAAATATTAAAGTCACTTTATATTTAGGACTTTTGTGACCTTTAACATTTGTATAAGGATCAGGTGAAAAAATGGACGCATTGTCACCAATTTCATGAATTAGGTTTTAGGAATTATACAATCAGCCAGCGTAATATCCCAAGCGCCTATATTGGCGTAGGGTATAAAAATGGAACGTGAATTAAAAAAGAAATTTATATATTCCACAGTAATTGAATTTAAGAGGAAACATAAAAGAGAATATTGCTTGAACAATAGTTTATAAAAAAGACTATTGCTTCGACAGACTATTTTCTGAGCAGTAGTATATAAAAGAGACTATTGCCTGAACCAAAGTGGGTTGTCCAGATTATTATATTATAATCTCTTTTAATGACTATTGTACAGAAAAAAAACTTTTTACACACGATTGTACAGTCTTTCCTATACAGTATTGTCCAGATAAAAGGAATACTCTTGTGTACATCTGCGCCCATGCCTCAGGGGCCCTTTACTATGAAATGTACAACGACATAATGCAACTGAATATTCCGTAAGAATTTACTATGTTTACATACGCTTCTACCTAGACATAGTAGAAACATATGCTAACGATACTACCAGAATTATTAGGGAAGTGGCTGTGACACGGCCGTCCAAAAGACAGATGCAGTTCTTATTAGTAGTCGAAGGAGAAAAGAGTCAGTTGATACTATAGTTGGATCAGAGACTATCAAGTCGTGTATGCGAATAAAATTCCTTTTTTGCATGATAGACAAAACTTCCAAGCCCATATGGGATGTACATGTAAAAATGTATCGATTTTTTTAATAGTTGAGCAGATTTTCCTGCATTCAATTACTGTTTCGCTTATTTCAGCTTTGATATTTTCCCGTCATTCTTTATCTTTCCAACTTGTTCACGTTGTAATCCTGTTTCCTCTTTGCTCCATGAGTTAATTGCTGCAACATATTATAATCGCCGAAATATAGAGCCACTATTTCCGATAATTGTAGAATCCCCTCTAGAATGCATCGTTATCCTAACAATCGGAGAGACCAGGAGGGAGTTGATATAAGATTAAGCTATTAGAGCCAGATTCATGCAAATCAGGGATTTTCAACCGAAGCTATACTTCCAATTTAATGGTAACAGTTTTTAAAAGTACTCTAAGACATGCCAAGCTTTATTAGAGGGAAAGTAGTTATTGGATTTCATTCTATGTGTCATGGAATACCACATCTGACAGATGTTTTTAAAACCTTTTTTCTGAAAAAACTCTAGCGGATTTCTATCTTTTTTTTTTTTTTTTTGTTCTTTTGTTTTCGAAATAGATCTGTAACTTTTGATGGACTGGATGAATTTGCATCCCCATAAGTGGTGATTAGGAACTTTGCCCTATTTGTATATAATGCTAGAAAGCAATCGTCTTAGTCCCCGTAAAGTATGTGTATATTTTTGCATCTGTTGAAAACAAATCACGTCTACAGCAATTGCGCAAATTGATCGAAATTCGGACTGATCGTTTGCATAAAAGTTATAAAGAAATAAAGAATAACTCGAAATTTCGATGAAGAACATTATTTATTAGGTTTAGACAAAATTTGAAAATAACATGCCGATTAACTTTTTACTCATCTCAACAGATATCATCAAAATCGGATAAGTAGGGAAAAAGGTATATGCCGAAATATGCAATATTTTGATACACCCCAAAATCAGTGTGTTGCAACTTTAAATATAACAGTTTAAAATTTGTCACATGATTGCATTTGTCTGCTACAAAAAATGTATGAACGATCCTTATTTATGATTTTGTGTGTTATGTAACATTTTTTAATTTTTTGGACGGTTTTATGGAAATTAGACCTATGATAATGATATTCTGAAGTGTGGTAACATGAGACCTATGAGAAAAAATTAACCGATCCTAAAACATAGCATATCCTTTCTTTAAAATACTACTTTGGTTAAAATCTTTTTACATTTAAGAATTTGAAGGTCTAAAACCCTATTCCGGAGGGCCATTTACATGGGGCCTATATGAAATAATGACCGATCATAACCAATTTCAATAGGCATCGTCCTTGGGCCAAGGTAATAGTACGTATCAAATTTACAAGCTTTAAGCTAAAATCGACACAGTGATTCTGAGTCAAATGCTATATTTGAAAGTGTTGGTAGGACTTTATTTCTTCCCGTTACAAACATCTGCACAAATGCATAATACCTTCACCTCCTATGGTGTTGTAAGGTATAAACAAATTTTATTCTATTATTGAAATTTTTTTTGTGAAAAATTCCATTTATGACTTTATTTATTTGACAATATTTCCCTTCTTTTCAGGTTACGAATGGGTTGGTTGGCGTAACGATACTGTTAATTTACAGGGACGTCCTGTTGAAATCACTTTTGAATTTGATGGTGTGCGTAATTTTAGTGCTGTCATAATACACACTAACAATATGTATGTAAAGGATGTGCAGGTATGTTTGCAAAACAATAAAAAAAATAAATAAATTCCGGTTTACATTTTTCTACAAATTAATTATAAATTGCATATTTTTATTAAAATGTAATAAAAATAACTTTAAAACTAATTAACAGTTGTATGCGGTTTTCTAATAAAAATAACTATAAATATTTTTTTTAAATAATTTCAAATAATTTATTATAAATTAATAATGATGTGGTCGCTAACAAATATTTGATTTTGATTTATATAACAAATGTTTAAGTGTGTGTGTATGAGTGTTTTTTCATAATTTATTGGTGACATATAAAGATAATTTTTGGTTTAACTAAAAACCAAATAATAAATAAAATAATTTATTGATTATTTTGAAAATAACAAGAGCAAAAACAACAATTGAGACTGCTTTATTCAGCTATGCCGAATATTCAATACCCTCCACCACTAACGCAAGTGAAGTAAATACGTGTTGTTGGTCAAATTTTGAAGAATTACATTATTATCTTTGTAGACAGTAAGGCCAATTTAGGTTTGATATAAGATCTTATATTAGAGCCAGATCCATACAAGTCACGGAATCTTACCAAGCCAATACCACCATTTTAATGATGTTAATATTTGAACGTACTCTTACACTCTACAAGTATTAGTAGACAGGAGGTAACTGTAGCTTTGCTACATATATAGTCAAGTTGCAGAATATCACATCTGTCAGTCCATGGTGAAGACTTTCCATAAAGCTTGTTTCCAGAAATTCCATAATTTAAAACGTACTTGGCTTAACAACTTTCGGGGGAATAACTTGAGTAAATTTGACTTTCTCAGTTATCGGTCTATATTTTTTAATATGCTGAACCAGTTTTGTAACAAATACTCAGGCCAAATAAAGCTCTGTCAATTGTTATGGATATGAGACGAACATAGCTAAATCGTCTTAGATTTCGATTTGATGCGAGAATATATATAAATTATGATGTCTGAGATGATTGGAATGACAAAGTTAATATACCCTCTTCAACACTTGTGATGGTGGAGGGTAAAAAAAATATGTTTAGCGATTGAAGGCATAAAATTATTATTTATTTAACGATAAAACTAATAAAATTGTAGACACAATCAAAAAAGTGAATTATTATGTTGAGTATTTGAATTAAGTTTATTAAATTGTTGTTTTATTTACTTACGATATCGAATGACTACAAAGTGCATTTAATAAATTTGTAAGTTTTCAAATGATTAATTTGTTTTAAATTTGACATACTTACTTGAATATTTGGACATGAAGTCATAAAATAATATTTATTAGTGATGGGGAAGAAAGGGGGTAAGAAGGTATTTAAGATTAATATTTTTATAAAAGGTGATAAAAATAATAAATAAGAAAGAATAATATACTCCGCTATACCGAGACTATAATAGACTCTATCATATGCATATAAGGAATGAGATCGAAAAATATTTAACATACATATATGCACATTACTTGCCACATCACGAACTTATTGGGAAAATTTAACTGCTTTTAGGGCATAAGCATTTTTCACCATTCCCTCGAGCATCAGCAATATACAATTCTTGACCAGAATATGCAATAAATCTGCTGAACATAAGTTTCACCATCCATTCAAAAATTTTGAAATCTAAGTTTAAATTTTAATTTTCAGAGAAAATTTGTATTTTCAGTACAAATTTTAATTTTTAGTAAAAAATTTAATTTTTAGTGAAAAATTATTATTATTTTTTTTTTAGCAAAAAATTGATTTTTAGTGAAATGTTACCTTTTTAGTGAATATTTGAATCTTTTATGAAAATTAGTCTTTCTAGAGAAAAATGGATTTTTTGTGACAAATTGATTTTTTATTAAAAAGTAAATTTTTATTTTTTTTTTTTTTTTTTTTTTTTTTTTGTAAAAAATTGATTTTTTGAAAAAAAAAAATGATTTTTAGCGAAAAATTGATTTTTTGAAAAAAAAGGATTTTTTAGCGAAAAATTGATTTTTTGAAAAAAATGATTTTTAGCGAAAAATTGATTTTTTAGTGAAAAATTGATTTTTAGTGAAAAATTGATTTTTTTAGTGAAAAATTGATTTTTTAGTGAAAAATTGATTTTTTTTAGTGAAAAATTTATCTTTTGCGAAAAATTATTTTTTAGTGAAAAATTGATTTTTTTAGTGAAAAATTGTTTTTAGTGAAAAATTGTTTTTTAGTGAAAAATTTATTTTTTAGTGAAAAATTTATTTTTTAGTGAAAAATTGATTTTTTTGTGAAAAATAGATTTTTTTTTTTGTGAAAAATTGATCTTTTTAGTAAAAAATTAATTTTTTTAATGAAAAATTGATTTTTTTTTAGTGAAAAATTGATTTTTGGTGAAAAATTGATTTTTTAGTAAAAAATTGATTTTTAGTAAAAAATTGATTTTTTAGTGAAAAATTGATTTTTTAGTAAAAAATTGATTTTTTAGTGAAAAATTTATTTTTAGTGAAAAATTGATTTTCTTAGCGAAAAATTTTTATTTTTAGTGAAAAAATGTATTTTTTAATGAAAATTTCAATTTTTAGTGAAAATTTTAATTTTTGGAGAAAATTTCAATTTTTGGAGAAAATTTAAATTTTAGTGAAAATTTCAATTTTAGTAAAAATTTCAACTTTAGTAAAAATTTCAATTTAAGTAAAAATTTCAATTTTAGTAAAAATTTAAATTTTAGTAAAAATTTAAATTTTAGAAAAAATTTCAATTTTAGTAAAAATTTCAATTTTAGTAAAAATTTCAATTTTAGTAAAAATTTCAATTTTAGTAAAAATTTCAATTTTAGTAAAAATTTCAATTTTTAGTGAAAATTCCAATTGGGAAAGTAATTAGAATCAATTTTAATATCCCGCTTTTACAGTTCTTTAGATATTCGATAGTTAATATCTGCTTTGCGTGGGAGTACCTTTCCCCTTGATCCTGACCGTTTTATATTTTGATTAGTAACACAAATTCTTGAGAAAGTGATTGGGGTCGAATTAAGGAATTATTGCTGTTATGGTTCTTTCTTTTGAAAATTCTCAGTGTAGTGGTTCTTTAGATATTCGATTATCAACATTTTCTCTGTATTGTGACTACTTCTCCTCCTGATCCTATCTGTCCTTCATTTCATGTTGTCTGTTAAATAGAAATTTCTCGCTGTTATTGTTCTTTAAACATGCAACGATGGGGGTTACCTTTTCCCATGATCCTTTCCGTTTCATAGGTAAGTTCTTTGAAAAAATTATTGGAATCAAATTTAAAAAATTTCGCTGTTATAGTTCTCTAGATATTCGATGATCAAAATTTGCTTTATATGGGCGATATCTCTCCTACTATCTGCTCCTATCGAAGCTTTATACAGCCTATGTTACTTTCAGCTACATGGGGATTATTCTATGAAAATTCCAGCAAATTGAGTACAGTGGTTTTGCTGTCCGAAGAAGTAAAGAAAGATTCATTTTATACATATATACAGATTTATTAAAAATTCCAATACTTAAAAATTTAATTTTTTACAAAATGTAAAATTTCAAATAAAAATCATTTTGTTATTTTTGTAAAAACTTAATTTTTAATTTAAAATTTCAAGAATTCAATTTAAAATTTTTCATTTAAAAAATCTAAAAAATTTGTTTTTCCCCAAAAATTAAAATTTTCACTTAAAATTTTAATTCTCTCTTAGAAATCAGTTTTTCGCTAAGATTCCAATATTCCACTAAGAAATATAATTTTTAGTAAAAATTCAAAGTTTAACTAAAATGAAAATTTAATTTTCGTTTTCAAATTTAAATTAAATATTTAAATATGAATTTCTATTGAAAATTTTAATTTTTTAGTAAAAGTTTTAATTCGTAGGGAATTAAGAACTCATAATTTATTTTATAATTAATTTAGACTGTACTTTACAAAATAGCTTATTCGTTTATTAGCTCCCCCCCCCCCTTTCCAAAAACTTTATCCACCATTTACTCTTAAATATCATAAATAAATTTTCCATAGGTTTTCATAAATCGTTCAACATATTTATCTGTCGGTAATAATCACATAAATTTTCTACAACCCGATAATAATTATTAAACTGTCTCGTAAACACTTGAAAATGTCAGTTTAAGTACTCCAAAATAGACCACCCTTTTTTATACCTTCCACCACCATAAATGGTGATGAGGGTATAATAACTTTGTCGTTCCGTGTGTAACGCTAAGTAGGAATCATCTCAGACCCGTTATTGTATATGTATTTTTGCATCAAAATAAAATCTGAGTCGATTTAGCTATGTCTAGCTGTCTTTTCGTTTTTCTGTCTGTCTGTCTGTCTGTCTGTCTGTCTGTCTGTCTGTTTATCTGTCTGTCCGCCTATTTGTCCGCCTATATCTGCCTGTCTGTCTGCATTTCAGTTTGTCTATTTTTGGCACGCTCACATCCATAATAATTGACAGAGCTCAATGAAATTCCTATGTAAAACCAGCAAAATCGGTTTTGTATATTAATAAATTGATATAGACCGACATCTGAGGCAATGAAATCTTGCGTAAAAAAATATAAAAATCAGTTCAGTAGAAAAACAAGTTATAGCCAAAAATATAACAAATTTTATGACTTATGACGTGTTTCAGGTTATTAAAGGAAGACCTTTATATATTGTTTACATATGTAACTGTATGTGGGGTTGTGTATATACGAAACATTATGTATTTACTTCATACACATTTGTGGTGTATGGAGGGTATTAAAGATTCGGCATAGCTGAATATATCATTCTTACTTGTTTCCAAACACACAACATAAATGTTTCATTACCCCTCCTGCTGTTGCTGTTCATGTTGCTTTAACAACATCATCATACATATATTTCATACATTTCTGTAATAATCATTATCATTAATGATTATCATTGTTTAAATATTAATGTAAATAATTGTAAAAAAAAATATTAAACACCACAAATGTAACAAAAAAGAGTCCCTTGGATGAAAAGAACAACACAGACCTCCCAAAATGTTTAATAAAGAAATGTTGTTGTTTTTTCCAACTCTTGCATTTTTTGTTGTTTTGTTTATCTTTTAATCAAATAAACAAATACGAAAACATTTATTAATATTTTTCTTTTATTAAATATTTAATACAGAGTTTATACTCCCATTTGCTGTTGTGTAATTTTTCACACTTTTTGTTGAAAGTTTGTTTATTATTTTCAGAACGCCTAAATGTCTGCCTACGTTTTGAGTTTTTCTGAATTTTTTTTTTTTAAGATAACGGGTGATAAACATAAAAATTAATTAAATGTATTAAATTGTTTGTTTATTTTAGAAAAAGAAACAACTACAAAAAATATTTCTTTTTTTAATAACAAAAACTTTTTTAATTCTCGAATAATCTAAACTTGGGTTTTGCTTAAAACTTGCTTTACATTTCAACTAAAGAGTGAGATAGAAAAATTTTCAATCTACATTTTTTTTAATTTTTATTTAATTGAAATTATCGCAATTAAAAAAAATATTTTTATATTTTTCGTCAATAGTTTGAACTTTTTGGGAAACTCTACCATTAACGTGACATCGCTCGAACGGGTAATCAATCTGCGTTTAAATTCTAAAATATTTTTGGACAACTTTATTGTGCTCTTTTAATTCCTTATTAAGAAGAGCCCAATATCTTTCCACTGGCCCTTGATCCGAACAGTTTTGAAGGATTTTTCTTCTTTTAATACATGTACCACACTATTGTTCTCGTACAGCTCAAGGGCTGCTTTGAGTCTGACCAAAAAAATGGATACATTATGAAGTCTTATGAATGAAAACAGCCTTAGTTATAAAAATTCCTTAATGTAAATTTCGGTATTTATAGAGCCCAATGTAACAAATGATTGGCTGCATTTGTTACAAATGCATATTAATTTTTCGGAAAATTTTGACTGCTTTTGGGTCACAAAATTTTCTTCAGTATTCCCTCGAGCATCAGCTAATTTAAAATATTTGACCAGGATGTTGCAAAATATCTGCCAGAACATACGTTTAGCCATTTATTATACAGCAAGAATATTTTTTAGAAACTTGACTTTATAATCAGTTTTTGGCCCCTAAATGTTGAGCAGCGTTCCTGTTAGGAACTGTCTGAGCCTTGTATGTTTTCAAAGCTGCATTAGCTTTAACTGTTCGTACCATAGAGTCCGAGTACAGAGCAATCTCGTCTACTTTCCTACCGAAACGATATCTGAGGTATAAATCTTTATAACTGGTAATTTTATGAAAAACATTTATAAAGTTATCAATTATACATCTACAAATTTGAATTAAAATCTGCCATAATATTAAGCCATATGTATCCCTTTATCACTCTAAAAATTATCAAAATCGGTTAAGAAGAAAAAAATTAAAGCCAACAATTTAACTTATTTGACCCATTAAGAGTTCCATCTTTAATTAAAGAACAATTTTTATATGTTGTATATGTCTGTGAGTGTAGGTGTGTGTGAGAGTGTATGTACGAAACAAAATATATTTACTTCATGTATTTCTGGTGGAGGGTATTGAGAATTCGACTTAGGCGAATATAGCATTCTTAGTTGTTTTCAAGTTTGAATATTTTTTTCTAGTTCTTTGTTAAAGCTCCCATGTGAAATCTCTTCCCCATGAAAGGCTTTTAGTTTATATAATCCTTTGGCTCGATTCCAGTATTTTAGGTAACTTAAATAATTTCTAAGAATATTCATGGTGGAAAGTATTCTGCATTCTGAAGATTTTTACTGAAGTCGTTCTGTTATAGGTATGGGACCAATAAAAAAAAGATATTTTGATAAGATTTTCAAAAAAGTCTCTGAACTATACGTTTAATATCAAAAATCCTTTATTTTAAAACAAAAACAAAAAAACATTATCTATAAATAGATAATTTTGTTTTTCGAAATAAGAACATTGAACTCCTCCTATGAAATATAAACTCTATAAGAATTCTAGCAGACATCATGGAGTCTAGCAATAGAATTTTATTAACTTTAAATCAACAACAAATTACATCATATCAATGGTAAACAACAAGAATAACAACCGACAAATCATCAATATGAAGTAATAAAATAATCAAAAAGTAAATATTTATAAAAAACAAATATTTTTTATTTTTATGGTTTTCTAAAAACTATAATTTTATTTTAGAAAAAAAATATTTTTGTGGTATTTTAATATTTAAAAAACAACTACCGACTACCGACCACCACCTCCTACTTCCATAACTCATAAAAACAACCGAAAATAAAAACTTGAAAAAAAAACTGTAAAAAAATCATTAAATTCTATTTTACAATAAAAAAAAATAAAGAATTTTTACCAAATATGGCTGGAATGATTACATATCGAGTATTATAGACAAAAAACAACTTTATTGGAAAACTAAACAAAATAATAAAATAAGAACTAAAAAAAAGAATTTTATTAAAAATTTATTTATTATTTCTTATTTCAACATAAATACTAAAATTTTTGAGTGTTGCCGGCAATAGGAAAATGCAGGTACAGTGGAACGAAATCTAATTCATATGGAAATAATTCTATTACTTATGAAAAGAATGCTAAACTTAAATAAAATTTTAAAATGAATGTAGTGTGATAGTTTTGCATTATTACGCCAGAAGATGGATTGCATATATTATACAGAAACAAAGCTAAAGAGCCTCAAATTAGGCTAAATATTGCAGAACAAACTTTTACTTCATATAAATGGTTTTACTACCGATTTCAGAAATTTTTGCCATCTTCTAAAAACTCAACCCAAAGATATGAGATCAAAAATTTCTTTTCCAAATAGTTAAATTCTACCACACAGAGTAATATAGTACGCAACCGCTACACCGTGTGCACAAATAGAATTTTTTGGCAATAATTTTATAAATTTTGAACCTTCCACGATTTCTTAATGAATTTTTATATTGTTAGAAGAAAAGTGATTTGAGTTAACTTAAAAGAACACAAGTTTCTATATGGTCAGGGGCGTAGTCAATGTCCCTCTAAATTTGACCACCTTGTCTTTGCAAATATCTATAAAAAATACGCTTTCGATTTGGGTTATCTCTCATAGTTTTGGAGATATTCAAGTCGAAATACATTTTAATCCTTTTTGTTCCGGTTTATTTTTAGTTTTTTATACCCTATACCACCCAAGGTGATTGGTGTATTATGCGTATGTGCTGTTGTTTGTAACATGCAGAAAAAATGGTGTTACACCCACCATTTCTGCCTGTCTGTCTGTCCGGCTAACTACCCATGTAAACGTTGTGAACAGTCTACGGATCGCAATATGTGAAATATTGCGATGAAGTCTGGTACATATTATTATTTTGGCTTAAGGACGAAGCCTATTGAAGTTAGCCTTGCTCGGTCCAATATTTCAAATACCTCCCACATACGGATACCACACGAATACCTCTTCACGGAATGAGGTTTTAAGGTCATAATATTCCTAACTATAAAGCGATTTAAACGAAGCATGTCCACAAGTTCTAGCATGGTAAATTTTGGACTTTCTTAAGTTCTCATATCGCAAAACTGGACACATTTTTAAATAATCTTTAATATACACAATTTCCCCAAAAAAAGAAAACATCTATTTGGACACACTCTGCACTAGTCATTCACTAATCTAAACAATATAAAGTTTAATACAAGATTCGTTTCTCTATATAGAAAAAAGAGGAACAACAACAACAATAAATATAAACACTTGATATGAATATCAAATGTTTTACTATAAAACAACAAACATAGACACTACAACAACACAAACAATAACGTGTACAATAAAATACACAACAAAAACACTACGTTACTCTATCAAACTGAGTGACTGCCTGCATGAAACCTTTTTTGTACAGCCAACCATTCACTTACCGATCATGCCAGACTGTGTGGCGGCTGTAGCTGCATGAAGTTTAGGAAAATTGGATAAAAATAAATCTGTAAAAACAACGAATTCATTTGTTTAATCAAATGAAGAAACAAACAAAACAAAGAAAAAAACATTTTTAAACAAACAGACAAATATTTATGTTTAAACAAAAAAAAAAAAAAAAGGAACTAAACTGAATTAAACTAAACTAAATTCGACTATAAAAAGTAAAAGATAAATTTTATCAGCGGGAATTTCGTTACTGGCGATGTTTTGAAGTAGAAGATATAAAAATTTATTTGACACATGCGGTTATTTAAAGTACTGAATTTTCCATTAAATTTTAATAAGAATTTTACATATTTACTAAAACTAAGACTTTAGACAAGACTACACACTAGACTCTACACAAGGCTTTAAAATAGTTTCTGGATGAGAAACTAGTCCTTAGCTATAATCAAATCTCTACACGAGACTTTAAATTAGTCTTTAGAGGAGAATATAAAATATTGTATAGACGAAACAGTAATCTAGTCTTTAAACCAGGCAGTAGGCTGGTCTCTTTGCTTCTAGACAAGATTATAAACTCGTCGCTGAACTAGTCTCTAGAGGAGACTATAAACTAGTCTCTAGAGGAGACTATAAACTAGTCTCTAGAGGAGACTATAAACTAGTCTCTAGAGGAGACTATAAACTAGTCTCTAGAGGAGACTATAAACTAGTCTCTAGAGGAGACTATAAACTAGTCTCTAGAGGAGACTATAAACTAGTCTCTAGAGGAGACTATAAACTAGTCTCTAGAGGAGACTATAAACTAGTCTCTAGAGGAGACTATAAACTAGTCTCTAGAGGAGACTATAAACTAGTCTCTAGAGGAGACTATAAACTAGTCTCTAGAGGAGACTATAAACTAGTCTCTAGAGGAGACTATAAACTAGTCTCTAGAGGAGACTATAAACTAGTCTCTAGAGGAGACTATAAACTAGTCTCTAGAGGAGACTATAAACTAGTCTCTAGAGGAGACTATAAACTAGTCTCTAGAGGAGACTATAAACTAGTCTCTAGAGGAGACTATAAACTAGTCTCTAGAGGAGACTATAAACTAGTCTCTAGAGGAGACTATAAACTAGTCTCTAGAGGAGACTATAAACTAGTCTCTAGAGGAGACTATAAACTCGTCTCAGAGCGATACTACAAAATAGTCTCTAGAAGGAACAACAAACTAGTCTCTTATCAATTACAATTTAGTCTATAGACATAAACCAAAGCTTGTCTCTAGACAAGATCATAAACTAGTCTCTAGACAAAATCATAAACTAGTCTCTAAACAACACTATAAACTAGTCTCTAGACAAATATATGTACAAATAGTGCACAAAATGTTAATGATTTCTCATTGAGACCTTCCGCTGCTCACACACATATATTTACATATATACATATATATCTATATGCACATAAAACACATTTTCACACTCTTTACCAAAACAATTGAAATTCCTAAAGTATTTGTTATTTATCTTGGGGTCTGCTGTAGCTCTTAAAAGCCTTCGGCGTCGAAGTAGTGTATTTCGATAAACAAAACAATGCAAACTTGGATGGTGATGAAATGATGGTGATTGAAGTGTTTCATCTTCATTTAAATTTTATTTCCCCAAATTTTATTGAGTTGTTTAGTTTTATGTTTATTTGAAAGTGTTTTTTGGGTTTATAAACAAAACACTGTTCTTTTAATTGAATTTTATGAGATTATTTGGAAATAATAAAAAAATACTTGGTATTTAAAGGTTTATGGTGAGAGATGAGGAACAGATAAGTTTCTGTTTTTTTGCGTTTTTAAGATGACTAATTTTATCGACTACAAATATGTATTTAAGTTTTGTTTTAAAAACGCTTTATAAAAATCCATTGAGATGCCTCAAATAGAAGATATTTTCTTCTCTACTAGATCTTGCATTATTGTTTCTATTGGCAAGGGATTATACTTCTTACTAGAGACAGGATAAAAGTCTAAATTAGTAGCCAGCTTAGTTTTGATTTGAAAATAAATTATACTAAAGTGTACAGAAAATGTATCATTACTTACTAGATAGTGGATTACAATTCCTAATAACTACTACATTGAAATATAGATTCATTACCTTGAGTTATAGTCTAAACAAGATTATTGTCGACTGAAAAATGAATCTATACTCAGGATAGGATCGATATACCTAACTACAATAGATTTAATTTCACACTAGAGGCAGAAATAATGTCTCAAGTACAGAATAGTTTAAAGTCCCGAATTACGGAGAATTACGAAAAAGCCCGTTCCTGATTATTGTTGAGTAGAGAATGAGTTAAAGATTTGACTCGACAATGGATTATAGCCTAGATGAGGTAATTTACTTGTCTAGGCTTCAAAAGTCTAATAAATAAACTCTTCCAGGGACTAATTTAGTTAAAAACCTCGTATAAAAAAAACTAGATGAGTTTAAAGCTTTCAGTCTAGTCTCGAACAGTGAGACGCATAGAGACTAGTTTATAGTCTTGTATAGAGACTAGTTTATACTCACGCAAAGAGACTAGTTTATATTCTCGCATAGAGACTAGTTTATAGTTTCGCATAGAGAATAGTTTATAGACTCTCTTAGAGACTGGTTTATACCCTGGCATAGAGACTAGTTTATAGTCTCGCATAGAGACTAGTTTATAGTCTCGCATAGATACTAGTTTATAGTCTCTCATAGAGACTAATTTATAGTCTCGCATAGAGACTAGTTTATAGTCTCGCATAGAGACTAGTTTATAGTCTCGCATAGATACTAGTTTATAGTCTCGCATAGAGACTAGTTTATAGTCTCGCATAGAGACTAGTTTATAGTCTCGCATAGAGACTAGTTTATAGTCTCGCATAGAGACTAGTTTATAGTCTCGCATAGAGACTAGTTTATAGTCTCGCATACAGACTAGTTTATAGTCTCGCATAGAGACTAGTTTATAGTCTCGCATACAGACTAGTTTATAGTCTCGCATAGAGACTAGTTTATAGTCTCACATAGAGACTAGTTTATAGTCTCGCATATAGATTAGACTATAAAAGTCTCGCTTAGAGACTAGTTTACATTCTCGCATAGAGACTAGTTTACAGTCTCGAAATAGAGACTAGTTTATTGTGTCATCTAGAGGCTGTATAGGGACCAATTTATAGCCTTGAATACGTACTAGTTGATGGTCTTTTATAGGGAATATGTCGTGTAAAACATTGTTTGTAGATACTTAAGTAAAATAATTGTTTATGGTTTCATATGGAACCTCGATTATAGTTTAAATTTTTTTCTGGAGACTAGTTGTAAGTCTCGTGTGTTGACTTATTTATAATCTAGTAATTTTCTAGACTACTTTTAGCAATTAATATGAAAAAGGTTCAATAAGTTTATACAAATAATTATTAAATTTAATTTATAGAATGTTTGAGTAATTTATTATAAACAATATTTTACGTAAAATTTAATTGAATTGTTTATTTAATTTATCATTAAACCGCTCATAATACCTTTAATATTTTTCATAAATCCCCATTGTTTTATAATATTTAATATTTATATATATGTATTTTGTATACTTTATATGAAATAAGTTTTATTTTTTTATTTGTTTCTAATAAAATATTAAAAATATTAATTTATTAATATTTAACTAACAAACAAAATAGAAATATTTAAAAATTCCATAAATTTCTAATCGTGCCACCACCTGCATGAATGGAATGAAAACGGAAGTTAATTTAACCCAACAAGCTTATCGGAAAAGAATCTTTAAGTTTATTTTTTATTATTAATGTTTTTTGTCATTTAATATTTAAAAATTATGAATTAATTTAATGGATCATAATTTTATGAAAGAACAACAAAAGAAACTGATTAATATTTTATTACCTGATTTTTCGTCTTTTCAGTTATTCTTATGTTGTTTGCCTTCGTCATTCGAGAAACCAAATTAAGTTTTATTATGCGATCAACACATGAATATTAATGACAATTTATTTTATGATAAATGTTTATATGAAAAAAAATAGTCATTATTACACTTCATTTCCGTTTCTCAGCCATCACAAGAACATACATACACAATATGTGTAAGTGTTTGTTTTTATACTCTACACCACAATAGGTAGTAGGGGTATTATGCGTTTGTGCAGATGTTTGTAACAAACAGAACAATTTGTTCTATCACCACATTTATTTGAGAATCACTTTCTGAATCTATTTAACTATATTCGTCCATCCCTCCGGCTGGCTGTCCGTGTAAAGCTTATTTGCAAAGTACAGGTCGCAGTTTTGAAGATATCTTAACTATTTGGCACATGTTGTTATTTTGGCCGATATCTATTAAAATTTTACATTAATTCCAAATTTGCGAAAATACTTTTTATTGTATTCTAGATACTTGGTATTATAAAAACCTATAGCACACACAAGCAAATTATGCGAGGGTCGTTTATAAATTTTTTATAGCTGTCATTTACAGCCAACATTGTAGTGTAGGGTATTTGAACATCGGGTTTGACCGACTATTATATTTTCACTTGTTTTTAATACATGAAAAATACCGTCTTCAATTTTCCGACAGTTAAACAACAAAAAGAAAAATAAAAGAACAAAAATATAAAAAACTTCCGTAAAAAATGCATTAAAAATGTATGTAAAGATAAAAACGAACTATTCAAAAGCCAACAACTTATAGGCCAAATATGGTTGTAATTATGTTTTATACTTTATGTTGTTGTATGTTGGCCAACCGATAAATAAACATCAAGTAAACCCACTCTTCGTTTCTCCCAGACCAAGTGACACCACCATAAATGAATGTCTGTTTGTGATTTTATTTAATTGTTAATGCCACTCAGGTTATTCTCATTATATTTCATGTTATTGAAGCAGCGGAAAAGTATCTACTTAAGACATAATTTACAATAAGAACAATAACAATAAAATGACACAGATATATAAATTTAAATTGTATTTACAGCGATTTAAGACCATGTAAATATGGCTTATTGGCACCTGTGTTAAGTGATTTTTTCATATATTATGAATCGTGTTTATTTTAAGATTAAAGTGTTATTAATTCAGTTGTTATTAATTAAGTTTTTTTTTTAATTTCTTTAAAGTCAGAAATATTAAATCAGTATCATGATGAGACTTAAAACTTATTCTTCTTTCTCATGATCACAAAAATTTTTGTATTCTTATATTCTCCACCACCACAAGTGGTGATAGTTACTTTGTCATTCTGTGTGTAATACTAGGAAGGAATCTTTCCAGACACCTTAATGTATCAAATCCAAGTCTAAGTCGATTTAGCTCTGTCAGTCTGTCCGTCTTTCTATCGATTGAATGCCTGGAATATCTTATTTTTATCTTATTTTTAAGATAATTTTCTAAAATTTGCTTTATATATTTATTAATAATAAATCTCTTTGGGTTTATTAGATTCTGCTGAAGTAATTTTTAGACTTGGATCCCATATGGATTATGGTTTTTAGCTTGTGAAACTCTAAAATATAAACGAATTCTATTGAAATTAAGCACAATTCATTTTCCGACTGTCTTAAATATATGTTATTGATTTTACTAAAACTGGTCTACATTTTAAAATAGCTCCCACACAAGGCCCCTTCCCGGAGAAAAAGATTTTGAGTTCATAGTACTTGTAAATAAAGACCAATTCTATTGATATTCATTATAATCATTTTTCTAATTATATTTAAAAGAAATTATTAATTTAGACAAACAATAATAATATAACAATATAAGTTACTAATCTGACCAATATCGGTCCATATTTTGTTCACATAACGCCCCTTTCCGGAAAACGGGTTAAAACTGTTATATCAATTAATATTTTTAAACTGTGTTTAATATATGAAACTAGTTTGACAATCATTGGCCATATATTGATAGTACTCCTTTATAATCCCACTTTCCGGAATAAAATTTGTACCAACTCCACCGAAATTTAGACAAATGATAAAATAAAAATCTGAAAAAGAATCTGAACTAAAATCTGCATAAGAATCTGGAGAAGAATATGAACTAAGTTCTGAACTAGAATCATAGCAAAGGTTTTTTCAGAACTAGAATCATAACAAGAATCAGAACTAGAAACTGATATAGAATTTTCCCCAGCTCGACCATGTTTTTATAGATTTTCAATTTCGGTCTTGATCTTTAAAAATTCGATTTTGATCTTTAAAATTTAAAATTCTTCCTTAGTTTTGGTCTCATATTGCTAAAAAAAGCTTTTTCATCTAACACTTAAGTCGACATTTATGACATTAGAAGAAACTTACTTTCCTGTTGTAGAGATTGTCGGTTCAAGCATAAAAATATAAAGTATATATAGCTTTTTCAAATGTAATCTTACAATTCTGCAATACCATACTACAATATACTACATATATACTACATTTTCTCTCAATTTTTATACTCTACACCACCATAGATGATTTGCTGATTGTTTGAATAATAGAGGGAGTTACACCCACGTTCGAATCATGATCATTTTCTGAGTCGTTTGATGTCCGTCTATCTGTTCGGCTATCAGTTCAAGTAAACGTTGTGAATATTCTACAGGTCGAAATTTTTGTGATATTTCGAAAAAATTTTGTGCATGTTATTTTTTTGGACCAGGGACGAAAACAATTAAAGCTGTAGGTTTTAAGCACCTAAAAGTCTTAAATAAAAAGCGATTTTAAAGAAATTTTTTTCAAAAATAGGTATTATGATATTTAAAAAGACATACCTACTTATCCGAGGGTCGGTCCATTATTTCTCATAGGTCCCATACAAGCTACCTCCTAAACATCACTTTAAAGGACATAAATCTCACATATCGTAACTTTTTAATAACTAGTCTAATTAAAATAAATAAAAACATCGATGTGGAAATTTATACGAGGATCGGTCCATAATAACCCCCAGAAAAAAATTCATTTTAAAATTCCTAAATTTCTCAGAAATATCAGTTTCACCATAATATACTGCACACTTAAGAGTAAATAAAAAATAAACTTATGCGAGGGTAGTTCAGTAATTTTTCATAACTGCTATCTATAACCAATATTATGCTCTAGGGTATTATACAGTCGGACTTTACCGACTACAACATTTTTACTTGTTCTTCTTGTCAATTTCCTAGCGAACCTCATGAATTATCAAATTTTTTGGGACATTTCTGTTAACATCTTTTTGAAAGAGTACTAATTTTCTTCGCTATAGGATCTTTATTATCATCTGATCCAACCAAACATTATCATTATTTTGAAGTTATTCGGCTAAATAACTTTACAAGTTTATTATGACTTTAACCACAATTTTCATCGAGTGGTGCTCCAAAATCTCATTTTTAAGCGTTTCCCGATAAGCAGACCTCTCCTGGGTGCAAATCGATTGAATGCTTCTACCAAGAAGAAATAACGTTCAGTATTCTTTTTCTTTAAATAAAAAAAGGTTATCAGTCTTTCCGCTAAATATATATTTTAGCCCTTTTTATAATACACTAACTATAATCTAGACATGAAAATATAGTTCAATCTGTAATGAAAACTATAGTCTGGAAAATAGATTATATTATAGCTTTAACTATAGAAAATACCATAAACTGGACCACAGACTTAACCATAGTCTAGACAATAGAGTAAACTATAATCAAAAAAAATATGTTACACTCTGAAGAATAGAGCAAATTATAGTCTGGATTATAGATTAAACTAAAGCTTGCACTTTAGGTTCAACGATAGCCTGGATTACAGAACCATATTCATGGCTACAGATTAGACTTTAGTCTGTGCAATAGAGTAGTATTTATTATTTGTTATAAAGCAAAAAATACTCTGGATTATGGACTGGACTATAGAGCAAAGTATAATCAGGACTATAGTCTAGATTGTTTAATAAAGTTTAAAATAAAATTTAACATAAATTACATAAATAAATATTTAATTAATTAAATTTCATATCAATATTATTGTTCAATATATTATTTTATTACTTTACTCCTCCAAATATTTTCATCCATTTCCCTCTCTGTTGTATATTTTTAGGTTTTTGTTCATGCCAAAGTTTTCTTTAGTATTGGTGGACGTCAGTATATTGGTGAACCAGTACAATTCTCTTATATGCCAGATACAATATTAGATCACGCACGCGACGTGACAATCAAATTACATCATCGTTTGGGTAAATATCTACAATTGCATTTATATTTTGCTGCACGTTGGCTGATGTTAAGTGAGATAACATTTATATCAGGTAAGTGGTGAAATATTCGATTTGTTGGTAACAAAACGAATAACTAATAATTTTATTTTTCACAAATCGGGTATTAAATAAACTTTTTTCTTTGAAAGATAACTTTGTGATATAATAACAAAAATATTTTGGTGAAGAAAAATATATTTGTTATAAGATAATCGTTATTAGATGTTTAGAACGTGTGTTCCATAAAATATTTCTTAATAAAGTGAAATACATTTTACTTAAAAATTATGTCTGTTATTGCACTCTTATCATTAATTGCCTTTCTTTTCACCATACAAGGTCAATTAGTAAGAATTCAAGAAAACGCCTACAAACATAAATCCCAACATTATCATAATATTTTTGCAATCCTTAAATCCTTATTTTGTATCCTCTTGATATTTTTATAGGCAAAATTTATCATTTAATTTATCTACTTTATTTTATAGCTCATATCCTGGCCAGTGAACAATGGAGCAGAATACATTTTTTCAGGCAAAAAATTTATAATTACTGATTCACAATATGCCTAATTTTAATGAAGTTTAACATAATTAGAACTGACTTGTTTCTAGAGCAGACTTGTATCGTATTCGTTGACCCTCTAATCTTGGTCACCTCTTTTTTTTAAATTTGCCAAAAATAAATTTATGAATTGAAAGAAAAGAAATTGTGTATAATGATAAATCTATAAATATTTATAAAAGTGCGCTTATAAGTATATGTTATCTCTTGTAGTTTAAGAGATATTCCTGTCGCAAAAAATTTTGAGCCCGTTTTTTAGTTCTCTATGGTTAGTGGTCCTAATTCGGACTCATAAAATTTTAAGAAATTTGTGAAATATTTCCAATTAAATTCTACAAAATATTATTAACCGTATAAATATATGAATCCTTTAAATTGTTATTTTAATATGAAAGGATTCTTTCGAGATGATTTTATCAGTAAATATTTTTACTATTTTTAATCATTTTTTCTTTCTGAACTTTATGATTTTTTTTTTAAATTTTTTATAACATTAAAAATGGGTAGTTACAGAACAATCTATGAACAACCCTCGTATAATTTGATTTTCTGATTTATTCTTAAGTGTGTAGTAGTACATTATTGTGACTCAAAAATTTGTGTTAAATTTATTCGTTTTAAAATTAATTTTTTCTGGGGCGGGTCTTACATGGGGGCTACAAGAAATTATGAATCGAACCTCGCATAATTTTACACATGAATTATGAATTGATATTTATCTTAATTTTACAATTATTATTACAATTCCACCGTATATGTCAGATTTTTGGCCTTAAAACTGATTTTTGGAAAAGGGTTTTATGGGTCCTATGACAAATAATGGTCTAACCCTCGCATATTTTGGCACATAGTTTTAGAATATTAAAGAATTTGTTTGTGACAATTTTTTTATGACCTTAAAGCCGGGGAGTACATTTGAAATATTAGATCGAATATGGCCAATGTTGTTGTTGTTGTTGTTGTCCATAGCCCAAAAAACTAATATGTCCTAAATATTATCGAAAATTAAGACCTTCACAAGGTTTACATGACCGAACAGATGGACGAACTGACGGACATCGTTTATTCGACTCGAGAAGTGATTCTGAGTCGAACGCTATACTTAGAGGTGGGTGTAACACCATTTTTCCTGAATAGAAGGAACGCGGTCATCAGCTTCATGTCATGTACTAATTGATGACTCTAAAAATGGAGACAAAGATGGCTGAAGTGTTCTCATTCTAGAGTTTCTGACTTCCTTATAAATCCAACATATTGCAGGCTGAGATTGCAGTTATTCTAAGATGAATTAGTGAGCTGATGTAATTTAGCATATGCGATCAAGATATCCCAAGTAGTCCCTACTTCATTAATTACAATGGTAAAGCATTCGAACATTGCACTGTTCTGGGCGCACAGAAACAGGACTAATTAGGCCAACTAAAAGGCTGATGGTCTGGCTTAAAGAGGATCAATGTCTTGATGAAGACATTTATCCTCTGTGTGGTAGATGGAAAACTGAACCAACGTGTCTGACTACCAATATGATTTGACCAAGATGTGGCTTAGATACTATTTCTGCTCATAATCGCAAGGAATTTCTGGAAAGACACAGTTGCTGTGGTATATGAATATTATCGCTATGTAATACATGGTTATTTCTTCAAACGATTTTTTCAGGTGTTATCGAAATGAGGTATAGAATAACATGACTTCTCATCGTACATAGCGTTTCTTTGTATGCAGCTCAATGCAATCTCTGACAGATTTGGCGTTTGCTGATTGGAAGGGTCTCAGTAGTTTTATTCGCAATTACGCATTATTTCAAGACGAGTTCGCTCCAAAGGCCCTTTTAAGGCCTTCTGTAATACAATTGATCCTTCAGGACTCAAGTGAGTCACATCATGCATTTCTTACTTACGAAGTTTATATTTGGCTGAAAATCTCAACTAAAATAAGCTTATTCTAGTCAAATTTAATAATTTCCACAGCTTTTTCAACCATTTTATCAAAGCAAAAAATATCGTTTCAGAGATATATACCTAAAATTTTCTCCTAAGCAAGCTACGATGGCTTCCTTTAAGACGATAAGCACCCTTGCTTTATCCAGGTAACAATTTATATAAAATCGATCTCCTGCTTAACAATTACAGAATTATTTCCAAAACAATTAAAAAATTCTTTCCCACTGTTCCATCCAATGAACTTGCCAAGTTGCTACTGAGTGAACAAAAAATGCAAAAAAGTATTAATTCTTCAAAATTCAATTAGTAAAGATTATGCATGCAAAAATTGTAGAAAATGTAAAAACAAAAAAATGCAAAAAATTGGTTTCGAAAAGAACGAATAAATGAATGAAATTAAATTGAAATTAATATTGATTTCCTTTTAATGGAATGAAATGAATTGTATGAAAATTCAGTTTACTATAAAGTTTTTTTTGCCATTTTTTTATTCACATTTATTTTCAAATGGAAATAAAGATGTTATTGATGGTAAATACACTGAGCAAAAAAAGGCAGTAAATATAAAGTAGATTAAATATCAGCCAACGAAATGATGAAAATTTTTGTAAATTTTTCAAATTGATGAAAAATTGTCAATATGACTATTTGAATTAATAAAATTGTAATTAATTTGAATATATATTATTCAATTTGAATACTACATTTTTCAAATTGACAAAAATATATTCCTTATATTGATGAATATTATTCAATTTAAATAAAATTTTTAAGTTAAATTTAAGTTGAATCGAGGAAAGAAAAACGTTAATTTGTTGTAATGAATTAATACATAAAATATTAGGGACCAAGGGAAGCAAATATTGATTATAGAATATCTAAAGAACTATAGCAACGAGAATTTTCAAATTCTGCCCTAACAACTTCCTCAAGGAACTGTTTTACTGGACAAAATGTAAGATGGATAGAATCAGTGTGAAAATAACCTCCATATAAAGCAAATATTGTTTATCGAATATTTGTAGATCTACTACAATGAGAATTTCGTTCCAATTACAATTTTTAATACACGTCGATGAGTGATTTGTGAAATTTTTTTCGACATGTTGGACGATACGTGTAGCAAAGCATACCGCGTAAAAACCTATTTAAGATTAAAATTAAATAGTGTTGAAAACGCAATAGACAACTAAAAATAGTGGAATGTCAAAGAACGGTAGTGAACTGACCGGCTTGTATTTCTGATGAAAAGTTAATATACATGTTTGTTGATATGCTGATCTCCCATTCGCATTTCCATGAATTTATGTAGAATATTCCTTTAATTTACAAAGAAAATATACAAAATTATTTGGCAAAAATAATAATTAAATTGACAAAAATTTTATTCAAATTTTAGTATGAAGAACTAAATAAATTTGTGTCTTATTTTACTTATGATGCGATACTCTCATTTTTAATATTTGGAAATATATTTAATTTAACACCTTTTACTTAAGCATATTTTTATTAATTTTTTTAGTATATTTGAAGAAAATTCTTCAATTTGAAGAAATATTATGTTACTTGGAATAAAAACCTGTTTATTTAGCATTTTTCTATGAAAATATTTCGTTAATATTACCTACAATATTTGGGTCAGTGTAGAGAGAATTTGACGTTTAATAATATTCTATTAAATAATTCTATTTTATTCTATTTTATTCTATTTTATTCTATTCTATTCTATTCTATTCTATTCTATTCTATTCTATTCTATTATATTCTAATTCTATTAAATATCGCACTCGAAAGCGTCTTATCAATTTAAGTGATCTAGAACAAGTTTATATTAAACTGATTAGTCGGAAGCTAAGTAAAATGATTAGTGATACCTGTTTTAGGCTGTCATGTGACTATCTCGAGGCGATCACCAACAAGTGCCGAAAAGTTATAAAACCTCCAAAACCAATCGCTGTGCAATCTATATTAAGTTTTAATATTTTTTCGTTTACTGAATCGGGCTGATTAAACACCTCAAATATGTATTTATTTCTTCAAACAAAAATTTAACTGAACTGTGGTACTTTAAGAGTAATTTTTTTCTTAATGAAGGCGAAGGTTATATTATCACCTTTTAATTTGTTGACTTGGAGATATGTATTTAATTGTATAAATGTTTCACAATTAGAGCTGAGCAATAAGGTCACAATATGTAAAAGAGAAGTGTAAATAATGATATTCTTTGTAGGACTTTCTCAAATACTTTCTACAGACATCTACGTCAGTTCCTTGGTCTATATGTAGAAGGTATCATGTTATTGTAACAATACGGTTATATCGCGTAGTTCTTGCCTGGGAAAGAAATTCCAGTTGATATGGCTGTTGCTTTGTTGAATACCTTTGGCCAAATAGAAATGAGAATTGTAGAGATCTTTCTAAACTTTGCAAAGATTAATTTTGGGTTCACTTTGCATATTAAATAATTAATTGATTGCTAGAACTTAATCTGAACAACTTCTATATAAAATAAAATTCCTAGACGAACTCTTCATATTAAGCTTATTGCTTTAATTTTTCCTTTAGATTTCATTACAGTTTCCTTTTTCTATCCAGAACTGGGAATATTCATTCAGATTTGTTTGCTTTTAGATCAGTAACTATAAATTGATAAAGTTGACGCTGCAATATGGAGTAGACATTGTGATGACTCACGGATTAATTCACTTTTTCTACGGTTTAAAATATCCATGGCTCTCTTATCATTATGGGTAGTCCTTGACTATATTACTGCTTCGTTATATGGTTTGGCTCCAATGGACTGCGCTGAAATGAAAACTATATAAATAAACATGCTTGTATTTAGAAAGCATCTAGATCAGTTATAGTAAATGCTTTATCTCCCTTTTTCTGTAATCGCCAGTACCTACCTATTTAAGTTTTTCCTCTAATCTTTTTTTCCAATGTAATATCCGTTCGAAAGGACTTTATCGGTAATCGCAGATATATTGTGTTTTTGCTAAATAAAAGTCAAATCCTGTAACATCATCTTGCTTAGAACCAGATAGGAAGAATGATGGTATTAATTATAATGAATTTACACGACTTTTTGGCGAATATGGTTTTCGCAAGATTAATTTACCTTAAAAAATTCTTGGTCTGTATTTTAGCTGCGAATGTCTGTGAACCGATCATCTTGAAATTGAACACTCTTTTAAAAAGGGGAAGATAAATTAACAACGTCCTTTAATCAACTCTAGAACCACTTGAAATGATCTTAAGTAAATTTGGAGTAGCACAGGCCTCTTCTTGGTATTTTTTTGTAAAAAAAATTAAAGCATTCCACATTTCGATGCGAATATACCCAAAATCCCAATTCGTTTAAAACATGTTTTTTATTTTAATTCATCAGAAAATACTGGGAGTTTTTTTCTTATATATATCGTATATTGATAATAATTTAAAGATTTTGCCGGATCTCCGATTTGAGTGCTAAATAAGAAAAGATTTGTGGACTGGTCTTTATCCTAAACTGATCCGGATTTAGTTTACAGAGATTCTTATTAAGAATTCTTCATAAAACCCGTCCAGTCCGAAACAACTTAACATACCCTACTTGATTTGGAGTTTACAACTACACCTTTGGCCAGATAGGAGCACATTCTTCACTAAATCAACTTTGAGATACCTCAGCCTTAATCATGTAAAATTCAATTCCAGTAGCTGTTCAGAAGTTACAGAGTTTTTGCAAATAAGGGGTCTGCGACAACGCCCCTAAACAGATAGGTTTCTGTCGACCATTCGATAAACTCTAAATTCCTCAATCGATAGGTTTTTAAATACACCACACTTTCTTTCATATGAAATTATAGATATGAAATCAGGTCTATAATTTCTCTCAGTGTATATTTTTATTTTCTCATATTAAACTGCAATATTCTCGATTTTATACGTTTATATTTTTCCTATTTTTAATATTATTTTCCCATTGAAATCAGTTACAAGTACTGAATGCAATTGTTGTTGTTTTTGTTGTTATTATTTTTTTCATCTTCTATTCTGGTGCATATTAACAATTACTAAACTCATTTTTGCCATTTTAAGTGTAGCAAGTATTTTTGTTACTACAATTTTTTTTCCTTTTCATTACATTTTTACTATGAATGAAATGAATTTAGTTCATATCATTTGTAATCTAGAGCAGAGATTTTTATAGATTTCAAATACACTTGCTGACATATACATGAATCATTTATTCATATTATTAGGATGTTACGATTTACAAAATCTCAAAATCAGAATAAAAAAACAAAACATTAATATTCCATTTTGCAAAAGTAATATTGAAATGGAAATTCTATTGTTTTTATACCCTCCACCAACACCAGTGATGTTGAGGTTATATAAACTTTATTATTTCATTTGTAACGCCAAGAAGAAATCATCCCAGACTCCATAAAGTAAAAATATTCTTGTATCAAATCAACAGCCCGCTTGTCTGTTTGAAACATTCTTATCCCTAAAATAATTGTCGGAATTCAAAGAATTTATCCAAGTTGTTTATTATTGTCCTCAACATTTTCCTATTTAAAACCAGCTATATCGGTCCATTGGCAAACAAGTTGTGGACCAATATCTGAAACAATCTAAAATTCCGAGAAAAAGAACTTCTTTATTTGTCAACAAAAGGTTCCAAAATTTTAAAAAAATATTTCACTTAGAGATACAACTATATAATGTTCATTATTCCACAAAAAAATCATCAAAATCGGATTAATAGAAAAAATGCTTAAAATGTATAATTTTGATTCAACCCAAAATCAATGCGCAATTTTTAAAATAACTTTCTGAAATTTGCCACATATATTAATTTTGATACAATAATAAGCGCAAAGAAACTACATTGTGCTAAAGTAATTTTTTGACGTAGCTTCCTTACAAGGTCCTTTCCAGGAATATAGTTTATATCTTATAAAACTCTTGAATATGAACCGATTATATTGAAATTTGGCACGGTTATATTCTTGATCTACCTTAATCTTCTATTGAAATTTGGCACAATTGTATTCCTAATCTTCCTCAATATATGTTCATGATTTTTTATATATCGGTCCATAATTTGCTATTGCTCAAATATAACGCCCTTCCCGGAAAACAGGTTTGAGATTATAAAACACTTAAATAAAGAATTGAAATTCGGCACAATGACTTCTCTAAGTATCTTTAATATATGTGTATTAATAATTTGAACAATCTGAGTCCATATTTTGCTGTAGGTACCGCATAAGACCCCTTTCCGGAAAATAGTTTTAAGCCAATAAAGCTTATAAATAAAGACGAATTCCATTGAAATTCGACACAATTATTTTTTCAACTATTTAAAATATATATTATTAATGTGATCAATATCGGTATATAACTTTCTATTGCTCCCATATGACCGGAAAACAGTTTTGAGCTTATAAATAAACCTCAACTCCACTGAAATTTAAGTTCTGAATACATATTATGAATTTGGCCAATCTCGATGCATATTTTTCTCTTGCTCCCATATTTCACTGTAGCTTTTATAGGGGACCTTTTCGTAATCAGCTTTGTCTTGTTTGCAATGGCTTTAACTCATCCCAATTTTTGCATAATATTAGCTGTGGAGGGTATTTAAGATTCGGCATAGACGAATATTCTTACTTGGTGGGAATTTCAATATACTAGATTTCAGTAAATAAGATTGGAAGGAATATTGAGTGAGTCAGGAGGAATGTTACGGATTTTGAAAAAAATGTAAAATTCCCGAAATTACGCCCTTTTAGTTCTTCCAAAAATCAAGTTTCAAAAATGTTTTATATTTTGAAAAACTTAAGATCAAAACTTTACATACCCTCTTTTTAATACCAATCACCTAATGATTTTTCTCCCTCTTCCTACTTAAATTCACTTGCAGCAATATTACTCTCTCTCTCTCAAGAGCAGTCAATAGCAACAATGGCAATTTGATATCTTTACAATACAAATATTTTTGTTTATTTGTAACTGAAAAATCTGTAAAATATTCAAAAGATTTTTGCCATTAAGTAACTGAATACGGAATACAACAATATTAAAGTACTTAAAGAAAATTCCCTTTTTATTTTATGGTGCAAAGGATGGAAGGGGGACAAACTCATTTAGTAACAAAGAGTTGTTTTAAGCTAAAAATTGATTTTAGTTATTGAGAATATTATGAGCAATTGAAATTTGGTTGGGAGGAAAATTTCAATTTGCTTGTTCATTTAAGATTTTATAGAGCGGAATTAATTAAAAGTGAATTTCTTTTAAAATGCAACAAAATGAAAGTATATTTTACCTGCCAAGGTAAAGGAGAAATGCAAGCGAATAAGACTTCATATAAGGCACATCAAATCACAAGTGAAAATATTGTGCTTACATCTTTATTTGACAAAGCTCCGATGTAGTCCCTTCACGAAATAAAATTTTGAGCTTATAAATCTCTTAAATGTGGACCACAAGTGGTGATGAGGGTATATTAACTTTTAACCAAGAAGGGATTATCCCAGACCCCATTAATAATATATACTCTTACATCAAATAAAACAACGAAAAATGAGTCCTAAGCAGTTTTCTATTTAAAACCAACTATATCGATTTATCAGCAAAGAGTTATATACATATATCTGAGACAACCTCAAGATTCTGAACGTTCCTAATTTTTTTCAACAAAATATGAATGGATGTTAATAAAAATTTAAATATAACATACAGTTGTACGTTCTTTATCATCGTACAAAAAAACATCAATATCGGATTAATAGAAAATGAGTTATAGGCAGAAATATGCGAAATTTTGATACACCCCAAATTTTGTGTTTCACATCGGTCGCAATTTTAAAATAATTTATTCAAATTTTACACATATATTTATTTTTGATATAATAATAAACCCAAAGAACGCCCCTTCCCGGAATATGGTTTATAGCTTATAAAACTCTTAAATATGAGCGAATTTCATTTGGCACAATGAATTTTCTAATTGTCCCAAATATGTGTTATTAATTTATTAAAATCGCTCCATATTTTGATATAGCTCCTTTATAAGGCCCTTCCCGGAAAATAGGTTTTGAGCTAATAAAACTTGTAAATAAGTACCAATTCCATTGAAACTGAGCACTATGATTTTTTAATTATCTTTAATGTGTATTTTTAATATGAACGATCTCGGTCCACATTTAACTATAGCACTCATATAAGACCCCTTTCCGGAAAACAGTTTTGAGTTTATAAAACTGGTAAGTAAAGATCAATTATATTGAAATTCTACACAATTAGTTTTCCTACTGTATATTACATAAATTGATGATTTGGACAATCTCGGTCCATTTATTGCTATAGCTCCCATACAAGGCCCCTGTGTAATCTTATAGGATTAGTAAATAATGACCAATTCTGTTAAAATTCGGCTCAATGATTTTTCTAACTATATTGAATATAAGTTATTAATCTGATATCGGTTCCCATATAATGCCCCTTTTCGGAATAAGGTTTTAGGCTAAACTATTGACCAATTTTATAGAAATTTAAACAATTCTGTAGTTGTCTTCTATATATTTAAAGAATTTCATGAATATCGATCCTTGCTAGATTATGTTTCCATAATGTAAGTGGTTGAGTCTATTCAGGTTCCGATGCAGCCAAATATAACATTCTTATTTTGGTTTTAATGCTTACTGCTATGAACCAAACACTAAATCAGAATTTAAAGTATATTCTGAACTAGATTTTACCTAGAATTAGTACAATAACAATAACTTTAATCTAATTTGATCTTGAAGTTACTTCAGAATCTGAACTTTATTCCAAACTAGAATTTATATAAGGACTTTTACTGGAACCTCATCTAAAATAATCATAAATACAATAAGAGTTAAGTAGGCCGTCCATATAATGCCACACAGCATGGCTTAGTTTTGAACATGTATGGATCATCCCTTGTAGAATTATATCCTATGATTTCTGCCATCATCTGTCGATACGATTAGTTCAACAACTTCTGTAGATGCAAGAACTTTAACAAGAGCCGTTGGAGAGGTATTCGTTTATCGACTCTCCTTCATTGAGAGAGTTAAAACAAATTCATTTTGTTAAGCTACATCAGATCAACCAAGCTAGTAGATCAACTTTTTATAAACTATGGTGTATTGGACCAGCTTAAAAAAATCGTTGAATTACTATACTTTTCCCCATCTCTAATCGTACCGGAAGTTTTATTAAAGGTTCATGTAGTTAACAATACAACAGCGACTCAATTTACTTTATTGAATTATTTGTTTCATTAGGGTACAGATCATAATTCTGGTGTCGGCTTTCACTGAACACTACAATTTGGGAACCTATGTCAAGAGAAAAGGTTTTACTTTTAATGAATTCTGTCAGAACAGACTGTCGATCACCACCTATGCGACTGTCTAGCATTGGGAAAGTTAGAGAATATTTTAACCACGTGCCAGAATATAGATGGTTTAGTGAAGCTATCGACCTGCAACAAAGCAACAAGTCAAATGACTCTCCTTTTGTGTAACACAAAGGGATCACTGTAAATATATCCCAATATTTCTACATCATCATATGAAAAGAAAGAATGTTCGCTTTTAGAGAAAGTTTCAACCAATTAATGATGGATCAAATTGTTTGTGTTTATTGGGATATAATTGAATTATATCTCTATATTTCATAATATTAAATTAGCGATTAGATCTTTGTTTATACATCATTATCACAAATAATTTTATTCCCAAGATTTTTAACAAAAATGTCATGATAAAATGTCCACAATTCATATACAACCTGATCCTGATGAAAATAATTTTCGAAATTCGCTAATATGACTGTGATATGTTTCTATACTTACAATCCCGGTTTGATATTAAACAATATACAAAATGGCTTAAATAACAAGATCAATGTATGATATTAGATAATGGGTCATGGATGTGATAAAAGACACTATGTTGTAGATATTTCGATGAAAATGATGCGTGAAGATTTTTTCACATTATTTTTATCTTACAGTTCTGGAGTTTTTAGATTCTGAAATAAATGAGTAAATATGATATATAGATTTCACTACTTTAGATAAACGCAAAAATGCTCACAACTCCAAAGGGTGGTCAAATAATGTCACACCGCTATTCCTGAGAATATGGAGGGAATAAATAATTTTTCCCTACACCACCTAAGGTATTGTGCATTTGTGCTGATGTTTGTAACATGCAAAAAAATGCTGTTACACCCACTCTTAAGTATATCGACTAAGAAAGCCATTCCACCTATCCGCCCGCCTGTCTGTCCATGTAAACGTTGTGAACAGTCTACAAGACGCAATTTTTTAAATTTTGAAATTGATCATGTTTGGTCCAATATTTCAAGTATCTTCATAAAAATGTTTTCCCGGAATAAGGTTTTGAGGTTATAAAAGACCTAAATACAAAGCCATTTCAACGAAATTTAGCACAAGTAAGTCTTATAGTATTATAAAATATTGCGCCAAAATATACAGGTTCCGTACATTATTTCTCATGGGTTCCATACAAAGCCCTTTCCAAATATCTCTTTTAAATGCAAAAGTCTCACATACACGTTGAAATTGTAATAAAAATTGGTCAAGTTAAGATAAATGTAAGTAAAAATCAATGTGAAAAATTATACGAGGGTCGGTATATAATATATGTGAATAATATATAGGAGGTCATAAAGAGCCTTTATCTCCTCATACCAAAATATCATTCAAATGATGAAGACATCAAAATTTGTTAAGCAAAATTATCCTTCATAACTTCAATAATTGGAACAAAATAATTTTCTATTCACTTTGCTGAAAAAGTAATTTAAAACTTGCGTTGCATTTCAAATACTGTTGCTAATAAAAATTAAATATTTAAATATGTGCAGTTACTCAAGTACTCAGACTTTTATTTAAACACAGTTCTCTCAAAAAATGAAACAATTTCCAAGACACAATTGTGGAAAGGGGAAAAAATGGGAAAAAGTAAATCTTTAAGATTGTTGACTTATTTGCAGAAACAACTCAAAAAATTCAACTAAAAAAAATAATAAATGCGTTTCTTAAGGAGGAAAATATCAAAATGTTTCATAGCAAAATAACGAAAAGAATTGGCATCCAATGGAAAAAACGAAGAGAACAAATTCAAGCCATTAAATATTTCCTTGAAAGGATACAAATTCATACATATATTAAAAAAATAAAATGATTTAAAATTACTACATGTTAATACACACACACACATACATATTTACACTTTCCCTATACTGTTGAGAAAAAAGATCCTTTTTATATCTTTACTTACACTCGCACAGTGATCCAAAAATGCATTTTTTTGGAAATAATTCTGTAATTTTGAAAGTTCTGAATATTTTTTAACGAAATTTCACATGGACATTCTCGAGATTTTTTCGAATTTATTTGAAGAAGAATATATTTCTAGTGGGTCCTGGGATGAAGAAGTGGGTCTCGAAATTTGATCACACGGTTATGACATTTCTTATAGTTTAAGAGATATTTAGATCAAAGTTAAATTTTGATTCTTTTTTTGAAAGTTTTTGATGTTTGTAGCATGCAAAAATGGTATTACACCTTCAAGTACACCGTTTTACTTAGAACCACTTTCTAAGTTAATGTAATGATGTCCGTCCGTCTAGGTGTTCATGCAAATGTTGTGAACAGTCCACAAATCGCAATTTTTGAAATATCGCATTAAAATTTGGAACATATAATTATTTTGGCCTTAGGATAATGTTCGGTTCAATATTTCAGGTACCTCTCATACAAATGTTCTTTCCGGAATGAGGTTTTAAGGTCATAAAAGTCCTAAATATGAACTGCTTTAAACGAAATTTGGCTCAAGTAGGTACTATAATATTCTAAAGCGATGTTCCAAAATATGCGATGGTCGTTTTATTATTTCTCATAGATCCCATACAAAATCCCTTACAAATGGAAAAAATCATACATATACATTGGTATTGTAATAATAATTGGCCAAATCGATGTAAAAAATTATACGAGGGTCAGTTCATAGTTCTTATATAAGCTCCCAGAAAAATTAATTTCAAAACTCATAAATTTAATAGAAATCATAGTGCCCAATAATGTTCGATACACTTCAGAATAAGAGAGAAAATCAAATTATACGAGGACTGTTCATTAAATATTTCGTAACTACCATTCTAACCGGACGATGTATTCTAAGGTATCGTATAGTCAGGCCTGACCGGACTATATATTTTTACTTGTTTTTTAATAATTTTAAAATTTTTTTTAATATGTTTTCTGATCTTTTTCAAAAAGGTGGTCACATTTTTTTATTTTAAAATCAACTATTTTCTTTCCTACACATAAAGTTAATACGAGATCTTTAAAGCTTGAATTTTCAAAAAATACCCTGATTATATAGCTACATTTACTAGAAGTTACCAATTTTGGATATCCATCTTCCGAACCCGGGAACCCACTAAACATGTACTTCTTCAATCAATTGCAAAACACTTCCAAAATGTTAGTGTAAAAATTCGTTAAAGAAATTACAAAGTTACAGAATTATTTCCCAAAAAATCGGTTTTGAGACCACTGTAAATATTCCTTGTCCTTGTGTTGCTGGTGGGGAGGAAAGAAACTGAAACTCCAGAACAAAGAAGTGTAAATATATGCAAACTAAATGTAAATAATCGTTAGTCTTAGACTAAACAAAAATAAAGTGAAATTCCTTCTTGAAGGTAGAAACTTAATGTATGTAAATGCAGAAATATTTTCCAAGGATTTCAACTGGAGTTGATAACAAATAAAAGCAAAATGACGTTAAATCTACATAACAATAAAAAACAAATGTTGACATTGAATATTAAAGCAGAAAGAAAAAAGAAGAAAAACAAAGAAATGGTTTTAAGCTTAAGTCTAGGAAATAGAAAGAAAAGAATAAATTTCAGATTTTAGATACAAAATTTAAATTTCAAAATATTTCTTTTCTGAAGAAGAAAAGTTAAAGTAATAATTATTCTCTTTTTTCCATTTACAGCTCCTGTTATTGGTAATTTTACCGATGAAGAATTTATGGGTCCCAGTGGTTCTCAAGATAATTCTGAATATCCCTTCCAAAGAGACGAAGTAGCCAGGGTTCCTTTTAGCAGAGATCGTAATAATTATATGCCGTCGGGTAAGTTTACACACAATCATTTTCCAAAAGAATTTTATATTTAATTAAAATTAAGTGAGAAGGACGGTATGGCCGATCTTGGTTCCCAAAAATGAAGCAGATGTCTGCTATCTGCACTTAAAATCGAGGTTAACTATCGGATGAAGTATTGCCTTATACCCCATTTGCTTACAAACCATATATCTCTTTCTAACATCTTTTGCATATACTTCACAATTTCGTATTTAAGCTGTTTATTTTAATTACACACAGGATTCAAAATAATCTTTAATCTGGACCTTGGACAAATACAGATTTCAGGCGTCACAGTCAGTGCGATACTAGTAGGCATTGAGCCAATTGTATTATCTCAGTTTCGCCTGAACTCTTCTTGTGGACTGCAATAGATTGTGTACAATGTCTGTTATGGGCAGTGGGTAACTTTTAACTATGACTTTCAAGGAATTCGTGGCATCTCTGTAAATGTCGTTCAAGGCTGCTATATAAGAATTCCGATCAAAAGTATAAAACTCTGTTCGTATATATGAACTAAGAAGTAATTGTGTGCTTAGCATTACTTAACTGGCAGGATCAGAGTCTTTATATGTAGTTTGTGCATTGAGGAAATTGTATACAGTCTGCGGATTTTAAGGTTGCGATTTTTCAACTGTGAAAATTACTCTACTGCATATCACTTAACGACGTAATCCACACTGAAGCAGCATCGATGCTAACTGCTGGAGCTTTGAGGGCCTTACTCCTACTTTGCAATATATGCGTGATTGCATTCGCTATGATAACCATTCATTAGATCTCATAGATCAATAATTCAATTGATCAAATGCTCCATCATGTAGATGGTGCATTAAGGTCATTTGTATACAAACTGCGGCTTTTAATGTTACCTTATTCAACTGTGAACATTTCTCTACTGCGCAGTAGAGAAAATTTCTCTACTGCATAACACTCAACGACGAAGTCCGCACTGAAGCAGCATAAGTTTTAACGGCTAGGGCTTTGAGGTCTTATTCCTACTTTGCAACTTATGCGTAATTCCATTCGCTATTATTATTAAGTGATTTTTAAACAGATATTAAAATAATGCAGAAAAAACTTCCATCAATCCAAAATATCTCGTATAGAAACCCAGAGGCACTTTATGAATTTTATTCAAGACTAAAAAAGAACTGAACCATGATCTTAAAAAATATCACTTTTCGTTGTACATTTATGTCTTTAGCGGGACCGCTTTTGATACCTAAAATGATTGATCAATGATTATGATTTTTATGAAAAAATTCTAAGTATCTTAAAAATCGCAGTATTTAATTTCAGAAATTCTGACAGTAAGTCTATATATATAAAAATCCGTTATCTTGCTAAATTTGCTATTAACTTCTATAACTTTAGTTCTCAATTATAAAATAACTGTCAATTCTTTTTTCATATTTTTTTATTAAATTACGAAAAATATATTTTCACTTATTTCTTTTAAAAAAAATCTGAAAAAAATCTCAACTCTTCTTTTACATACTTTAATTATCCTGTACATATTTTTTAAAACAATTTTCTTGCATTTTTTTCACTTTTTTCTTGGTTTTTCTTTTGATTTCATAGTAATTTTCATAAAAGAAAGAATAGAAAAACAGAAGGGGAAAAGTGAAAAAAGAGCAACAACTTTTTTAATAAATTTTCTATGAAAAAAAAAAAAAAATAAATACCAGGACATCTAACCGCAGCAAACCGGAAAATATTACAAAAAATATTTTTTCCACATTTTCACACCACATAAGCCAAACTTATATTCCGTATTCTAGTACAATTTTCCTTTTTTGCAAAAAAAAGAGAGCGAAACCAAGAATAAAACAAAATAATATGAGAAAGATAAAAAATAGATGTACAAAAACAAAGGCACCGCTTTTTGACTCCTATTTTATTCTTCGTAAGATTAGATTTTCAAAGAGTTAAATTTTAAGTTTAATTTAAAAAAAAAATTTTATTTTTTATCGCTCTTTGAGAAAAGTTTAAATAAAAAGTATTAAATTTGAAAGAGATTAAACAAAAAAAGGAACGAAATCCAAGAAAGAGTTTAAAAATAAATTATTACCATAAATTATTTTGAAGTCGTTTGTAGCACAAAATTGTGCTGGAATCATTATTTTAAAGTAGCTTCCATATAATGTTCCTTCCGGAATATGGTCTATAGCTTAAAAAACTCCTCAGTATGAACGAATTATATTGAAATTTGGCACAATTAATGTTCTGACTGTCTTAAATATATATATTATAAATTTTAATTAATATTGATCCATACTTTGTATCGTTCCTTATATCAGGACTCTTCCGAAAAAGAGTTGTTGAGAGAAAGATTTTGTTCAAATAACCCCCTTT
>PYHX02000158.1:85412861-85557937 GCA_004302925.2 Cochliomyia hominivorax | reverse complement strand
GTTTTCCTTATGTAAAAAATAATTTTGTTATGTAAAAATTCAGTTCAATTCGTCCACACAGTTTTCTTATTAAAGATCAGCTTAATCGGTTGATTAATCAAAAATTTATAGAAAGATATTTTGACAATTTCAAAATTCCAAAACAAACAGGTCCTTTTTTTGCTATAGTTCCAATTTAAGGTCATTGCCGGATTACGGTCTTTTAGCTAAGAAAAATTCTTATATAGAACAATTTTGATTATAGTTCTGTCTTGAATATAATTTACATTTAGTTTTACGCTATTTTGCTTAAGCATGCAGTTATGGATTCCGGACCATTTTTCCGGAAAAGGTGTTTAATGCAGTAAACCTAACAGTTTCTTTTCTAATAATAAATTTTTAGGCGAAATTTATTTAATCTTCTTAAACGCCAAAAACAAGAAAAAACATTTGTTTCATTATAAGTTCTTTTTCTTAACAAAAATAAAACTTCATTTAATTTTATGCTATTTTTTCATATTAAAAGAAAATATCTTTGCATACTTGTGGCTAAAATTTACAAATAAACAAAAAAGACTTTCAGTTACATTTACAAGAAAACAAAAGAAAAAATCTATTTGTTGCTTCAATGACTTAACTCGAACACGTTTATGTTTTTTGTAGTTGTAGTTCTTTATAAAATTTTTCTTATTGTTTTTAGCTACTTACAAATGTTGTAGTTGTTGCTATTGGTGTTGTTATTTATTTATCCTTATGTTTTTCTTGTTCTAGCATTTATATGGCTTAATTTTTTTTCTAAATTGTCCTTTTTTCCAATTGTAGTAGTTTTTGTTTAAAGTTGTCATGTTATTTGTATTATTCGCCTGACAATATGCAATAGTAAATGTTTTAAGTTTAGGAGAGAGTGTATCTGTATTTGTGGTAAGTGAATGAGGAAATAAGTTTTTGTCGTCTTTTATACATGTCGTCGCATTTTCGCTACTATTTTGTCACGCAATTTTTATTTAAGCAAAACAAATTTAGTTCTTTTTTTTAGAATTTTTTATAATTCAATTCTTGGGAAATGAGCAAAATAAATTTTAGTAGGGTTTCCAGAAAAATAATTTTAGAAAGGGATATAAGGGAATTCGTAACAAAAGTGGGAAGGGATTCCTAAATAGTTTTTATGTAAATTCAGAGTCTGATTAAGATTGGAAGCATCTATTTTAAGGAACAAAATGAATTTTTTTTCTCTTTTTTGGGAACCTCTACCTTGTCTTTTGTTTTCTTAAATGTTAGTTTCATTTCTTTAAAAGCTTCCTCTCTATAAAACTACTCTTAACTTCTCTATTAAACTATCTTTTCTCCGTCTAGTTGGCGTGTGTGATTTCTTAGCCTTTAGGTCCTTTTTTAAAAGTATTTTCTTTGCTTTTGAAATGAAAAGAAAAATACAATTTTTTTCCCTTAATTTTTAAATTTTGCTACTTTTTTGGCTAAACACATTTTTTGTGGAATTTTTGCTTTCTATTTGCTTGAAATTTTCTCCTGTTTTAGTTTCTTATATTTTAACTGTTAAGAAATTGTGTCCTTGGGGTAAATAATTTTAGTTCTTTTTTTCATTTATTTGTTTCTTTTTATATTTTTTTTCTCTTAAAAAATAAATTTTATTTTTCAGCTCTTCTCTTTGGTTTCAGTTCAGTTATTACTTGTCTCATGTTTAGTCTTTTGGGGAAATTATTAAATTTAAACATGATTCAAATATTTGTTAAAAAAAGATTAAAAGACAATAATTTTTTCTTTATAATAAAAAAACAATAAAATAAAAAACTACAATATTTCTTGCAATAAACAAGATATTATTAGACACAATTCTAAAGACATAATTTTTTTCGTTATTAAAATGACCAAAAACGACATAAATATTTCATAAAAAGAAAATTCGCAAAGTGTGTGTGTTTCTCAATAAAAACAAAATTAAGCAAATAACGAAGAAATAAGGGATTTCTGTACACGTCCCTTAGTAGAGGCATATTAACAGACTTTGCTTTAATTTTCGAGTTGTGGAGTACTTTAAGTTCTCTTCAAAGACTTATTTTAGGAAATAGAGCCAATTTTGAATTAAAAAAAAAAAAAAAAAAATTGTGTGATGATAAATAGAAGTGATCACAGATTTTGCTTAGATTCTTGATTAGAGGCTTATTTTAGGAACTAAAGCCAATTTTAAGTTTTTTTATAAAAAATCGATTTTTTGGTGAAAATTACAAGTGATACACAGATTTTGCTTAGAATCTTGATTAGAGGCTTATTTTAGGAACTAAAGCCAATTTTAAGTTTTTTATAGAAAAATCGACGTTTTGGTGAAAAATTAAAAGTGAAAACAAATTTGCTTAGAATCTTTATTAGAGGCTTATTTTAGGAAATAAAGCCAATTTTAAGTTTTTTATAGAAAATCGACTTTTTTGGTGAAAAATTAAAGTGAAAACAATTTTGCTTAGAATCTTGATTAGAGGCTTATTTTAGGAAATAAAGCCAATTTTAAGTTTTTTATCGAAAAATCGACTTTTTGGTGAAAAATTAAAGTGAAAACCAATTTTGCTTGAATCTTGATTAGAGGCTTATTTTAGGAAATAAAGCAATTTTAAGTTTTTTATAGAAAAATCGACTTTTTGGTGAAAAATTAAAGTGAAAACAAATTTTGCTTAGAATCTTGATTAGAGGCTTATTTTAGGAAATAAAGCAATTTTAAGTTTTTTATAGAAAAATCGACCTTTCTGGTGAAAAATTAAAGTGAAAAACAAATTTTGCTTAGAATCTTGATTAGAGGCTTATATTTTAGGAAATAAAGCAATTTTAAGTTTTTTATGAAAAATCGACTTTTTGGTGAAAAATTAAAGTGAAAAACAAATTTTGCTTAGAATCTTGATTAGAGGCTATTTTAGGAAATAAAGCCAATTTTTAAGTTTTTTATAGAAAAATCGAACTTTTTGGTGAAAAATTAAGTGAAAACAAATTTTGCTTAGAATCTTGATTAGAGGTTAATTTTAGGAAATAAAGCAATTTTAAGTTTTTTATAGAAAAATCGATTTTTTGGTGAAAAATTAAAGTGATAACAGATTTGCTTAGAATCTTGATTAGAGACTTATTTTAGGAAATAAAGCAATTTTAAGTTTTTTATAGAAAATCGATTTTTTGGTGGAAAATTAAAGTGATCAAGATTTTTGCTTAGAATCTTGATTAGAGACTTATTTTAGGAACTAGAGCAATTTTAAGTCTTCTATATAAAAATCGATTTTTGGTGAAAAATTAAAGTGAAAACAAATTTTGCTTAGAATCTTGATTAGAGGCTTATTTTAGGAACTAAAGCCTATTTTAAGTTTTATATGAAAAATCGATTTTTTGGTGAAAAATAAAGTGATCAGAGATTATTGCCTTAGAATCTTGAATTAGAGGATAATTTAAGGAAACTAGAGCAATTTTAAGTTTTTTATAGAAAAATCGATTTTTTGGTGAGAAATGCGAGTGATCACAGATTTTGCTTAGATTCTTGATTAGAGGCTTATTTTAGGAACTAGAGCCAATTTTAGTTTTTTATAGAAAAATCGATTTTTTTGACGAAAAATACGAGTGATTACAGATTTCGCTTAGATTCTTGATTAGAGGCTATTTTAGGAACTAGAGCCAATTTTAGGTTTTTATAGAAAAATCGATTTTTTGGTGAAAAATACGAGTGATTACAGATTTTGCTTAGATTCTTGATTAGAGGCTTATTTAAGGAACTAGAGCCAATTTTAGGTCTTTTTATAGAAAATCGATTTTTTGGTGAAAAATGCGAGTGATCACAGATTTTGCTTAGATTCTTGATTAGAGGCTTATTTAGGAACTAGAGCCAATTTTAATTTTTTTATAGAAAATTATTTTTGTAGAAAAATCGATTTTTTGGTGAAAATAACGAGTGATCACAGATTTTGCTTAGATTCTTGATTAGAGGCTTATCTTAGGAACTAGAGCCAATTTTAGGTTTTTTTATAGAAAAATCGATTTTTTGATGAAAAATACGAGTGATTACAGATTTTGCTTAGATTCCTTGATTAGAGGCTTATTTTAGGAACTAGAGCCAATTTTTAGGTTTTTTATAGAAAATCGATTTTTTGGTGAAAATGCGAGTGATCACAGATTTTGCTTAGATTCTTGATAGAGGCCTTATTTTAGGAACTACGAGCCAATTTTAGGTTTTTTATAGAAAAAATCGATTTTTCGGTGAAAAATACGAATGATTACAGATTTTGCTTAGATTCTTGATTAGAGGCTTATTTTAGAACTAGAGCCAATTTTAGGTTTTTATAGAAAAATGGTTTTTTTTTGAAAATACTAGTGATCACAGATTTTGCTTAGATTCTTGATTAGAGGCTTATTTTAGAAACTAGAGCCAATTTTAGGTTTTTTATAGAAAAATCGATTTTTCGGTGAAAAATACGAGTGATTACAGATTTGGCTTAGATTCTTGATTAGAGGCTTATTTTAGGAAACTAGAGCCAATTTTAGGTTTTTTGTAGAAAACTCGATTTTTCGGTGAAAAATGCGAGTGATCACAGATTTTGCTTAGATTCTTGATTAGAGGCTTATTTTAGGAACTAGAGCCAATTTTAGGTTTTTATAGAAAAATGGTTTTTTTTTTTGAAAAATACTAGTGATCACAGATTTTGCTTAGATTCTTGATTAGAGGCTTATTTTAGAAACTAGAGCCAATTTTAGGTTTTTTATAGAAAAATCGATTTTTCGGTGAAAAATACGAGTGATTACAGATTTTGCTTAGATTCTTGATTAGAGGCTTATTTTAGGAACTAGAGCCAATTTTAGGTTTTTGTAGAAAAATCGATTTTTCGGTGAAAAATGCGAGTGATCACAGATTTTGCTTAGATTCTTGATTAGAGGCTTATTTTAGGAACTAGAGCCAATTTTAGGTTTTTTATAGAAAAATGGTTTTTTTTTTTGAAAAATACTAGTGATCACAGATTTTGCTTAGATTCTTGATTAGAGGCTTATTTTAGAAACCAGAGCCAATTTTAGGTTTTTTATAGAAAAATCGATTTTTCGGTTGAAAAATACGAGTGATTACAGATTTTGCTTAGATTCTTGATTAGAGGCTTATTTTAGGAACTAGAGCCAATTTTAGGTTTTTGTAGAAAAATCGATTTTTCGGTGAAAAATGCGAGTGATCACAGATTTTGCTTAGACTCTTGATTAGAGGCTTATTTTAGGAACTAGAGCCAATTTTAATTTTTTTATAGAAAAATTGATTTTTTGTAGAAAAATCGATTTTTTGGTGAAAAATACGAGTGATCACAGATTTTGCTTAGATTCTTGATTAGAGGCTTATCTTAGGAACTAGAGCCAATTTTAGGTTTTTTATAGAAAAATCGATTTTTTGATGAAAAATACGAGTGATTACAGATTTTGCTTAGATTCTTGATTAGAGGCTTATTTTAGGAACTAGAGCCAATTTTAGGTTTTTTATAGAAAAATCGATTTTTGGTGAAAAATGCGAGTGATCACAGATTTTGCTTAGATTCTTGATTAGAGGCTTATTTTAGGAACTAGAGCCAATTTTAGGTTTTTTATAGAAAAATCGATTTTTCGGTGAAAAATACGAGTGATTACAGATTTTGCTTAGATTCTTGATTAGAGGCTTATTTAAGGAACTAGAGCCAATTTTAGGTTTTTTGTAGAAAAATCGATTTTTTGATGAAAAATGCGAGTGATCACAGATTTTGTTTAGATTCTTGATTAGAGGCTTATTTTAGGAACTAGAACCAATTTTAGGTTTTTTATAGACAAATCGATTTTTTGGTGAAAAATGCGAGTGATCACAGATTTTGCTTAGATTCTTGATTAGAGGCCTGTTTTAGGAACGAGATCCAATTTTAAGTTTTTTATAGAAAAATCGATTTTATGGCGAAAAAACAAAAGTTATGACAGAGTTTGCTTAGAATCTTGATTAAAGGCTTATTTTAGGAACTGGAGCCAATTTTTGGGTTTTTTATAGAAAAATCGATTTTTTGGTGAAAAATGCGAGTGATCACAGATTTGCTTAGATTCTTGATTAGAGGCTTATTTTAGGAACTAGAGCCAATTTTAAGTTTTTTATAGAAAAATCGATTTTATGGCGAAAAACAAAAGTGATTACAGATTTTGCTTAGAATCTTGATTAAAGGCTTATTTAGGAACTGGAGCCAATTTTTGGGTTTTTTATAGAAAAATCGATTTTTTGGTGAAAAATGCGAGTGATCACAGATTTTGCTTAGATTCTTGATTTGAGGCTTATTTTAGGAACTAGAGCCAATTTAAGTTTTTTATTGAAAAATCGATTTTTTGGTGAAAAATGAGAGTGATCACAGATTTTGCTTAGATTCTTGATTAGAGGCTTATTTCAGGAACTAGAGCCAATTTTAAGTTTTTTGTAGAAAAATCGATTTTTTGGTGAAAAATGCGAGTGATCACAGATTTTGCTTAGATTCTTGATTAGAGGCTTATTTCAGGAACTAGAGCCAATTTAGGTTTTTTATAGAAAAATCGATTTTTTGATGAAAAAATACGAGTGATTACAGATTTTGCTTAGATTCTTGATTAAAGGCTTATTTTAGGAACTAGAGCCAATTTTAGGTTTTTTATAGAAAAATAGATTTTTTCGGTGAAAAATGCGAGTGATCACAGATTTTGCTTAGATTCTTGATTAGAGGCTTATTTAAGAACTAGAGCCAATTTAAGTTTTTTATACAAAAATCGATTTTTGGTGAAAAATGCGAGTGATTACAGATTTTGCTTAGATTCTTGATTAGAGGCTTATTTAAGGAACTAGAGCCAATTTTAGGTTTTTTGTAGAAAAATCGATTTTTTGATGAAAAATGCGAGTGATCACAGATTTTGCTTAGATTCTTGATTAGAGGCTTATTTTAGGAACTAGAACCAATTTTAGGTTTTTTATAGACAAATCGATTTTTTGGTGAAAAATTAAAGTGATTCAGATTTTTGCTTAGATTCTTGATTAGAGGCTTATTTCAGGAACTAGAGCCAATTTTAGGTTTTTTGTAGAAAAATCGATTTTTTGGTGAAAAATGCGAGTGATCACAGATTTTGCTTAGATTCTTGATTAGAGGCTTATTTCAGGAACTAGAGCCAATTTTAGGTTTTTTATAGAAAAATGTTTTTTTTTTTTTTGAAAAATACGAGTGATCACAGATTTTGCTTAGATTCTTGATTAGAGGCTTATTTCAGGAACTAGAGCCAATTTTAAGTTTTTTGTAGAAAAATCGATTTTTTGGTGAAAAATGCGAGTGATCACAGATTTTGCTTAGATTCTTGATTAGAGGCTTATTTCAGGAACTAGAGCCAATTTAGGTTTTTTATAGAAAAATCGATTTTTTGATGAAAAATACGAGTGATTACAGATTTTGCTTAGATTCTTGATTAAAGGCTTATTTTAGGAACTAGAGCCAATTTTAGGTTTTTTATAGAAAAATAGATTTTTCGGTGAAAAATGCGAGTGATCACAGATTTTGCTTAGATTCTTGATTAGAGGCTTATTTAAGAACTAGAGCCAATTTAAGTTTTTTATAGAGAAATCGATTTTTTGGTGAAAAATGCGAGTGATTACAGATTTTGCTTAGATTCTTGATTAGAGGCTTATTTCAGGAACTAGAGCCAATTTTAGGTTTTTTGTAGAAAAATCGATTTTTGGTGAAAAATGCGAGTGATCACAGATTTTGCTTAGATTCTTGATTAGAGGCTTATTTAAGAACTAGAGCCAATTTAAGTTTTTTATAGACAAATCGATTTTTTGGTGAAAAATTAAAGTGATTCAGATTTTGCTTAGATTCTTGATTAGAGGCTTATTTCAGGAACTAGAGCCAATTTTAGGTTTTTTGTAGAAAAATCGATTTTTTGGTGAAAAATGCGAGTGATCACAGATTTTGCTTAGATTCTTGATTAGAGGCTTATTTCAGGAACTAGAGCCAATTTTAGGTTTTTTATAGAAAAATCGATTTTTTGGTGAAAAATTCGAGTGATCACAGAGTTTGCTTAGATTCTTGATTAGAGGCTTATTTTAGGAACTAGAGCCAATTTTAAGTTTTTTATTGAAAAATCGATTTTTTTGGTGAAAAATGCGAGTGATCACAGATTTTGCTTAGATTCTTGATTTGAGGCTTATTTTAGGAACTAGAGCCAATTTTAAGTTTTTTATTGAAAAATCGATTTTTTGGTGAAAAATGCGAGTGATTACAGATTTTGCTTAGATTCTTGATTAGAGGCTTATTTCAGGAACTAGAGCCAATTTTAAGTTTTTTATAGACAAATCGATTTTTTGGTGAAAAATGCGAGTGATCACAGATTTTGCTTAGATTCTTGATTAGAGGCTTATTTCAGGAACTAGAGCCAATTTTAGGTTTTTATAGAAAAATGTTTTTTTTTTTTTGAAAAATACGAGTGATCACAGATTTTGCTTATATTCTTTGATTAGAGCTTATTTCAGGAACTAGAGCCAATTTTAAGTTTTTTGTAGAAAAATCGATTTTTGGTGAAAAATGCGAGTGATCACAGATTTTGCTTAGATTCTTGATTAGAGGCTTATTTTAGGAAGTGGAGCCAATTTAGGTTTTTTATAGAAAAATCGATTTTTTGATGAAAAATACGAGTGATTACAGATTTTGCTTAGATTCTTGATTAGAGGCTTATTTTAGGAACTAGAGCCAATTTTAGGTTTTTTATAGACAAATCGATTTTTTGGTGAAAAATGCGATTGATCACAGATTTTGCTTAGATTCTTGATTAGAGGCTTATTTTAGGAAGTGGAGCCAATTTTAGGTTTTTTATAGAAAATCGATTTTTTGGTGAAAAATTAAAGTGATGACAGATTTGCTTAGATTCTTGATTAGAGGCTTATTTTAGAAACTAGAGCCAATTTTAAGTTTTTTATAGAAAAATCGATTTTATGGCGAAAAACAAAAGTGATGACAGATTTTGCTTAGAATCTTGATTAAAGGCTTATTTTAGGAACTGGAGCCAATTTTTGGGTTTTTTATAGAAAAATCGATTTTTTTGGTGAAAAATGCGAGTGATCACAGATTTTGCTTAGATTCTTGATTAGAGGCCTGTTTTAGGAACGAGATCCAATTTTAAGTTTTTTATAGAAAAATCGATTTTATGGCGAAAAACAAAAGTTATGACAGAGTTTGCTTAGAATCTTGATTAAAGGCTTATTTTAGGAACTGGAGCCAATTTTTGGGTTTTTTATAGAAAATCGATTTTTTGGTGAAAAATGCGAGTGATCACAGATTTTGCTTAGATTCTTGATTAGAGGCTTATTTTAGGAACTAGAGCCAATTTTAAGTTTTTTATAGAAAAATCGATTTTATGGCGAAAAACAAAAGTGATGACAGATTTTGCTTAGAATCTTGATTAAAGGCTTATTTTAGGAACTGGAGCCAATTTTTGGGTTTTTTATAGAAAAATCGATTTTTTGGTGAAAAATGCGAGTGATCACAGATTTTGCTTAGATTCTTGATTAGAGGCCTGTTTTAGGAACGAGATCCAATTTTAAGTTTTTTATAGAAAAATCGATTTATGGCGAAAAACAAAAGTGATGACAGATTTTGCTTAGAATCTTGATTAAAGGCTTATTTTAGGAACTGGAGCCAATTTTTGGGTTTTTTATAGAAAAATCGATTTTTTGGTGAAAAATGCGAGTGATCACAGATTTTGCTTAGATTCTTGATTAGAGGCCTGTTTTAGGAACGAGATCCAATTTTAAGTTTTTTATAGAAAATCGATTTTATGGCGAAAAACAAAAGTGATGACAGATTTTGCTTAGAATCTTGATTAAAGGCTTATTTTAGGAACTGGAGCCAATTTTTGGGTTTTTTATAGAAAAATCGATTTTTTGGTGAAAAATGCGAGTGATCACAGATTTTGCTTAGATTCTTGATTAGAGGCTTATTTTAGGAACTGGAGCCAATTTTAAGTTTTCATAGAAAAATCGATTTTATGGCGAAAAACAAAAGTTATGACAGAGTTTGCTTAGAATCTTGATTAAAGGCTTATTTTAGGAACTGGAGCCAATTTTGGGTTTTTTATAGAAAAATCGATTTTTTGGTGAAAAATGCGAGTGATCACAGATTTTGCTTAGATTCTTGATTTGAGGCTTATTTTAGGAACTAGAGCCAATTTTAAGTTTTTTATTGAAAAATCGATTTTTTGGTGAAAAATGCGAGTGATTACAGATTTTGCTTAGATTCTTGATTAGAGGAACTAATGCCAATTTTAGGTTTTTTATAGAAAAATGTTTTTTTTTTTTTGAAAAATACGAGTGATCACAGATTTTGCTTATATTCTTGATTAGAGGCTTATTTCAGGAACTAGAGCCAATTTTAAGTTTTTTGTAGAAAAATCGATTTTTTGGTGAAAAATGCGAGTGATCACAGATTTTGCTTAGATTCTTGATTAGAGGCTTATTTCAGGAACTAGAGCCAATTTAGGTTTTTATAGAAAAATCGATTTTTTGATGAAAAATACGAGTGATTACAGATTTTGCTTAGATTCTTGATTAGAGGCTTATTTTAGGAACTAGAGCCAATTTTAGGTTTTTATAGACAAATCGATTTTTTGGTGAAAAATGCGATTGATCACAGATTTTGCTTAGATTCTTGATTAGAGGCTTATTTTAGGAAGTGGAGCCAATTTTAGGTTTTTATAGAAAAATCGATTTTTTGGTGAAAAATTAAAGTGATGACAGATTTTGCTTAGATTCTTGATTAGAGGCTTATTTTAGAAACTAGAGCCAATTTTAAGTTTTTTATAGAAAAATCGATTTTATGGCGAAAAACAAAAGTGATGACAGATTTTGCTTAGAATCTTGATTAAAGGCTTATTTTAGGAACTGGAGCCAATTTTTGGGTTTTTTATAGAAAAATCGATTTTTTGGTGAAAAATGCGAGTGATCACAGATTTTGCTTAGATTCTTGATTAGAGGCCTGTTTTAGGAACGAGATCCAATTTTAAGTTTTTTATAGAAAAATCGATTTTATGGCGAAAAACAAAAGTGATGACAGATTTGCTTAGAATCTTGATTAAAGGCTTATTTTAGGAACTGGAGCCAATTTTTGGGTTTTTTATAGAAAAATCGATTTTTTGGTGAAAAATGCGAGTGATCACAGATTTTGCTTAGATTCTTAATTAGAGGCTTATTTTAGGAACTGGAGCGAATTTTAAGTTTTCATAGAAAAATCGATTTTATGGCGAAAAACAAAAGTTATGACAGAGTTTGCTTAGAATCTTGATTAAAGGCTTATTTTAGGAACTGGAGCCAATTTTTGGGTTTTTTATAGAAAATCGATTTTTTGGTGAAAAATGCGAGTGATCACAGATTTTGCTTAGATTCTTGATTTGAGGCTTATTTTAGGAACTAGAGCCAATTTTAAGTTTTTATTGAAAAATCGATTTTTTGGTGAAAAATGCGAGTGATTACAGATTTTGCTTAGATTCTTGATTAGAGGAACTAATGCCAATTTTAGGTTTTTTATAGAAAAATGTTTTTTTTTTTTGAAAAAATACGAGTGATCACAGATTTTGCTTATATTCTTGATTAGAGGCTTATTTCAGGAACTAGAGCCAATTTTAAGTTTTTTGTAGAAAAATCGATTTTTTGGTGAAAAATGCGAGTGATCACAGATTTTGCTTAGATTCTTGATTAGAGGCTTATTTCAGGAACTAGAGCCAATTTAGGTTTTTTATAGAAAAATCGATTTTTTGATGAAAAATACGAGTGATTACAGATTTGCTTAGATTCTTGATTAGAGGCTTATTTTAGGAACTAGAGCCAATTTTAGGTTTTTTATAGACAAATCGATTTTTGGTGAAAAATGCGATTGATCACAGATTTTGCTTAGATTCTTGATTAGAGGCTTATTTTAGGAAGTGGAGCCAATTTTAGGTTTTTTATAGAAAAATCGATTTTTTGGTGAAAAATTAAAGTGATGACAGATTTTGCTTAGATTCTTGATTAGAGGCTTATTTCAGAAACTAGAGCCAATTTTAAGTTTTTTATAGAAAAATCGATTTTATGGCGAAAAACAAAAGTGATGACAGATTTTGCTTAGAATCTTGATTAAAGGCTTATTTTAGGAACTGGAGCCAATTTTTGGGTTTTTTATAGAAAAATCGATTTTTTGGTGAAAAATGCGAGTGATCACAGATTTTGCTTAGATTCTTGATTAGAGGCCTGTTTTAGGAACGAGATCCAATTTTAAGTTTTTTATAGAAAAATCGATTTTATGGCGAAAAACAAAAGTTATGACAGAGTTTGCTTAGAATCTTGATTAAAGGCTTATTTTAGGAACTGGAGCCAATTTTTGGGTTTTTTATAGAAAAATCGATTTTTTGGTGAAAAATGCGAGTGATCACAGATTTTGCTTAGATTCTTGATTAGAGGCTTATTTTAGGAACTAGAGCCAATTTTAAGTTTTTTATAGAAAAATCGATTTTATGGCGAAAAACAAAAGTGATGACAGATTTTGCTTAGAATCTTGATTAAAGGCTTATTTTAGGAACTGGAGCCAATTTTTGGGTTTTTTATAGAAAAATCGATTTTTTGGTGAAAAATGCGAGTGATCACAGATTTTGCTTAGATTCTTGATTAGAGGCCTGTTTTAGGAACGAGATCCAATTTTAAGTTTTTTATAGAAAAATCGATTTTATGGCGAAAAACAAAAGTGATGACAGATTTTGCTTAGAATCTTGATTAAAGGCTTATTTTAGGAACTGGAGCCAATTTTTGGGTTTTTTATAGAAAAATCGATTTTTTGGTGAAAAATGCGAGTGATCACAGATTTTGCTTAGATTCTTGATTAGAGGCCTGTTTTAGGAACGAGATCCAATTTTAAGTTTTTTATAGAAAAATCGATTTTATGGCGAAAAACAAAAGTGATGACAGATTTTGCTTAGAATCTTGATTAAAGGCTTATTTTAGGAACTGGAGCCAATTTTTGGGTTTTTTATAGAAAAATCGATTTTTTGGTGAAAAATGCGAGTGATCACAGATTTTGCTTAGATTCTTGATTAGAGGCTTATTTTAGGAACTGGAGCCAATTTTAAGTTTTCATAGAAAAATCGATTTTTAGGTGAAAAATGCGAGTGATCACAAATTTTGCTTTGATTCTTGATTAGTGGCTTATTTTAGGAACGAGATCCAATTTTAAGTTTTTATAGAAAAATTGATTTTTGATGAAAAATACGAGTGATCACTGAATTAGTTTAGATTCTTGATTAGAGGCTTATTTTAGGAACTAGAACCAATTTTAAGTTTTTTATAGAAAAATCGACTTTTTGGTGAAAAATTAAAGTGATCACAGATTTTGCTTAGATTCTTGATTAGAGGTTTATTTTAGGAACTAGAGCCAATTTTAAGTTTTTTTATAGAAAAATCGATTTTATGGTGAAAAATAAAAGTGATGACAGATTTTGCTTAGATTCTTGATTAGAGGCTTATTTTAGGAATTAGATCCAATTTTAAGTTTTCATAGAAAAATCGATTTTTAGGTGAAAAATGCGAGTGATCACAGATTTTGCTTAGATTCTTGATTAGAGGCCTGTTTTAGGAACGAGATCCAATTTTAAGTTTTTATTGAAAAATCGATTTTTAGGTGAAAAATGCGAGTGATCACAAATTTTGCTTAGATTCTTGATTAGAGACTTTTTTTTAGGAGCTAGAGCCAATTTTAAGTCTTCTATATAAAAATCGATTTTATGGTGAAAAATTAAAGTGATCACAGATTTTGCTTAGAATATTGATTAGAGGCTTATTTTAGGAACTAGAGCCAATTTTAAGTTTTTTATAGAAAAATCGATTTTTTGGTGAAAAATTAAAGTGATCACAGATTTTGCTTGGATTCTTAATTAGATTCTTATTTTAGGAACTAGAGCCAATTTAAAGTTTTTAGAGAAAAATTGATTTTTGTTGAAAAATACGAGTGATCACTGAATTAGTTTAGATTCTTGATTAGAGGCTTATTTTAGGAATTAGATCCAATTTTAAGTCTTCTATATAAAAATCGATTTTATAGTGAAAAATTAAAGTGATAAGAGATTTTGCTTAGATTCTTGATTTGAGGCTTATTTTAGGAATTAAATCCAATTTTAAGTTTTCATAGAAAATCGATTTTTTGGTGAAAAATGCGAGTGATCACAGATTTTGCTTTGATTCTTGATTAGTGGCTTATTTTAGGAACGAGATCCAATTTTAAGTTTTTATAGAAAAGTAGAAAATTTTTTTAGGTGAAAAATGCGAGTGATCACAAATTTTGCTTAGATTCTTGATTAGAGACTTTTTTTAGGAACTAGAGCGGTTTTATGTTTTTCATTTCAAATTCGATTTTTTGGTGAAAAGTACAAGTGATCACAGATTTTGCTTAGATTCTTGCTTTTTTGAGGGGCTAGAGCAATTTTTACGATATCCCAGACGTTTCTTCTATTTGTATGTTTTTAAAATTTTTAGCTAAAGGAATGTTATCTTGTTTACAGGAAACTTTTAGTGTTTATATTTTTCATACTCGTTTTGTAAATGAAATAAAGTGTGAAATTAGAAAAGGGAAATATAAAAGGACTTACCTTGTTGCTAAATCACGATGAACGAAATTCATTTGCTCTAAATATTTCATACCCGATGCAATTTGTGTGGCGATATATACCAGGCAGCCATAACTGTAAAATCAGGCAACAAAAAAACATTTATTTAATAAAACAAATAAAGTTTTTCAAAAACATAAAGAAAAAGAGTGGGAGTTTAAATAAAGAAGCAGGATAATATAGCAGCCAAGAGGATAATAAAATATCATATGGATGTTAAGGGATTTAAAGAAATGCAACAGAAAACAAGGAACATTAGCAAATATTAAAGGAAGAGAAATAGAAGGAAAAACATAAAGATGAAAACGCAGTTGAAAAAGAAGCAACACACAAAGTAACAAGTTAACAAAGTTTGTACATCCGTTAAAAGGAAAATGTATGCGTGTATTGGTAAACGAGTTTATGTATGTGAGTTCGAAGTTGTAATGAAGGATATGGTGGTGTGAGTAACAAAGACAGCAGCAGTTTAAATGAAATCAACACGAGACCGGAAATTTTAAAAACAGCAAGCCAACACCAGCCAACAAAAAGTTCGAATAAAACGACCAAAAATCATCCAGAAATAATAGCAATTGTACAATATGCAATTCAAATGTGGCGTCATCTTCCACATTGCCAGCATAGAAAAACGTTGTTGTTATCGTTTTCGTCGTCATCATCATTATGGACGTTGTCGTTTTGTAGACGTTACCGGAAACAAGATAAAGCGTGTAAAGTATAGAATGAAACCAAAAAAATGGAGAAAGGAATTGAGAGACAAACAAAAAATATTGTACAAGAAAAGCGGAAATACATAAAATGAAATGAAAAGTTTTGCAGTCAAACATTTTCGACAAAAAGCGTACGAGAAACGCAATTTTTCTTCTTTAGCAAAATAAAAAATTCCAAAAAAAGTCATATAAATTGTAATGGGTTTTTTGACTACAACCATGTTGTGAGTTTCTATTCGTGTCCTTTTTTCTTTCATCTTACCTTAATGTTTGATATTTCATCATGTTCTGTTGCATTGTTGTTGTATTAGTTTCAGCTATATGTTCTTGTAGAAATTGATTTAAATCACCCAGACAATTACTATAATCTAAGACCATACAAATGGGTTCATCTCTGAGACAGGCGCCTACTAATGGCGCCACATTTGCATCTTTAAGACGTGATAATTGTTTGGCTTTTAGGCGAAATTCTTTACGCATATGATCGGCTGCACCAGGTCGTAAGGTGGCCACAGCTACTAAATTGGTGCTATAAATTAAAAATATGTTTTATATATGAAATCATTAAAATATATAAAAATCCTAAATTATATTTAAATAATCGAAAAATTGGAAATTGTACTGTTTTACTTGACTTAAATATAGTATCGACGAAAATTATCTCAAATTGTATAATTCTCTCATGTATCATGCAAATATTTTAAATATATGTATGTTTTTATGTATGTGAATGTATGTATGTATGTATGTATGTATGTATGTATGTATGTATGTATGTATGTATGTATGTATGTATGTATATATGTATGTATGAATGAATGTATATTTGTATGTTAGAATATTAATGTAAGAATGTATGTATGTATGTATGTATGTATGTATGTATGTATGTATGTATGTATGTATGTATGTATGTATGTCATATAATCAAATTACCGACTGTTATACTTTCACCTGATTTATTTAGATTGAGGCTCAGATTATATTTCAGAATAAAATTCTATTTCAGAGTCAAGTTCAGATTCCTGTTTTTGTTATGATTACAATTTTGATTAGAAACTTTGCTCATATTATAAACTATATTTTAGTGCAAGTACAAGGGCAGATTCTAGATTAGATTCGCAAACTTGCTCAGATTATATAAAGAAGGTACTACAGATTTAAGCTTGTTTAGATTCTAGCTCAAATTCAAGTTCAGATTATGAAGTGTATGGTCTTAGTAAATATGAATCAGTTTTTTTACACTTTTAGATCCGATTCTAGTTTTTATTACAACTTAGATTCTATTTTAAATTCCAGTTATGATTCTAGTTGTGATGCCAGTCCTGATTTAAATTCTGATTATTCTTCTGTTTTTTAGTCCAGTTTAAGCCAGTTCTAGTTCAGTTCTAGTTCAGCTCTAATTTAGTTTTAGTTAAGATCTAGTGAAATCTCAATTTACCTCTAGTTCCGCTCTCTTCCAGACTATGGTCCAGATTCTACTTTTTAATATATTTTTTATATGTGTAATTCTTAATTCTGTAGCATACTTTTGGGCGATAAATGCTTTTAAATGTATGGTATATATTTATTCGCTAAATATGTATTTACAAAAAATTATATATTTAATTTTAATAAAAATTCTATTTATAGTTTTGTGGCCATAAGCCAGACATAATAAATGTAATATTCATTTAATTAAAAACTTAAAAAAGGCATTAATAGCTACTTCAAAAACAACTATGATAATTAAATTTTAAATGTCAATCAAAAGTATTTTAATGAAATTCCACTAAAATATGGATACAAACCAAAAAAATCTCTACTAAAATTAATATAATTTTCAATCAACAAACCACGAATACCTTTTCAAATTTTATTATTTTTGAAAAATAAATCATACAAACAATTATATGAATTCTTACACATACATAGACACACAGATGTGAAGTATATAAGCCTGGAAGTATGCTAAAATTTTGTGGTTTATATGAAAATTAAAATAACAACCGAAAAATAAAATAAAAAAATACATAAAAAACATAAAAAGAAATAAAAATTTAATGGAATTTTTGATTACGAACAGACAGTTAAAAGTTGGTAACTTGTATTTCTCATTTCTCATTTCTCTTTTTCTTCTTTTTCAGTTTTTTTATTATGAATATTTCTTCAATTTGGTTGAAAACGACTGAAGTCATCATTCCAACTCCAACTAAAAACTCCTCAAATATTCATCATATATGGTTGGAGATGTACACAGACAAACATAAATGTTTTCAAGTTATTTTATTCCCGACAAAACTTTAACAATTGTTTTTTCCTCTTGGTCCTTTTTTGTATGTTCTTGCACAATTTATTTGTTTCCTTCATATGATGAAAAACTTCTTAATTGTTTTAAGGTATTGTGGTTTTTGTATGAGTCCCATCATCCAAAAATATAATAATATTCTTTTGTAGTTTATGGTTTTTGGTTGGGCATGATATCTTGTGAAAGGATCAAAATATTCGATTAGTTTTATTTTTATGAGATTTTCATTTAAGTTTTTGATAGAGTTCATTTACAAACCGTAACATGTAAGAAATCTGAGGTTTTATTTTGATAAGTTAAAAATTGTTTAAATATATAAAAATTCTTTTATGTTGATGGATGGATCATGGGGAAAATAGTTGATATAAAAAGTTGGATAATTGAAAATTAAACAAAAATTAGTGTAGAAAAAAACGGAGGCTGTATTAGGACCGAAACTGAGCAGAACTGAACTAGAACTGAAGTAGAACTGAACTAGAGCTTAACTAGAACTGAACTAGAGCTGAACTAGAGCTGAAATAGAACTGAATTAGAACTGAATTAGAGCTGAATTAGAACTGAAATAGAACTGAACTAGAACTGAACTAGAACTGAACTAGAAATAAACTAGAACTGAACTAGAAATGAACTAGAACTGAACTAGAACTGAACTTGAACTGAACTAGAACTGAACTAGAACTGAACTAGAACTGAACTAGAACTGAACTAGAACTGAACTAGAACTGAACTAGAACTGAAATAGAACTGAATTAGAACTGAACTTGAACCAAATTAGAACTGAACTAGAACTGAATTAGAACTGAACTTGAACCAAATTAGAACTGAACTAGAACTGAATTAGAACTGAACTAGAACTGAACTAGAACTGAACTAGAACTTAACTAGAACTGAACTAGAACTGAACTAGAATTGAACTAGAACTGAACTAGAACTGAACTAGAACTGAATTAGAACTGAACTAGAACTGAATTAGAACTGAACTAGAATTGAACTAGAACTGAACTAGAACTGAACTAGAACTTAACTAGAAATGAACTAGAACTAAACTAGAAATGAACTAAAACTGAACTAAACTAAATATCTTCTTTGAAATATCTTTTGAAGCCTTCATGTCATTTTATCATTTATTTATTTATTTATTTTGCAAAAAAATAGCTCAGATTTTTAGTTGTTCAACTTTTCTTGTTTTTAGTTTTATTTTTATGACTTTTTTTATGATTTGTTAACATTTGAATAGTTTTATTGAGTTATTTTTGATTTGTTAACGACATTTAAGTTATTTTTAGTTTTTTATTGAGTTCCTCTATTTAGGTTTGTTTACTTCTTATAAACATTTGAATTTATAGACAAAGTTCTTATTTGAGGTTTTAAGCAAAATTGTTTATTTTCAGGTTTTATATGTTTGCAAAAAGTTGTTTGTGGTTTATGGAAATTTAAGAAAAAAAATCTGATTTTGTTAGAAATATTTAGTTGAAATATTTTTAAAGAAATTTAATTTAAAAGTGTTTTTATTTATTTCATATATATTCAAAATCCTTTTTGCTCTATCACCTTTTATACATAAATATTTAATAAGCAATTTCAATTATATATTTCTTAAGTGCTTTTTAACTAAAATTTATATTTAGATTTTTTTTCTTAATTTATTTGTTTTATGTGTTTTTTTGTCTTTTTTTTAATATAATTACTAAAAGCTTATTAAAGTCACATTAACTTCGAAACATTTAAATATTTAATTAACAAACTAGACAATTTTCATATGCAAACCAAACCAGCAAACTAAATTATTCACACAACTATAAACTATACTCTCTCATACATACAGACATATAAACATTTATATGCATATTCATATTAATGAAACAAATACTCATATATACCATTACAAAGAAATAGACAAATATATAAAAATATGTATGTATATGTGTGTGACTTTTATAAAACTATAAAATAACCACAACACATTATTATTATCACCAACAACTACTAACAAATTTTTGTATAATAATGAGTAGAAGAATAATAAATATGCATATGTATGTGTGTTTGTAGTTGTACCGTTATTATTTGCTCAAATACCTTGGAGACTTGAACAGGACTAACAATGAGACAACAAAACACAACACAACTTTTAAAACAGGACATGAACAAACATTAAAAATTATTACACTTAAATGTCTGAGCATATAGAACAAAAAATATAAGCAAACAAAGTCTCCTACAAATATGCTAACATTTTCATATATTTATTAAATATGAGAGGGAGGGAGTGAGAGACAAAAAGGATATGGACAAAAGTAATAATTAACATGATAATATACTTTTAAGTATGTATTTATGTATGTATGTATGTATGTATGTATGTATGTATGTATGTATGTATGTATGTATGCATATATGTATATATTTTAAAATCGTAGGAAACTAACAGAAGGTATGACTTTTAGAAACATTTCAATAATGTCAATTGCATTATTGAAATATTTTTAACACCAAGGACATTAGGAAATAGTATAAGTGTCCAAAAGCGTAAAAGGGATTCATTTATTCTAAATTCTTGATATTAAATTTATGAAGACCAAATCTTCGAAAATGATAACTTGGATTTTGTATAAGAACTTGTCAAATAATTTGTTTCGAGGTGGACTTATTCTCTCAGGATCACATTAGATGAACAACGTTAGTTACATTAGAAACTTTTTAAAACTATTCTAATAAGTAGACCTTATATAAACACATGGTAACATATTCTTGAAATTACCTGTAAATAGTGGTGCCGAGCTATGGTTTTTATTGGACGATTTTATTAAAAAATGATGCAAAGGAAAAGGTTTCTATCCTATATTAAGGGAAATATACATGAAATTAGTTGTATATTTTGAAAACAGTTAAATAATTGAATTGAACTGAATTTGGCTCATTCATTGTCAAATTAAATACAGTTCAAAAAATGTTATTTTCTCAAAATTAAGCAAAGGACAATTAGAGAAACAGTTGTGAAGAACTTCCATAGAAATCGTTTATATTTATAAGCTTAAAACCATTTCCCGGAAGCCAGATAAAAATAACAATCAGAGCATAATCTAATTTCATTTGGTTTTATTACGTTAAAATTGTATAAAAATTGTAAATAAACAAAAATTTACTCCTAAAGACACAATGATTTTGGGGTGTATCAAAATTTGGTAAATAACTTTTTTCTGTTGATTAAATTTTGATGTGTTTTGTACGACGATGTCTAAATCTATTTTAATCTATTAATCTATAATTAAGATTTTTTCTTAGATATCGGTCTATAACTTTTTTATAATTAAATGATATAATTAATTTTAAAAAGAAAAATGTTAAGGACAACATAAAATTATTTGGCAAAATTTTGTCGTATTCGAGTTTTATATTTTTTAGATTGAGCATCATTCAAACAGACAGACGGACGAAAAGATATAGCTAATCGAATTTGATTTGATATAATATATATTCTTTATGATATTATATCACCAGCACTACTTACGGTGGTGGAGTTTATTAAAAAGCAAAGACTTCTTTGTTAGAATTTTAAGGTTGTCTCAGATATCGATATATAATTTTTTGTACTGAGCCGATTTTCCGGTTTTAAATCTGTGATCTGATAAATGTTTATGACATATATCGCTGAGTTAGAACAACTGATGGAAAAGACTTATAGGGTTTTAGAAGATTCCTTTTTGTATATTTTATTTCAATGGTGGTTTAGTATACAATTTAACCAAAGGAATAATTTATAGTTAAATCTCTAACTAAATTGGTCTTAATTAAAATTAAGCTTTTCTGAATTCTAGTTAAATTCCACTAAGGTGATTAGATTTATTCTTAAGTCAACTCAATTAGCCAATCTAGTTTAGAGTGTTATTTAAAATCGTGCTAGATCTTGTCTAGTTTATATCATTTTATTAATATAAAGTCTAGCATATAGTTCAAATTATAAGCCTATATCTAGACTAAGGGAGTTTATATTCCCTTCTTTAGTATAAACTGAAATCTATATTTATAATTATCTAAGATATAATTTGTTTTTCCCAACAGTATAGTTTATTTTAGACAATTTACTATAAAACCCATCTTGTAGTGCAGATAATTGATAAGTCTATAGTATAATCTATAGTCCGTAGTTCCATCGCTGATTTAGTTTGGTAGTCATATCTATAGTCTAGTTTTAAATTTTAAAGTTTATCATATAATTCAAATAAAACATCCACTTCTAGTGGAATTTCCAATCTATTCTAGTCCCTTTTTATACACTAATCTAAAGTCTGGGTTAAAATTCAGGCTTATTATCTCTGGTCTAGTTTAAATTACTTATATCCTTAAGCTTAATCTAAAGTGTTATCTTTACTTTAATCTAACTGGGTTTATAGCCTAATCTAGAAGGTAATCTAAGTGTATTAAAAGTCTAATACACTAAATTGGATGACGAAGAGCGTTCCCTGCGTTTAGGAAAATTTTCCTCGTTATAAAATGTAGTCTATGTCCTAATCAAGAGCACAGTTTATTTCCGTAGTCTACTATTTCCGCCTGCTAAAATGTAAATCTTTAAAAATCTACTCTAATAAGCGCTATTTACAAGTTATTATGAAATTCCAGAACAAGCTTTGACTTTGGAACTCAACAAGCTTTGACTTTGAAATCATAAGAGGGAAGGATAAAAGAACATTTTTTTTTAATTTCTTCCTACAAAGATTTTAAATCAAATTTTATCTCAGATGTCGCATAATTTACACAATTTAGAAACAAATGAAAATTATCCTGTAACTTCAAACATGTGACCCGATGTTTTGAAAAAAAATATCAAAATGTCAAAAAAGAAAAATTCCCCTTTTTTGAACAGAAATACCCAAAACCCCAATCAAGATAAAACAATTAAAAAAATATATATATATTTTTTCATTGAAGCGGTCACTGTATCATTATGAAGGCCATAGGACAGAAAATATAAAATTTTAGCGATTAAGCATATAAATATATGTAGATATATAAGTAACATCATTAAAAGTTAATTCCAGTTTTACAATTTTAGAAATTAACAAAATGAAGTTATTATTTTTATTATAAATAAATTTTGAATTGCATTTGAGGGCTGTGATTTATTTTAAGCTCCTATGGTTTGGCTTGCCTCAGATTTGCGTTAAGATTCGTTTAAGAAAACAATACAAAATTTTAGAGCCTGGAATGATAAGACAAAATTATCAGCAAATCAATGTTGACACTTGTTGGAAAAATGTTTTAAAGTTTCAACTTTTTAATAATATAACTTCTTAATGGACTCACAAAGTGATAAGGGGTTTTCAGCAATATTATTTTATGGGGAATATAAAACATATCAAATAAATGTAGGGACCTTAATAAAATTAAAAATTAAGTAAAAACTAGGCCAATTTAATTTAGCTTGAAATATTTCTAAAACTTTAGGGGATCCTTCTCATTTCAGCATAATTGACGAGGTCTTACTGCACATAAATCTTCTTAACAAATATGTAAATTTTATTTAATTTTGCATTATTTTTAAAATATTTTCAGAAAAGTCAATATACCCGAGATGACCAAAGTTGGAAGGCCATCCACTTATTGTCTCTCTATCTGGAGGCCTTTTGAAATTATCTCAGCTACAACCATGCTAATTTTGACTTGTGTCACACTAAGGGCTCATAAGTTAAATAACAAAGTATTAATGTTTTAAACCACTGTTACGTATACTTGATGAAATACTTTGATATTACTCATACGCTTTAGCTATTTTTCCGTGACTAAATTTATATGAAAAATAGGAAGTGTGCATATATGTAACGTATGGACTCTAAAACGGCTGGGCTAATGATCCCTGTATACCCAAAAGTAATATAAGCTAAAAAAGCGAGAGGACCTTCAAATTTAGTCCAAACTACTTTCACAAAGCAAATATTGATATGTGAATACCTTAAAATATATTGAAATGAGAGTTTTAAGACTTCATTCCAATTACATTCCTAATATAGAACTGATAGAATCAGGGGTCTGGGGAGAATTTTTGTACAAGAAAGCGTACCATGAAATAGCCAGTAATGAATAAAATTTCAGTATCTTAATTATTTTTATCATTGAAAGCAAAAGAAAAAAGAAAACAATGTCAAATTATCTTGTGAATTAACTTATTTTCCCATAGATTTTCATACATCCATCCGTCTGGCTGCCTATTAAAATATTAATTTCTTTTTATATCATTAAAACAGAAATAATTTATCTTAATTACTCGAATAAATGGTGTAATAATAAATATTTTACCTTTTATTTGTCTGCAAAAATCCCACCATAATGAGAAAGTCAAAAGTCATTTACATATTGAGTTGTATTATTGAAAATAATAGTAATTGACAAGGTAAAACTCTGAAAATCACACACATACATTTACAAATCTACAAACACATCCATAGAAAAATACCTGCAATATAAAACATTTCACAAACAATAAGTTAAATATTATTCTGTCTTGTTCAGACAGAAGTCATGCACTAAAGAATGAAATGTTAAAAATCCTTTACAGTGTTGTTGCAACCAAAACAAGGAGGAGTATTTATTTTGGCACAAATAAAAAAAAAAATTTTCCTATTCCAACATTTACACATTTTCCTCTTCCATCTCCCCACCCACAAATCCCACAGCAAATCAATGAGCAACAAAAAGAACAAGATTGTTAAAAACTGGAGAAAAAACATAATTAATTTCATACTCATGCAGTTTTGTTTGTCTGTCTGCATGTGTGTGTCTGGCCAACAAACTGTCTATCAGTTTGAGTGTAAATGTGTGTATTTGTTGGAGTTTGTATTAAAGTGTGGTAAAAGTCTGACTTTATAAATGTGTGTGAAAACTTTGAGTTTGTATGCGTCTGCTATTTTGATATGTAACAGTGTTTTTTATTTGTTTAATAGTTATGAGAATATAAAATGCGACAGTGTCTGATAAAACATTAATAGACATTCGGATAGACAGTTATCAGACAACAGATGGACTTTATTGTTCGACCACAGATGAAAATTATAATAGACAAAATACAACAGAAAAATCACAAAAAAGCAAACAGTATAAATAAACAAAAAATATTAAACAAAGAAAAAGAGATAAAAATAATAAACAGGAAAACAAAAACGGAGAAAGTTTAAGAGGAAACTGGCGGGAAAATTGAAATAATTAAATAATAAATCTACGAGGGGTAGAATAAAAAGTATGCACAAAACTAAGTAAAACAGAACTAGAAATAAAGTAGAATCCAAACAAAATCATGAACTATAATTTGAATTAAAATATAATTAGAAAATGAATTAGAATCACAACCAAAATCTGAAATAGAATCTGAATTAATATCTTAACCAGAATCTCAACTAGAATATGAACTAGAATTTAAAAACCAATCTGAACTATTATCTAATTCCGAATCTACAGTAGAAGCTGAACTATAATTTATAACAGAATTTCAACTGTAATTTGCGCAAGAATCTGAAAAATAATTTAAGCCGAATCGAAATAAGAAACTGAACGAAAATATGTAGAAACATATCAATAAAATTCTGATATATAATCGGAAGCAGAAGCCATAAAAACATCTGGCAAAATAACAAAATCGACTAAATAATCTGAAATTGAATCTTAACTAAAAACAGAACTAACAACTTTAATTAAAATCTGAGCTAGAATCTGGACTAAAACCTAAACTAGGATATAAGATCTAATGTAAGAATGTAGTTTAGTTTATGTACTAAATTTAAGTTCAGTTTATGAACCAGATTTTGCATCATTTGCGACTAGACGTTGGTCGGCTTTATAGTCTAGATTTCAATCAAGTTTATGAGCTAAATCTTTATCTGAATTATTTATTATATATAAGTTCAATTTATTGAGCAGAATATAGCTAATTATATAGATTAGATTTTTTTGCAGTTTAGATTTTGCCTGTTTTATAGAATTTATTATATGGAATAACTTTAGATCAGTCCAGTTCATTGTTATTTAATGTACTAATTTATGGACAAGATTTTAGTCCAATTTAAAGTCCAGTTTTTGGAAAATATTATAGTGTAGTTCATGGACAATGTCATAACCCAGCTTATGGACTAAGTCATATAACTTTTGATCTTTTTCCAGCTTATGAATCGGATTAGTCCAATTTTGATCCAATTTAGAGACCAGTTTCTAGTCAATATATCTGAACCAGAACTGTACAAGTACTGAACTAGAACTTAAAAAGAACTGAAATAGAACTGAACAAGAACTAGAACTCAACTAGAACTCAACTGGAACTGAACTAGAACTGAACTAGAGGTAAAGTAAAACTAAACTAGAACTAAACTAGAACTGAACTAGAACTGAACTAGAACTGAGCTAGAACTGAACTAGAACTAAACTAGAACTGAAATAGAACTGAACTAGAACTAGAACTGAACTACAACTGAACTAGAATTGAACTAGAACTTAACTAAAACTGAACTAGAACTGAACTAGAACATAACTAGAACTGAACTAGAACTGAACTTAAACTGCACTAGAACTGAACTAGAACTGAACTAGAACCGAACTAGAACTAAACTAAAACTGAACTAGAACTGAACTTGAAGTGCGCTAGAACTGAACTAGAACTGAACTCGAACTGAACCAGAACTGAACATGAACTGAACTAGAACTGAACCAAAACTCAACAAGAACCGAACTAGAACTGAACTAGAACTGAACTAGAACTTAACTAGAACTTAACTAGAACTGAACTTGAACTGCACTAGAACTCAACTAGAATCGAAGTAGAACTGAACTTGAACTGAATTACTACTCATTTTAATTATTATGATTTCTCTGAAGTCGTAGACATTTCTTTTCTGCAAGTTTTGTCTTCTTATATTTACACACAACTTTCCTTTTAAAACTTTTAAATATTCCTTGGCTTCTTTTAATCTCTTTCTCCCGTTAAATCACACTGAAGCAATATTAAATATATGTTTTCTCTTCACATGAGAAACCAAAACTCAACACTGACATACAGACAAAACCAACAGTCAGACGATCATTTAAGATATACAATCTGACATATAGAAAGTCATTTATAGTAAAAAGTTATTATATAACTGTGGATTGCTTTCACCAATATAAAATAAAGAAACGACATAAAATGACAACTACTACTACACGACTATGAATATAGCACAATACATATGCATAAATTTGTAACAAAAGTATCTATAGAATAATATGTTTGAAGAAGAAAAATGTTGCTTTTCTCTAATGCTGCAGCATTAGAAACCACAAAACAATTTGTAGAAATATTTTGAAAAGTTGTAGGTTGGAAAGTTGGGAATAATGGCAAAATAAAATAAAACAATATTTAAGATTGAACAAAAACAACTAGGATTTAGAAAAAAATTAAATAAAAACACATACAAATTTGCAACAACAAAACTTAATGAAGTAGAGACAAGTAGATGTATAGTTTATGCATTTAAAATGTTGCAAAACCAAAAACAAATAAAAATAAAATAGAAAAGTATGTTCTGTTTGGAAAATTAATTAAACAAAAGTTAAAATATTAGTCTTAAACGGAAAATAAAAATTAAGGAATAAGCCTGAAAGTATACTAGGAGTTTTATATATTGCAGTACGAATTGTAATATTTGTATGTGGGTAAACGATTTCACTCAGAGAGAGAGAGAGAGTTGTAAAATATGCAGATTTAATGGTAAAGTTGTGATTGAGATATATAACCTAAAGTATGGTTTTTTATTTTATGTTTAAGTAAAGAAGAGTTTCAGGAAACAAGATCAGTATTGATCTTCGATCGATCTTCTCATCGATGGGGAATAATCAGCGATAACTAAGCAAGATGAACAGATTTCCTCGCAAAAAAATCTTTTGAAAATATTTTTAAAATAAAGATCTTTTTTAATATACAGTACAACGATCTCTACGCGATCGCTTACACCTAATTCAAACTACTTTCAAAGATATTTCCTTAAGTTCTCCAGATTATTTTTAACATTTTTCTGTGATTATTGTTTGCAATAACAAAGACACAAAAACAAATTTTAATTCTTAAGAATACAGTTCATCATTATTGTACCAATATTTATGTGAATTTATCTGAACTAGAAGAATTTATAGAGTGACAATCGCAATATTTCATTTGTAGTTATCCTAATTTCACCAAATATGTTAAAATATTTGAAATAAGTTGGGCACTGTTAAATTGTGTGTTAAAATTTAATTTTTCAAGAACATCGGTCCTCACATGCACGTAGTTCTTACAGAGATTTGCTTCCGAAAATCACTTTAAAGTGACGGTAAAGACGTGTGGTGGATTTCCAAATATGCTCACCAGAGGATTGCATTAAAAAATGGATGTTAAATACTTTTGTGAAAAAGATTTTTTGTACTTTGCAATTTGGTTTTATTTTTTATTCTTAAAGCTAGACATCAGTGTTACCGTTGAGATTTTCGTAAAGTCGTACCTAAAAGGTGATTTGTTGAACAAAAGCCGTCACAAAAAAATATAACACTTATTGAACACTTTTCAATCTTGAATTTGCTTCATTATGCAATGACTGTATCCAACAATTAGTATTTTCTTTAATATATATTTCGTGATGAATTTTTATGAATCTACTAATCCATATTTCATCTCTTACACTCAAAATTTATATAAATTTGTTTAGTATGTCCTTTGTTAAACCAAATGAATGAAATTAAATGAATTTTTTTTCCCAAAAGCAAACTGTCAAAGAGGAGATAAAAAGTGGCAGTTTGAAAAATTCCACAAAAGGTCGCGATTTGCGAATAAAGTCACACAAACAATAACACTGCCAGATGGTAGTGCTTCTGATATACCCAAGTAAAATGTCAATGTTTGCACTATAGATATTTCAAATTCCTAATTGGCATTGATAGCTCCGCACTGCATTCATAGACCAGCAATTATAATATGGAAAATCGACAGAAGTCGTTAAATGGCAATCATTTTTTATACATTAGGACCTGATTACAGATATCATCTCGATATATCCTTACGACAGTACTTCATAAGTTGTTCCATTAATGTCGTAAGTAGGTTACTATTTCGATCGGCAAAAGTCAGGAAGTGTTTGACAATGGTTCTCCTGATATACTCAAATGGAATTTCAATGATTCCGCATTGGATATATCAGTTTCAAATTTGGATAACACATCAGATCGTTTCGCCTTAATCACTATTTTTTTGCATTCAAGGGCCAGTAATGATATTATGGTAGAAACCTTCTGTAACATAACTGCAGCCGATCTTTTTACGAAAAAGCCGAAGCTAAATAATCGCTAAAATTTTATTTATGATTTCATTGAAGACTCTACAAAGAATACGTTCATATATTGAAACGTAGATATAATAAATACTATTTTAACCAAACAAGTCTCTGAAGGTATTTTATGGAAGGGTCGATTGAATTACACCAAGGCGAAATTAAGTTTAAGAGATTATTGTAAGAGAATTCATACGATTTGTGACTCCAAGATGTGCCCGATTTCTAGGAATGAATAAGCCTCGTTAGAGAGAAGAAATCGAAAGCCGATCTCCCCTGGTTAAAGATAAGCGTCCGAAATCCGATCACAATTTCCGATTCCCGATAAAGAAAGCTTGGTTGAAAAGAAGAAGCCAAAAACAGATCATATTTCTGATTTCCAATAAATAAAGACGAAAACAGATCATATTCCTGATTTCCAAAGCCAGCAAAGCTGAATAAGCCTGGTTGATGATAAAAAGCTCTCGATCATTTTCCAAATCCCTGTCAAAGCGAAGTCGAATAAAATATTATTTTCGTATTTTAATATTAAAAATTAAATAAATTAATTAATAGTTGAACCCTTTGAAAGGGAAAATTAACCGACGTATTGCTTAAGGTTTTGTGGATCCGTAAGTAAATTCTGGGAGTAACTAAACTGCCACGGCCGAAGAATAAAACTAAGTTACAATATTTCGAATGTAAAATTTTGATCCATTTTTGGACAGATTTTTCCCCGTAAACCCTCTCAAAACTTCGTTAATTTTCAAATATTTTTTTTTTATTTTTTTGATAATCAAAAGCATTTCAAAGCCAGAATTTTCAAAGAGATACCATGATTATACAACCACGTTTACTAGCTATGCACTTAAGAAATCTGTAATGTAATGGGTCAAAACTCTTAAAACGGTCGGGTGAGCAATTTACTGGAAAAAATTAATTTTCTGACAAATTTTCCCGGATTGTAGTTTTGTAAGGACAACATTTTCCATACAATACACGATTTTCATAAAAATATCTTAATTCATAAAGAATTTATTAACCAACTTGGAGATCTATTTGGCGATCCCAGGACCAAATAGAAACATGCCTTTCTCCAAATCAGTTGGAAAGCACCTCGAAAATTATATTGGCACAAAAGTGCGAAGGTATGTTTACATGTCCATATGATTTCGATTTCCGATAGTTGATTTTACAGAGTCTAACCGCATAACGGGTATTAAACTTGTTGGGTGTTCAGGACGTAATTCACTGCTTTTTTCAAAGAAAACTTTTTTCTGGAATCTAATTTGAAGCTGATAAAATGTAAAATTTATTTCCTAATTCAATTCTTAATTGTTTGTGAATGAGGGTAATTAAGTTTAGGCACAGTCTCATATATCGCTTTACTTTAAATTAAATCTCAAATATTTTTATACATTTTTTCGTAATTTTTACAAATTTACAACAAAAATTTATCAAATGAAAAAACTTTAAATTATTAAATTGTACCTTAATCCTTTTGTCTCACACAAATGATATTCACCAAATACACCACAGCCTAATTTTTCCACAATAACAAGAGAATGTCTTGGAAATTCTTGTAACTGACAATTGGCCAGTTCATCTGCAGAATCTACATTATTCATGAAATCATTCAATTCGGCCAAATTGTAATGATGTGGTTTTGTCAATGTTAAACTGGTATTTGTACTAGCACCAGCACCTGCTGTTGTTCCTACAGCACCAACACCAACACCACCACCACCATTACTGCTACTAGTATTACACATATGTCCTGCTGTATTACCACCAATACCATAAGTTGACGATTCAAAATTTCTATTCATATTTGTAGGTAGTGTGTGTGTATTATTGGGTGAGTTTCCTTGTAGAAAACCACTTTTACCATTTGGCAATGTTCCGGTAACATTGTTGTTGTTGTTGCTGTAGCTGGTGCTGGAACTGCTAAATGCTGTTGGTTGGTTTGTGTATGATGATTTTGCATAGATTTTTGCTGTTGTTGCTGCTCTACTGCATTATTGCTGCCATTGCTAGTGCTGTTAGCCAATGTTGACGCCATATTGGCTTTACAAATTGCCATTGCAGCATAATATTTCTCTGAGGACATTGTTGCTGCTGTTGTCGTTGGTGCTGGCGGTGGTGGTGGTAAAAGTGTTGTTGCATCTACTACAAAATGTGATGATGCTGGTGATGTTTGCGGTTGCTGTTGGTGAGTCTGTTGATGTTGCTGATGTAATGCATAATGTGATACAGATGATGGTGATGTCGAGCATGATGAAGCCGATGATAATGATGTTGTTGTTGCAACTATTGCTGCTGAGCCTGTTATTGCCGATTGTGATGTCAGGCATTTGGGTGCCGAGGCTGAGGGTGGTGGCGGTGGTGGTGGTATCTTCATATGAAACATATTGTTAAGAGTATTGTTGCGGTTTGTAGTTAATGTTGTACTGTAATTACTATTGCTACAATTTGAACTGGCACCACCGCCAATGCCACTGCCTAAAATACTACCAGCACCACTATATAAAGAATTTGTTTTCTGGGATGGTAATAAGTCTTGCATATGGGGTACAGCATAATCTTGACACACAATATCAGGAACATCTAGAAAAATACAAGGAAAGAGGAAATTACAAAAAGGATTATTAAAAATTGCATTTTGGGGTTTCTTTAAATTAAAGTCTTAAACTGTTGTGTATTTTCTTAAAAAAAGTAAAATTATTATTATTTATTTTATTATTTTTTTTTTCATTTTCTCTAAATTTACATTACCAATTTCAAACCTCTGTCGAGAGGCCACAGTTCCAAATCGCTTACTCCGCATTTTATATTCTAGATGCCTTGTTTCCTTTTTTTCAATATTTGCAATTGTGTATGCAATAAACTCTTGGTCCAGAAAGGCGTATGATTTTTTATTAATTAATTTTAATTAATAACAATTTTTAATTTCTTATTTGTTAAAACATGGATATTTTTAACACCTTTTAAATTATATCATTTTTATCACAGTTCAATTCGTTTTTATTCCAAATTTCTTTAATACTTGATGACCGATTTTATCCCTCAGTAGAGAAGCACTATGTTCAAAATGCTAGTTCCTCAGTTTTTATTTTTAAAGCTTAATTTTCTTTCTATTAATAATATGGGGAAAAATAAAAATTTTATAGTATGAAAAAAATTTTTGTAAGAGTGGTGCGCAACATCTGAAGATAGCCTATTTAAATATTATATTCGAATACTCTAATTACTTCTCTATTAATGCTTGATTAACATCAATCAAGTATTTAAGGTTCTATTAAGATATGCATACAATAAACCATTTTTCTAAAAGGTTTTTCTTCGTTAATCAGACATGTTTCTTATAATTTTTAATTAACTTCTTATAAATGGATGCGTATGATTAATATCAATTATTTTGATATTGATAAAACAGCTAAGATTTTAGTGAAAAATGCTAAAAACAAAAGTTTTTCAATTTAGGAAGATTTTCGCTTCGAAATGTATATATATTTTATTGAACAAAATTATGTTTGAGGACATTAAGTTTGGAAATATATTTCAAATATTATATTGTTCAGTCTATATATCACAGGAATAACCCTATTTCCATGAATTGTGCTATTTTCATTATACATAATTCATCGAATTATTAACATTTGGTTTTAAATTAGCTCCTTGGTCAAAAGTGCGTATGATTAATATATAAAATAATTAATTGTTTGCAGAATGAATATAAATCATACGCCACTTTAACCAACATATTTGCTATTCCAGACTGCTGCCTCTGTTACAAAAACTTTAACTAAAACAGCATTCCAATGTGTATGTTCTATTCAAATGATTATTAAAATATCATTACGATTGTTCCAATATTTATAAATTTTAAAAATTTAAATGCAAAAATATAAGAAAAAATATTAAACTTTATTTTATTAAAAAACTTTAATTTAAGTTTATCGACATTGACAACTTCTAAAATAATTCCGTTATTATTATTGAATAAATCATTCAATGATTAGCATTAATTATACAATAAACTTCTTGATCAAAGATGCGTATGATTAATATAAAAATAAAAATGTTTAAAGAAAAAAGTTTAGTGTTCTTCTAGGCTGCTGTTTCTGTTATAAAACTATTAGTCGGACAACATTCCTAAGGACTATGCCATATTTTTATAATTCACCATTTTCATCGTTCCATAATTTATAAATCTATTAATATTTATTTTGTTATCAATTCCTTGGTCAGAGATGTGTATGATTAATAAAAGTAATAAAAGAATTCATACAAATCGTTTATTCGATAAAGAGAAAAGTAAAAACTTAATTCTTTATTGTTGCGTATGATTAATACAAAAGAAGTTTTGTACAGAATTTATATAAATCATACGCCACTTTCAATAAGGCCAAGAAGTATTCTCAGTTCACGGTTAAGCAAGCCTTTCTCTTTAGAAATTAATTAAAGAAAAATCATTTAATTTAAATTTGTGCTTATCATATTTGGACCCTGTATGCCCTAAATACCGGAACAAATACCTAAACTCCACAGATTCAACTCCATTTGCAGAATTAATTTGCAGAATTAATAATATCTCTTGATAAATTCAATATATAGGGGTATACAGGATTACTAGAAATAATTTCATTTGACTCAGATTTATATTAATCATACGCTGTATTCTTCAGCGTTTCAAAATCGATTTCTTTAAATACTTCTGTAACGTTTGAACCGTTCCATATATCATAAGGAATTTGCACATAGTTTAAGCTGAGGTGGTTTCTAGTTGGTTTAGAGGAGAACATATTGGTCACCTCTAGTAAAATATTTGACAGAAATGTAAAATGAGAAAATTTCTGTGAATAAAATAAATTTTTTAAAGATTTTTTATACGGATTGGGATTTTGCGTATTTCTGCATGGAAAAGTGGGGACTTTTATAATTCGAACAATCTCGTTTACGTCATGTTGAAATTTCATATAAATGATTTAATTTAATTTAAAATATTATTTTTTAAAGATAAAAATAAAATTTAAGTCCTTCCCGAATAATCTGCTTCGCTCATATTTTATTTTAAAACTCTGAACCACCAAATTCTGGCATTTCTGGCTAAAAATCCTACCAAAACTGGGATTTGTTTAATCAAATTTATGTGTTTTCCTATAACGAACAGAACAGTGAACCAAATGCGAGAATATAAAGTTCCATCATGAAAGAGATTCCGAAACGTTTCTCCTTTGACTGCTATTTATTTTGACCATTGCAGAATGCAAAACTTTAGAACAAGTTATAGGAATTTTGCTACTTTCATTTTTAACCTCAAAGTCAGAGCAGTTAACGTGACATGGAACCCACATATTACCAGAATATTGGAAAAAAGTTCTGGGTACCAGATTATATACAAATTTTATTATTTAAAAATTATAATCTTTTATACACAATATGTTTTCGGCGATTGAAACTTTATTATTTTTACTTAGTTGACTTTCTGAAATTCAGTTATAAATGCGATCAAATTTGAAAGATTTTTATTTATGGCTCACTGTTGCTCTTCTCCCAAATCCTGTAGTGCTTCAAGGATGGCGTATGATTAATATTTTCTAAAATTTATATTAATCATACGTCGCTTTAGATAAATGAAAATTTTTCTCTCTTTACTAAAAATGTAATTTAGGAAATTATGTCTATTATATATTGTATTGAAGAAGTCTTAATAACACAAAAATTTATTTACTTTATTAAAATATACAAAACTGAACAATTTACACCCCAACTTGTAATATCTGATAGTGCATTACTTTTCGCTGTAATTGTTTATGATAACTCGTATGTAGAATCTAATACAATTCGATAAAAACGCAATCCTAATTTGTAATTTTTCTGAAGATTCGTAGAACAATTGAAATCTTCATTACAGAAGTGTTGCGAACGACATCTACAAAGGCTCTGTTCACGTTAAACAATTGGCTTCCTGTTGATCTAATGACCATGTTGGTAATACATGAAGCAAATCGAACTATGGATATTCGCGAATTATGGGTTAAACCATGTACGACATGAGTTTGATTGACCACTGTATTCAGAAATCTTTTTTCGGTCGCCTTTGGTGTCTCACTAAATGTAAGTTGCAGAGTCCTTAAGGTTATTTTCAAATATGGCGGGAGAGTAGGGGTTACAGTTTTGAGAATTTTAAAGTTACAGCGTCCTTAAAGATATGGGATAATAAAAATCTCGTTAAAAGAGATTTTTTACTATATTATTTGAAATCTCTAGTTATTAGCATTTTAACTACAACTATTTAGCTTTTGGATGCATAACAAATGAAGAAGAAGAGACAGAGTTTCACCTTTTGTGTGACTGTCTGGTACTGGAAAATCTTTTAAAAAATACTCTTGGAGTGATGTTGTGAAATGTACTAACACTCCTTGTTTTCCTTTAAAGTTCAAATTACATAGTCGTTGGGGTAATACTATATGACTAATCACTATAATGGATCCAGGAGAGATGTCTAACTAACAATCGGAGAAACTGGATTTTATGTGAGTTTATTAAGACAATTTTTAACTTAAATCGTTCTAAAAATTTAAGTTTTAAAAATTCATTACTTCAAATTATTAATTTCGCTCCACTGTGCTGGTTTTATTGTTTGTAATTTCCTACACTTAGAATATTATTCTAAGAGCGCTATTTCTCTCCTCTTAAATGTATATATTTCATTGAAATCGTTTTACCATTCACGAGATTATTTACGCATTTTTGGAAATATTATTTTTTATCAAGGGTGCGTATGATTAATATAATTATTTAAGAATTAATTTTAAAAATTTTGATTTCTAATAATAATTATCAATAATTTACTTTAAAGAAATTAATTTCCTAAATTTCATCAATTAACAAAACATATCTTATCAAAATTAAATTTAAAAATTTTATGTCAATGTATAAATTTTCTCTTTTAAAATCAATCAATCCATCCATCAGTTCAAAATATATATAAATCTCATTTTATTTACAACATTTTTAGCTTAACTTATCAACATATTTAAACAGTAAATATAAAAACAGTCAACGCATACACATTTAAAGTTAAAATAAAAAAAAACAAATATTTATGCAATTAAATATTCATGGCAACAAAATTTTTGACCCATATTTCATTTACGTTTAATTATTAAAAAAAAAATCTCAAAATAAATGCATGAAATGAAAAATATAAAAAAATGAAAAGTTTTTCATTGCAACCGCTGATAAGTATTGACACTATTCCAAATGTTTTGCCATAATGATGTGACAACACATACACGATTTTTGATATGACAAAAAAAAGGAAAAAATACGGATATGAAATAACTGTAATAGTTGTTATGTATATGGAACTGCAGTTAACACATATTGCCCTCACGAATCATATAAATGTTTGATAATGTTTGCCAAATAGTTGTTGTTGTTATTTGTTTTTATTTAGTTTTCTGAACTTTCATATTAAATGTGTTAAGTTTTACTAAACTTTGACTGTGAATAAGACAGTGGGCTCATAAAATTTTAAATATGAAAACATTCGGCAAAGTTTTAAAAATTGGAATTTAACAAAAATGTTTTAAAATAGAAAATTTTTTTAAAATAGAAAACTTTTATATAAATTTCAAAAAACCTAAAAAAATAAGGACACTTTTATGTATGCCGTATAAGTAATATGTGACAAAAAATATTAATTATACGTTTCAAAGTTCATTGACAATTGCACATTGTCAATGAACTTTATTGTTAGGCATTAGAACAAAATATATCCCACTGTATGACGTATAAGTAATAAGTGACATAAAATATTACTTATACGTATCAAAGTTCATTGACAGTTGCAAATATGTATTGTACAGCATTATGAAAAAGAGATGTTATTTAGTTATTGTTAGATAATATTAGATGATGACAAATTTGAAAAAAGAAATAAATTTCTAATTGAGTTACAATCCCAGTCAAGTCACAAGCCTTTCGTACTGTTTCTAAATCGATTTTTTGGAAAAAAATTTACACCTCAATAAAATTTCATACTTCTGGAGCTGGATCCAAATCGATTTTTTGGGAAAACTTTTACACCTTTTGAAACGCTATAGATATCTCAGTAAAGTTTCATACGGCTGGAGCTGAATTGCTCTTGAGTTCATTAGGACCCTATCTAACCAAGGCAGAGGCAAAACGAAATTTGTTTGTATATCAGCTAGATTTCGTAGAAGTTTCCCAACTTTTATGATAACATAACCATATGCTTATATGAGAAGTTGTAACTTTGAAAGAACTATTTTTTTCCAGAAAGCCACGCAAGCGTCTGAGCTTTATATATTACTTTAATTCAGATTAGTTTGGAGCAAAGACCCTCCCACAAGCCCATTAGTTTTTTGTTTTCTTGTGGAATCGTCTTCAGATTATTCTCTATTTATAATTCAATTTCGCAATAATATCGTCAAGTGAATTTTCATGGTTGTAGGAAAATCCATCTTTATATGAGAATTTTTGCTATGGTGGACTGTAGCAAGGAAAAAGTATTTCGTAGATTTGCTTAAATAATTTAATAAACCGATTGATATTCACATAATAATTCAGTGCTGTCAACTATAGGAAATCTATACTATATGGACATGAGACGTCATATAAATCGAGAATCAGATATCATTAATTCTCATATGAATTTCAGCAGGAGTTTTAAAATCTCTGCGGATATAAATCTGGAAAAGGCAACATTTTCACATTAAAATTCTAAAGATTCTCAGACCAAAAATTTTCACTTTGTGACTGAAAAATAAATACACACAGGGATAATTTGGTAATGAAAGATTAGATGAGTAAGCCATAAAAAAGGTTCGAGCCATAAAGAAGGTCGACTAGGAGTTATGAAAAAACAACTAATTGACCACAGTCAGAAGGATGTATCGAGATTGCTATTTGAAATCAGTAGTTACTGGGTTTTAAGCAAAAATGCTAACAGACTAGATTTGGCTTTTAATGACTACGGTACTATGTAATACAACGAGACGCTATTCCATGCTCACTGTAAATTCCGCTCTCTAGGAAGCAAATGGAAACGGTTCCTAGGTGAATATATATTAGACGATCTAGGTGATTTATCAAATATGAAGCTTAACGACCCACTAATTATTATAGCTTTAAACGAATCGTTTTTTCTAAGATGAATAGGTTTGCTAAAACAGGGTCATTAAATCATACTTGAGTGCTTGGTCGTAGCTGGGATTCTATGAAATCCATTGGGACTGTTACTATGAAGGATATGAATGTTGCAACTGTTTTGCTGTTGTTGAAGGTTATTCCCTTGTGAAAAATTTCTGGTAAATGCTATTGCTATTTAGTGTTTAAACAGATATCCAATTTTGTTGAGAAGGACTCATATTCCATATTTTAAAATGGAATTTTTAATGTGAATATATGATGCGATAATTTAGAAGGTGTCGAAAAATATAATTCGAAATCAATCAATTATGATGAAGTGTCTCATGTAAGAGATTTACCAAAGTCAAGGGATTGGGAAAGATATGATTTTAATTTCTTTCAAAAGTTCAAGAAAAACAGGCCGTTTTATTTTTAGGGACATTTTGACCCTCATATGTTATTTTAAGGGAGGATATATGTGTTTCACCATGGAAATGCCAAAGCAAAGTATTCATCAAAGTGTTCTAAGATTAATTATCAGTTAATGGGATCCATGTCTTGATTTTGCCTGGATTTTCAATAATATAGGGAACCCTTTTGTCATTTGAATGGGAAGATATTGAGTATGACATGTGAAAAGTAATATGGAGCTGTTAAACTGCCAATAATTAATTACTTATTTCTAAGTTTTTAACACCCTTATTGCTTTATAAGTTCCAAGAAAATATAATTTAATTTTTGTTGTCCTTCTTTTAATGAGATTCATATTAAAAAGTAAAAAAGTAAAGAAAATAACCACTGTAAAATGCAATCAAATGATACACTAACAGTGCCCTATTAAAAAAACAGAAGCATGAAGTCCTGTCCAAAATTGAAAAAAAATTTATTGAAATCTTAGTGAATAAAAATGACAAAAGAGGGTAAAATATAAGACTTTGTTCAAAGTGCATTACCTTTGGTATGTGTCTTTATGCACAGGGAAAATTTCGTAATGAAAGAAGGTCGACTAGAAGTTGTGACAAAGCAACTCATAAACCACAGTTGTGAAGACGTTTCTAAATAAACAAAATGGACCTAAGAGGGTTATATATAAGATTTCGTTCAAAGTGGAAATATCAGTGTGAGAAATTCATGGTTAATTGACTCAAAGTAACATATAATATACCTTTCCCTACGGGTCTATAGTAATTTTATAAAACTTATCTAAAGAAATCTTTAAATATGATTCGAGCCGACTGTGTCCTAACTTCGTATCCACAAGTCAATACATTGTATCTGTCTTAGAATGACGTTAATCCAAATTATTAAGATGTTATAAATCTTTTAAGCATGAAATAATTCTAAGGATTAACTCTCCAATAGCTAAACCCTTTTTTATGATCTCTACAAATCGCTTTTACACATTTGCTCTAGTTAATTCATGTACACATACATATACAGAGAACTGATACTGCGTTATCTTAAAACTCCTGGAGGGCTTAATAGTTTTCTCTAAAATTTTGTTGTGTTGTTCAATAGTAAAAAATGACAATAACGAAAAAAACTAGTTAAAACATTAGAATTCATTACAAATTGTGCATGTCCAATTTGAATTGACTGTTTTTCGTTAGTTTTTATTTGTAACTTTTGTTATATTTCCAGTAACATGTGAGCAAATAGTTTTTCATTACAGGATCCCCCTTTTTTCCCATTCACCTTCAGCAGGTTAGACATGTTTTTTGAGAGAAACGAAAAATAATGAAAAGTTGTAGGTTTTTTTATATATTTTCTATTAACAGTAACATGATATGGGCACAGTGGGGCAGAATTAACAAATTTTGGGAAATAAATTTACAATATGCGAATAACGTTGTATGGGCTTAGCAAAGAAGAATAGAGTTATGTATGATTGAAATAAGTCTGTAACTGTCTAGTGGCTCGAAGGATATACAATTGATTATGTATGGATCCAGAAGAGAAGTAAATAATCATTAATTAGGAAGTGAGACAAATGACAGAATCATAAGAAAAAGGGTTCAGACTGCTCAAAAAAAATTAATAATTCCATTATTTTCCATTTATTTTTCATATCTGCCCCATTGTGCATTTCTTTAACTCTTTTTTGTTTCGTTTGTAATATTTTTGTTAGTTTTTTATTTCATTTTGTTGTTTCATCTCATGACATGTCGCGCAATTAAATTGCTACATTGACATACGACTTGTATCATGTCATTATGAAATTATGTTGCAAAACTCCTGGGGAATAATCCAACATTTTTTAACGTTTCCATTACTTTGTTCCATGTCTTTTTGTTAATTAATTTTTCATAAAACTTTTTTTTAATTGTAAATTTTTGTTTTTCAACTATTCGCATGTATGTGTGTGTGCAACAGTTTGAATGTATTGTTAATTAATTTTTACCTGTGTAATCTGGTGAAACATGTTGTCGTTGCAAATCATTTATAGAACATGCACTTGCAGCACTGGTATACATATTAACATTAAACGGTTCATGATATAAACTGGACTTGTCAATCGATTCACCATCCGGTTCCACGGTAACAGCCTACATGGAAAAGGAAATAATTAAAATACCTTCGCTTTCAATTTAGGTTTTAATTTATCAAAATTTCTATTAGTAAAATATCAAGTCTTAATAATCTATTTTACCTCATTTCCCCACGACATTTACTACTTACCTTCATACCATTACAGTTTAAACGTTTATTATCAACGCCACCCAATGTGTCAGGATTAAAATTATGTTGGAAGGCATCCAAAACATTACCACCATGTCCGCGTTTATTACGAGCAATTATCGCTAGTATTATGGCAACCAAAAGTAAAATAATTGTTGTAAGAACTGTGATTAAAATGCCAACAAAACTAGAATCCGGTTCCTGGTCGATGGGTTTTGGTGATATTACTGTAACAAAAAGGGGGAAAGAAAACAGGAAAGAGAAGCAAATTAAACATTTAAATAAGATATAAAAATAAGTATTTTTTTATTAAAAAATACAAACAAATTTAGGTGGAAATAAATACAAAAATATATTAAGGATCTGCTTAACGAAGGAAATTTTGTAAACGAGTTGTGAAGGGTAGACATATCACCAATAATACATATATGTGAAATATAAGGATTGAGATCGAAAAATTCTTAAAATTCAGAAATATTTGTTTAAGTTTTAATCATAATTACTTTTCATTTTACAGCCATTGCGTTTTAGCAAGAGCCCAATATCTCTCCACTGGCCTTAGCTTCTCAAAATTTGGTGGATTTATCTCTTGGTACAAATATCAAATTATTGTCTGTAGACAACTCACTTACTTTCACAAAACTTGGTCAAAATCGTTTCATATTTTAGAATTTTATGGGACGAAAACCACATTTATAGGTCCTGGTCAAATAATACATGGACAAATTTCATTAAGGTATCTTGAAAACTGTATGTTAAGAATTTTTCAATCCCTGCTCTAATATTGGGTATAAGCGATCCAGTGCTTTTGAAAATTCTCGCTTAAATCTATGAAGTAATTACATTTTTATATAATCCTGCGACTCCACCTCCAGTAGAAAATAAGCAAGATCAGGTTGCTCAGAAGCTTCCTTCAAGAATTATGCTAGAGTCTACATTAGCTTGAACTGGTGAGAGAAAACTATCCTTAACGACATATATTCCAACATTCACTGTATTTAAGTCATATTTCAAAGTTTTATTGAGTTTTATTTGATATCTCCTGATTCGCTTCCAATGAGAAATTTCAACGAGTTTGTAAGGGGGGAAAGTAGAAGCCATGTGACCAATTCACAAAGGCATTACCCACGGTGGTTCGTTCAAAAAATCAATGTGATAATCAAATCAAACTTTTTATAATATCAGTGGAATATTTTCACTGATAGAAAATCTATTTCGAAAAAGAAGAAAGCAGCATATAATATTGGGGCGAACAACCGAAAATTGCTAGTAATTTCTACGATTGCGCTGTTCAAATCGCAAAATCTCAGCATTTATGATATACAAATGCTTGTATTCATTGATACCCTGTTTAATACATTTTCGACAACATTTCGGGTAACCTACTCGTCACAGACAAACTAGGGAAATATGATGAAATTTCTCATCTCATCTAAAGTTTTAATCCCAAAACTCTTGAGAGTTATCGTTAACCTATCAACCATTCAGTAAATAATCAAGACTTAAACCTCAGATAGAAGTGTATAATCAGAAACGGTTGATTGCCCCATAGTTGCAAGCGACACTGTTTGTTATCAAGATATCAGCACATATTATTTCATTGTTGATGATGAGTTATAGTGAATCTGACAGGTCTTTTTAGATTCTTATTATTGTTTGTCATTGACTAGATCTCGCTTGACTAGTTCTTGCTATGACCGTCTGTTGGAAAATTTTTCACGACCACAATAATAAAACTAATCTAACGAAATTTGGTCTGGCAAATTTCAGAAGATAAGGAGTGAGATCAAAAATTTCTTTACCCACATTTTTCATCCAAAATTTTAGACTTTATTTTTTATGTTTAATGTCAAAGAAATGTTGATCTGATTAAAATGATTGATGAGGAAAAAATGCGTATTAAAATTTTTAATTCTTTTTAACAAAATCCAACTTGGTCCTATAAATAGTTATCCTCGCAAGCATTTAAAGGTCTGGCACCAAATTTTTCCAATGTTATTGAATGCTACCATGAGAAATTTTCCGTTTATAGAAAACCTGGTTCAGGTAGAAGAAATGTTTCTAAAGCAAAAAATAGCAAGTACGAAAGCAGCCCGGTTAAATCCATGATCGGACTATTTGATACGAAAAGAAAAGTTCAAGTTCTGACAGAACGCATTTAGGGGCCAACAACAGAATATGGAAATCGAAGTCAAATTTTCAAAAAAATCTTGCTGCATTATGGATGACAAAAAGTATGTTCTAGAAGATTTTTTGCAACTTCCTGGTCAAAAATTGTATGTTGCTGATGATCGAGGGAATGTTGAAGAAAAGTTAAGGAGTTTGTTACAACGGGGAAGGAGTCAAAGAATGTTTACTAAAAAGGCTGCTTCCATTCATAAGACTTCATAATTATTCACATGTCGCTATGGTAAACAAGCCCTTAAGTGGGAAAAGAACAATAATGAGATATTGGTACTATAGAGTGGCAAATCCTAAAAATTTGCCTGTGTTAAGACCAGTAGATAGATGTTGGGCTCTAGCTAAAATGGAATTGCATAGTGCAAAAAGGTGTTCAAAATTGTGCTAGATTTCAAACGGAGATGGACAACCTGTCCGATCGAAAAGAAAGCACTATAAAAACTCTTTTAACTTAAATTAAATTTTTGACGTTTAGTGAAAATTTGATTTCTTTGTTAAGAATTGATTTTTTAGTAAAAAATAATTTTAGTGAAAATTGAAATTTTGTATTAAAAAATAGAATTTGAATTTTTTAATAAAAATATTGATTCATTTTTTTCATAGTGCCAAAGGTTGGTATTCATTGGGGCCACTAGTTATTTTTTTGTTTTTCTTGTAGTATAAGTGTTCATTTCTACTTGTATTCATTTCATTTCTGACCATTTACTTATGTTTTCATGTTTAATATTCCATTTTAGAAATTGTAGTTCTAGTTTCAAGCTGTAGAGTCCATGTTCTTTTTTCTATTTTTTTTTTTTTTTGCTAAACAAATATGAGTAAAGTGTCTGTTTGTAACATGATGTTATTGCAGCAGGATTTTTTCATGTTTTCTTTCCTTCATTTGTATTAAATGTTAGAGAATTGCAACATTTTATTTCATATTTTTTGTCTATATATATGTGTAATGTTGATTGTGTGTGAAAATATAAATATATAAGAAATTGTAACAACCCATTTTAATGTTGTTTATTTCTATTTTTTTTTGCACTTTCTGTTGCTGACTGTAGTTGTGTTTTTGGCAGAGTATGGAAAAACTCAGAGCAAAATCTTTATTTTCAAAAGATCTAAATTTGTAATCTTCATTTGCGAAGATTAAAAAATAAAAATCTTCTTGTGATTAAAAGTTTCATCTTTATTTTAAGTTACTCTTCTTTTAGTTGAGATTAAAAAAAGTTAATAACGAAAATAAAATATTTATTGATAAAATAGTTTTATAAGGTAAACCCGTTTTTCGGAAAGGGGGGTTATGTGAACAAAATCTTTCTCTCAACAACTCTTTTTCGGAAGAGTCCTGATATAGGAACGATACCAAAGTATGGATCAATATTAATAAAATTTATAATATATATATTTAAGACAGTCAGAACATTAATTGTGCCAAATTTCAATATAATTCGTTCATACTGAGGAGTTTTTTAAGCTATAGACCATATTCCGGAAGGAACATTATATGGAAGCTACTTAAAATAATGATTCCAGCACAATTTTGTGCTACAAACGACTTCAAAATAATTTATGGTAATAATTTATTTTTAAACTCTTTCTTGGATTTCGTTCCTTTTTTTGTTTAATCTCTTTCAAATTTAATACTTTTTATTTAAACTTTTCTCAAAGAGCGATAAAAAATAAAATTTTTTTTTAAATTAAACTTAAAATTTAACTCTTTGAAAGATCTAATCTTACGAAGAATAAAATAGGAGTCAAAAGCGGTGCCTTTGTTTTTGTACATCTATTTTTTATCTTTCTCATATTATTTTGTTTTATTCTTGGTTTCGCTCTCTTTTTTTTGCAAAAAAGGAAAATTGTACTAGAATACGGAATATAAGTTTGGCTTATGTGGTGTGAAAATGTGGAAAAAATATTTTTGTAATATTTTCCGGTTTGCTGCGGTTAGATGTCCTGGTTTATTTATTTTTTTTTTTTTTTTCATAGAAAATTTATTAAAAAAGTTGTTGCTCTTTTTTCACTTTTCCCCTTCTGTTTTCTATTCGTTTTTTGCTTTTATGAAAATTACTATGAAATCAAAAGAAAAACCAAGAAAAAAGTGAAAAAAATGCAAGAAAATTGTTTAAAAAATATGTACAGGATAATTAAAGTATGTAAAAGAAGAGTTGAGATTTTTTTCAGATTTTTTTTAAAAAGAAATAAGTGAAAATATATTTTTCGTAATTTTAATAAAAAAATATGAAAAAAGAATTGACAGTTATTTTATAATTGAGAACTAAAGTTATAGAAGTTAATAGCAAATTTAGCAAGATAACGGATTTTTATATATATAGACTTACTGTCAGAATTTCTGAAATTAAATACTGCGATTTTTAAGATACTTAGAATTTTTTCATAAAAATCATAAATCATTGATCAATCATTTTAGGTATCAAAAGCGGTCCCGCTAAAGACATAAATGTACAACGAAAAGTGATATTTTTTAAGATCATGGTTCAGTTCTTTTTTAGTCTTGAATAAAAATTCATAAAGTGCCTCTGGGTTTTCTATACGAGATATTTTTGGATTGATGGAAGTTTTTTCTGCATTATTTTAATATCTGTTTAAAATCACTTAATAATAATAGCGAATGGAATTACGCATAAGTTGCAAAGTAGGAATAAGACCCTCAAAGCCCTAGCCGTTAAAACTTATGCTGCTTCAGTGCGGACTTCGTCGTTGAGTGTTATGCAGTAGAGAAATTTTCTCTACTGCGCAGTAGAGAAATGTTCACAGTTGAATAAGGTAACATTAAAAGCCGCAGTTTGTATACAAATGACCTTAATGCACCATCTACATGATGGAGCATTTGATCAATTGAATTATTGATCTATGAGATCTAATGAATGGTTATCATAGCGAATGCAATCACGCATATATTGCAAAGTAGGAGTAAGGCCCTCAAAGCTCCAGCAGTTAGCATCGATGCTGCTTCAGTGTGGATTACGTCGTTAAGTGATATGCAGTAGAGTAATTTTCACAGTTGAAAAATCGCAACCTTAAAATCCGCAGACTGTATACAAATTTCCTCAATGCACAAACTACATATAAAGACTCTGATCCTGCCAGTTAAGTAATGCTAAGCACACAATTACTTCTTAGTTCATATATACGAACAGAGTTTTATACTTTTGATCGGAATTCTTATATAGCAGCCTTGAACGACATTTACAGAGATGCCACGAATTCCTTGAAAGTCATAGTTAAAAGTTACCCACTGCCCATAACAGACATTGTACACAATCTATTGCAGTCCACAAGAAGAGTTCAGGCGAAACTGAGATAATACAATTGGCTCAATGCCTACTAGTATCGCACTGACTGTGACGCCTGAAATCTGTATTTGTCCAAGGTCCAGATTAAAGATTATTTTGAATCCTGTGTGTAATTAAAATAAACAGCTTAAATACGAAATTGTGAAGTATATGCAAAAGATGTTAGAAAGAGATATATGGTTTGTAAGCAAATGGGGTATAAGGCAATACTTCATCCGATAGTTAACCTCGATTTTAAGTGCAGATAGCAGACATCTGCTTCATTTTTGGGAACCAAGATCGGCCATACCGTCCTTCTCACTTAATTTTAATTAAATATAAAATTCTTTTGGAAAATGATTGTGTGTAAACTTACCCGACGGCATATAATTATTACGATCTCTGCTAAAAGGAACCCTGGCTACTTCGTCTCTTTGGAAGGGATATTCAGAATTATCTTGAGAACCACTGGGACCCATAAATTCTTCATCGGTAAAATTACCAATAACAGGAGCTGTAAATGGAAAAAAGAGAATAATTATTACTTTAACTTTTCTTCTTCAGAAAAGAAATATTTTGAAATTTAAATTTTGTATCTAAAATCTGAAATTTATTCTTTTCTTTCTATTTCCTAGACTTAAGCTTAAAACCATTTCTTTGTTTTTCTTCTTTTTTCTTTCTGCTTTAATATTCAATGTCAACATTTGTTTTTTATTGTTATGTAGATTTAACGTCATTTTGCTTTTATTTGTTATCAACTCCAGTTGAAATCCTTGGAAAATATTTCTGCATTTACATACATTAAGTTTCTACCTTCAAGAAGGAATTTCACTTTATTTTTGTTTAGTCTAAGACTAACGATTATTTACATTTAGTTTGCATATATTTACACTTCTTTGTTCTGGAGTTTCAGTTTCTTTCCTCCCCACCAGCAACACCAAGGACAAGGAATATTTACAGTGGTCTCAAAACCGATTTTTTGGGAAATAATTCTGTAACTTTGTAATTTCTTTAACGAATTTTTACACTAACATTTTGAAAGTGTTTTGCAATTGATTTGAAGAAGTACATGTTTCTAGTGCGTCCCGGGTTCGGAAGATGGATTTCCAAAATTGGTAACTTCTAGTAAATGTAGCTTTATAATCAAGATATTTTTTGAAAATTTAAGCTTTAAAGATCTCGTATTAACTTTATGTGTAGGAAAGGTTAATAGTTGATTTTAAAGTGAAAAAAATGTTACCACCTTTTTGAAAAAGATCAGAAAACACATAAAAAAAATTAAAAAATAATTAAAAAAACAAGTAAGAATATATAGTCGGTCAGGCCTGACTATACGATACCCTAGACCACATCGCCCGGTTAGAATGGTAGTTACGAAATATTAATGAACAATCCTCGTATAATTTGATTTTCTCTCTTATTCTGAAGTATATCGTACATTATTTTGGCACTCTGATTTATATTAAATTTATGCGTTTTGAAATTAATTTTTCTGGGACCTTTATATGAGAACTATGAACTGACACTCGTATAATTTTGTACATCGATTTGGCCAATTATTATTACAATACCAATGTAAATGTATGTTTTTTGCCATTTGGAAGCGGGTTTTGTATGGGATTTATGAGAAATAATAAAACGACCCTCGCATATTATGGAACATCGCTTTAGAATATTATAGTACCTACTTGAGCCAAATTTCGTTTAAAGCAGTTTATATTTAGGACTTTTATGACCTTAAAACCTCATTCCGGGAAGAACATTTGTATGAGAGGTACCTGAAATATTGAACCGAACATGACTAATTTAAATAGACATTATCATTAGGTCAAAATAATTACATGTTCCAAATTTCATTCCAATATTTTAAAAATTGCGATTTGTGAACTGTTCACAACATTTGCATTAACAGCTTGATGGACGGACATCATTAGATTGACTTAGAAAGTGGTTTTAAGTAAAACGGTGTACTTAAAGGTGTAATACCATTTTTGCACGCTACAAACATCAAAAACTTTCAAAAATGGATCAAAATTTAACCTTGATCTAAATATCTCTTAAACTATAAGAGACATCTTGCATACGTAAGGATATTTTTTGTAGAGAATTATATGGGCTCTATGCATATAAAATATGTTTTCAATCAAAATTTTGGCGATTTTTTAAATAATCGTCATAACCGTGTGACCAAATTTCGAGACCCACTTCTCCATCCCAGGACCCATATATTCTTCTTCAAATAAATTCGAAAAAATCTCGAGAATGTCCATGTGAAATTTTGTTAAAAAATATTCAGAAGTTTCAAAATTACAAAATTATTTCCAAAAAAATGCATTTTGGGACCACTGTGCAAGTGTAAGTAAGGATACAAAAAGGATCTTTTTTCTCAACATTATAGGGAAAGTGTAAATATGTATGTGTGTGTGTATTAACATGTAGTAATTTTAAATCATTTTATTTTTTTAATATATGTATGAATTTGTATCCTTTCAAGGAAATATTTAATGGCTTGAATTTTTTCTCTTCGTTTTTTCCATTGGATGCCAATGCTTTTCGTTATTTTGCTATGAAACATTTTGATATTTTCCTCCTTAAGAAACGCATTTATTACTTTTTAGTTGAATTTTTTAAGTTGTTTCTGCAAATAAGTCAACAATTTTAAAGATTTACTTTTTCCCATTTTTCCCTTTTCCACAATTGTGTGTTGTAAAAAGCGTTCTTGGAAATTGTTTCATTTTTTGAGAGAACTGTGTTTAAATAAAAGTCTGAGTACTTGAGTACCTGCACATATTTAAATATTTAATTTTTATTAGCAACAGTATTTGAAATGCAACGCAAGTTTTAAATTACTTTTTCAGCAAAGTGAATAGAAATTTATTTTGTTCAAATTATTGAAGTTATGAAGGATAATTTTGCTTAACAAATTTTGATGTCTTCATCATTTGAATGATATTTTGGTATGAGGAGATAATGGTTCTTTAGGACCCCCTATATATTTTCCACATATATTATATACCGACCCTCGTATAATTTTTCACATTGATTTTTACTTACATTTATCTTAACTTGACCAATTTTTATTACAATTCCAACGTGTATGTGAGATTTTTGCATTTAAAAGAGATATTTGGAAAGGGCTTTGTATGGAAACCATGAGAAATAATGTACGGAACCTGTATATTTTGGCGCAATATTTTATAATACTATAAGACTTACTTGTGCTAAATATCTTTGAAATCGCTTTGTATTTAGGCCTTTTATAAACTCAAAACCTTATTCCGGGAAAACATTTTTATGAAGATACTTGAAATATTGAACCAAACAATTTCAATTTCAAAAGGCTTTGTTCATAGTTCAAAATAATATATACCAAATTTTATCGCGATATTTAAAAAATTGCGTCCTGTAGACTGTTTACAACGTTTACATGGACAGACAGGCGGACGAACAAGTGGAATCGCTTTCTAAATCGATATACTTAAGGGTGGGTGTAACAGTATTTTTTTGCATGTTACAAACATCAGCACAAATGCATAATACCTTAGGTGGTGTAGGGTAAAATTATTTATTCCCTCCATATTCCCAGGAATAGCGGTGTGACATTAATTGACCACCCTTTAGAGTTGTGGGCATTTTTGCATTTATCTAAAGTAGTGAAATCTATATATCATATTAATTCATTTATTTCAGAATCTAAAAACTCCAGAACTGTAATATAAAAATAATGTGGAAAAGTCTTCACGCATCATTTTCACCGAAATATCTTTTATCACATCCATGGCCCATTATCTATCATACATTAATATTATTGTTTGAGCCATTTTTGATATTGTTTAATATCAAACCGTGATTGTAAGTATAGAAACATATTGCAGTCAGATGATTGATATATTTATTAGCGAATTTCGGAAATTATTTTCATCAGAATCAGATTGTATATGAATTGTGGACATCTTATCTTGACATTTTTGTTAAAAAGCTTGGGAACATAAAGAGTCATTTGACTTGTTGCTTTGTTGCAGGTCGATAGCTTCACTAAACCAGAACAGTTTACGGTTACGTAGATTTCTATATTCTGGCACGTGGTTAAAATATTCTCTAACTTTTCCAATGCTAGACAGTCGCATAGGTGGTGATCGACAGTCTGCTCTGACAGAATTCATTAAAAGTAAAACCTTTTCTCTTGACATAGGTTCCCAAATTGTAGTGCCCAGTGAAAGTCGACACCAGAATTATGATCTGTTCCCTAATGAAACAAGGAGGTTCAATAAAGTAAATTGAGTCGCTGTTGTATTGTACACTACATGAGCCTTTAATAAACCTTCCAGTACGATTAGATATAGGAAAGAGTCTAGTAACTTCAGCTATTTTTTTAAGCTGGTCCAATACACCATAGTTTATAAAAAGTTGACCTAATACCTTGGTTGATCTGATGTAGCTTAACAAAATGAATTTGTTTTAACTCTCTCAATGAAGAACAGTCGGTAAGCGAGTACCTCTCCAACGGCTCTTATTAAAGTTCTTGAATCTACAGAAGTTGTTGAACTAATCGTATAGACAGATGATGGCAGAAATCAAAGGATGTAATTCTACAAGGGATGATCCATACATGTTCATAACTAAGCCATGCTGTGTGGCATTATATGGACAGCCTACCTAACTCTTATTGTATTTTTTATTATTTTAGATGAGGTTCCATTAAAACTCCTTGTATAAATTCTAGTTTGAAATAAAGTTCAGATTCTGCAATAACTTCAAGATCAAATTAGATTAAAGTATTGTTCTAGGTAAAATCTAGTTCCGAATTTACTTCAAATTCTGATTAAATGTCTGGTCCATTGCAGTAAGTATTAAAAAATTTGAATGTACTATTTGGCTGCATCGGAACCTGAACACACACAACCACTTACATTATGGAAACATAATCTAACAAGGATCGATATTCATGAAATTCTTTACATATATAGAAGCCAACGACATAATTGTTAGAATTTCCATAAATTTGGTCAATAGTTTAGCCTAAAACCTTATTCCGAAAAGGGGCATTATATGGGAACCGATATCAGATTAACAACTTATATTCAATATAGTTAGAAAAATCATTGAGCTGAATTTTAACAGAATTCGTCATTATTTACTAATTCTATAAGATCACACAAGGGCCCTGTATGGACGCTATAGCAATATATGGACCGAGATTGTCCAAATCATCAATTTATTTAATATATAGTTGGAAAACTAATTGTGTAGAACTTCAATATAATTGATCTTTATTTACCAGTTTTATAAACTCAAAACTGTTTTCCGGAAAGGGGTCTTATATGAGTGCTATAGTTAAATGTGGACCGAGATCGTTTATATTAAAAATACACATTAAAGATAATTAAAAAATCATAGTGCTCAGTTTCAATGGAATTGGTACTTATTTACAAGTTTTATTAGCTCAAAACCTTTTTTCCGGGAAGGGCCTTATAAAGGAGCTATATCAAAATATGGAGCGATTTTAATAAATTAATAACACATATTTGGGACAATTAGAAAATTCATTGTGCCAAATGAAATTCGCTCATATTTAAGAGTTTTATAAGCTATAAACCATATTCCGGGAAGGGGCGTTCTTTGGGTTTATTATTATATCAAAAATAAATATATGTGTAAAATTTGAATAAATTATTTTAAAATTGCGACCGATGTGAAACACAAAATTTGGGGTGTATCAAAATTTCGCATATTTCTGCCTATAACTCATTTTTTATTAATCCGATATTGATGTTTTTTTACGATGATGAAGAACTGTATGTTACATTTAAATTTTTATTAACATCCATTCATATTTTGTTGAAAAAAAATTAGAAACGTTCTTATTCAGAATTTTGAGGTTGTCTCCGATATATATATATAACTTTATTGCTGATAAATCGACATAGTTGGTTTTAAATGGAAAACTGCTTGGGACTCATACTTTTTTCAACTCATTGTTTTATTTGATGTAAGTATATATATTTAATGGTATCTGGGATAATCCTTTCATGGTTAAAAGGTTATGTACCCTCATCACCACTTGTGGTCCACATTTAAGAGATTTATAAGCTCAAAATCCTATTTCGAGAAGAGACTACATCGGAGCACAATATTTTCATTAGTGTATTGATGTGCCTTAGGTGAAGTCTTATTCGCTTGCATTTCTCCTTTACCTTGGCAGGGAAAATATACTTTCATTTTGTTGCATTTTAAAAGAAATTCACTTTTAATTAATTCCGCTCTATAAAATCTTAAATGAACAAATAAATTGAAATTTTCCTCCCCACCAAATTTCAATTGCTCATAATATTCTCAATAACTAAAATCAATTTTTAGCTTAAAACAATTCTTTGTTACTAAATGAGTTTGTCCCCCTTCCATCCTTTGCACCACAAAATAAAAAGGGAATTTTCTTTAAGTACTTTAATATTGTTGTATTCCGTATTCAGTTACTTAATGGCAAAAATCTTTTGAATATTTTACAGATTTTTCAGTTACAAATAAACAAAAATATTTGTATTGTAAAGATATCAAATTGACATTGTTGCTATTGACTGCTCTTGAGAGAGAGAGAGAGAGAGAGAGAGAGAGATAGATAGAGAGTAATATTGCTGTAAGTGAATTTAAGTAGGGAGAGGGAAAAAATCATTAGCTGATTGGTATTAAAAAGAGGGTATGTAAAGTTTTGATCTTAAGTTTTTCAAAAAATAAAACTTGGAACTTGATTTTTGGAAGAACTAAAAGGGCGTAATTTCGGGAATTTTACATTTTTTTCAAAATCCGTAACATTCCTCCTGACTTACTCAATATTCATTCCAATCTCATTTAGTGAAATCTATTATATTGAAATTCCTAACAAGTAAGAATATTCGGCTATGCCGAATCCTAAATACCCTCCACCGCTAATATTATGCAAAAATATGCATAAGTTAAAGACATTGCAAGCAGGACAAAGCTGATTACGAAAAGGTCCCCTATAAAAGCTACAGTGAAATATGGGAGCAAGAGCAAAATATGAATCGAGATTGGAACTTAAATTTCAGTAGAGTTGAGGTCTATTTATAAGCTCAAAACTGTTTTCCGGTCATATGGGAGCAATAGAAAGTTATATACCGATATTGATCACATTAATAATATATTTTTTAAATAGTTGAAAAAATAATTGTGTCGAATTTCAATGGAATTCGTCTTTATTTACAAGCTTTATTGGCTTAAAACTATTTTCCGGAAAGGGGTCTTATGTGGTACCTACAGCAAAATATGGACTCAGATTGTTCAAATTATTAATACACATATATTAAAGATACTTAGAGAAGTCATTGTGCCGAATTCCAATTCTTTATTTAAGTGTTTTATAATCTCAAACCTGTTTGCCGGGATGGGCGTTATATGGGAGCAATAGCAAATTATGGACCGATATATAAAAAATTATTAACATATATTGAGGAAGATTAGGAATACAATTGTGCCAAATTCCAATAGAAGATTAAGGTAGATCAAGAATATAACCGTGTCAAATTTCAATAGAATCGGTTTATATTCAAGAGTTTTATAAGATATAAACTATATTCCTGGAAAGGACCTTGTAAGGAAGCTACGTCAAAAAATTACTTTAGCACAATGTAGTTTCTTTACGCTTATTATTGTATCAAAATTAATATATGTAGCAAATTTCAGAAAGTTATCTTAAAAATTGCGCATTGATTTTGGGTTGAATCAAAATTATACATTTTAAGAATTTTTCCTATTAATCCTATTTCGACGATTTTTTGTGAAATAATGAAAATTATATAATTGTATCTCTAAGTGAAATATACTTTTAAATTTTGGAACCTTTGTTGACAAATAAAGAAGTCCTTTTTTCGGAATTTTAGATTGTTTCAGATATTGGTCCACAACTTGTTTGCCAATGGACCGATATAGCTGGTTTTAAATAGGAAAATGTTGAGGACAATAATAAACAACTTGGATAAATTCTTTGAATTCCGACAATTATTTTAGGGATAAGAATGTTTCAAACAGACAAGCGGACTTAGCTAAATCGATTCAGATTTTGATTTGATACAAGTATATATATATACTTTATGGAGTCTGAGATGATTCCTTCTGGCGTTACAAAGGAAATAATAAAGTTTATATAACCTCAACATCACTAGTGTTGGTGGAGGGTACAAAAACAATAGAATTTCCATTTCAATATTACTTTTGCAAAATGGAATATTAATGTTTTGTTTTTTTATTCTGATTTTGAGATTTTGTAAATCGTAACATCCTAATAATATGAATAAATGATTCATGTGTATGTCAGCAAGTGTATTTGAAATCTATAAAAATCTCTGCTCTAGATTACAAATGATATGAACTAAATTCATTTCATTCATAGTAAAAATGTAATGAAAAGGAAAAAAAAATTGTAGTAACAAAAATACTTGCTACACTTAAAATGGCAAAAATGAGTTTAGTAATTGTTAATATGCACCAGAATAGAAGATGAAAAAAATAATAACAACAAAAACAACAACAATTGCATTCAGTACTTGTAACTGATTTCAATGGGAAAATAATATTAAAAATAGGAAAAATATAAACGTATAAAATCGAGAATATTGCAGTTTAATATGAGAAAATAAAAATATACACTGAGAGAAATTATAGACCTGATTTCATATCTATAATTTCATATGAAAGAAAGTGTGGTGTATTTAAAAACCTATCGATTGAGGAATTTAGAGTTTATCGAATGGTCGACAGAAACCTATCTGTTTAGGGGCGTTGTCGCAGACCCCTTATTTGCAAAAACTCTGTAACTTCTGAACAGCTACTGGAATTGAATTTTACATGATCAGGGCTGAGGTATCTCAAAGTTGATTTGGTGAAGAATGTGCGCCTATCTGGCCAAAGGTGTTGTTGTAAGCTCCAAATCAAGTAGAGTATGTTGAGTTGTTCTGGACTGGAAGGGTTTTATGAAGAATTCTTAATAAGAATGTCTGTAAAGTAAATCCGGATCAGTTTAGGATAAAGACCAGTCCACAAGCCCTATCAGAATTTTGTCAATTAAAAGAAACTAAAATAATAAAAGTTTTTCAAATTATTATCAATATACGATATATATAAGAAAAAAACTCCCAGTATTTTCTGATGAATTAAAATAAAAAACATGTTTTAAACGAATTGGGATTTTGGGTATGTTCGCATCGAAATGTGGAATGCTTTAATTTTTTTTTGCAAAAAAATACCAAGTAGACCCTGTGCTACTCCAAATTTACTTAAGATCATTTCAAGTGGTTCTAGAGTTGATTAAAGGACGTTGTTAATTTATCTTCCCCTTTTTAAAAGAGTGTTCAATTTCAAGATGATCGGTTCACAGACATTCGCAGCTAAAATACAGACCAAGAATTTTTTTTAAGGTAAATTAATCTTGCGAAAACCATATTCGCCAAAAAGTCGTGTAAATTCATTATAATTAATACCATCATTCTTCCTATCTGGTTCTTAGCAAGATGATGTTACAGGATTTGACGTTTATTTAGCAAAACCACAATATATCTGCGATTACCGATAAAGTCCTTTCGAGCGGATATTACATTGGAAAAAAAAGATTAGAGGAAAAACTTACATATATACTGGCGTTAACAAAAAAGGGTGATAAAGCATTAATTATAACTGATCTAGATGCTTTCCAAATACAAACATGCTTTCATTTATATAGCCTTCATTTCATTTCACCGCAGTCCATTGGAGCCAAACCATATAACGAAGCAGTAATATAGTCATGGGCTACCCATAATGATAATGCAGCCATGGGTATTTTAAACCGTAGAAAAAGTGAATTAATCAGTGAGTCATCACAATGTATACTCCATATTGCAGCGTCAACTTTATCAATTTATAGTTACTGATTTAAAAGCAAACAAATCGGAACGAATATTCCCAGTTCTGGATAGAAAAAGGAAACTGTAATGAAATCTAAAGGAAAAATTAAAGCAATAAACGTAATATGAAGAGTTCGTCTGGGAAATTTATTTTATATTGAAGTTGTTCAGATTATGTTCTAGCAATCAATTAATTATTTAATATGCAACGTGAACCCAAAATTAATCTTTGCAAAGTTTAGAAAGATCCCTACAATTCTCATTTCTATTTGGCCAAAGGTTGTCAACTCAGTAACAGCCATATCAACTGGAATTTCTTTCCCAGGAAAGAACTACGCTATACAACCGCATTGTTACAATAACAATGATACCTTCAGCACATAGACCAAGGAGCTGACGTAGATGTTTGTAGAAAGTATTTGAGAAAGTCCTACAAAGAATATCATTATTTACACTTCTCTTTTACATATTGTGACCTTATTGCTCAGCTCTCATAGTGATCCACGAAAAGCATTTATACAATTAAAAGGTGAGAATATAACCTTCGCCTCCATTAAAGAAAAAATTACTCTTAAAGGTAAATGTACAGTCCTCACAGATCAGGTCAATGTACCTCAGTTCAGTTAAATTTTTGTTTGAAGAAATAAATACATATTTGAGGGGTTTAATCAGCCCGATTCAGTAAACGAAAAAATATTAAAACTTAATATAGATTGCACAGCGATTGGTTTTGGAGGTTTTATAACTTTTCGGCACTTGTTGGTGATCGCCTCGAGATAGTCACATGACAGCCTAAAACAGGTATCACTAATCATTTTACTTAGCTTCCGACTAATCAGTTTAATATGAACTTGTTCTAGATCACTTAAATTGATAAGACGCTTTCGAGTGCGATATTTAATAGAATTAGAATATAATAGAATAGAATAGAATAGAATAGAATAGAATAGAATAGAATAGAATAAAATAGAATAAAATAGAATAAAATAGAATTATTTAATAGAATATTATTAAACGTCAAATTCTCTCTACACTGACCCAAATATTGTAGGTAATATTAACGAAATATTTTCATAGAAAAATGCTAAATAAACAGGTTTTTATTCCAAGTAACATAATATTTCTTCAAATTGAAGAATTTTCTTCAAATATACTAAAAAAATTAATAAAAATATGCTTAAGTAAAAGGTGTTAAATTAAATATATTTCCAAATATTAAAAATGAGAGTATCGCATCATAAGTAAAATAAGACACAAATTTATTCAGTTCTTCATACTAAAATTTGAATAAAATTTTTGTCAATTTAATTATTATTTTTGCCAAATAATTTTGTATATTTTCTTTGTAAATTAAAGGAATATTCTGCATAAATTCATGGAAATGCTAATGGGAGATCAGCATATCAGCAAACATGTAATTAACTTTTCATCAGAAATACAAGCCGGTCGGCTCCCTACCGTCCTTTGAGATTGAACAATTTTTAATTGTTTATTGCGTTTTTGATACTATTTAATTTTTATCTTAAATAAATTTTTATGCGGTACGCTTTACTGTACGAAAATTCTCCTCAATCCAACATCTCGAAAAAAATTTCACAAATCACTCATCGACGTGTATTAAAAATTGTAATTGGAACGACTTTCTCATTGTAGTAGATCTACAAATATTCGATAAACAATATTTGCTTTATATGGAGGTTATTTGCACACTGATTCTAGCCATCTTACATTTTGTCCAGTAAAACAGTTCCTTGAGGAAGTTGTTAGGGCAGAATTTGAAAATTCTCGTTGTTATAGTTCTTTAGATATTCTATAATCAATATATGCTTTGTATAGTGAGTACTCCTTCTCTTGGTCCCTAATATTTTGTTGTAATAAATTAATACATAATTTATTACAACAAATTAACGTTTTGCTTTCCTCGATTCAACTTAAATTTCGTAAATTTCACTTAAAAATGTTATTTAAATTGAATAATATTCATCAATATAAGGAATATATTTTTGTCAATTTGAATAATGTATTATTCAAATTGAATAATATTTATTCAAATTAATTACAATTTTATTAATTCAAATAGTCATATTGACAATTTTTCATCAATTTGAAAAATTTACAAAAATTTTCATCATGATAAAGATTTCGTTGGCTGATATTTAATCTACTTTATATTTACTACCTTTCTTTTGCTCAGTGTATTTACCATCAATAACATCTTTATTTCCATTTGAAAATAAATGTGAATAAAAAATGGCAAAAAAAACTTTATAGTAAACTGAATTTTCATACAATTCATTTCATTCCATTAAAAGGAAATCAATATTAATTTCAATTTAATTTCATTCATTTATTCGTTCTTTTCGAAACCAATTTTTTGCATTTTTTTGTTTTTACATTTTCTACAATTTTTGCATGCATAATCTTTACTAATTGAATTTTGAAGAATTAATATTTTTTTGCATTTATTGTTCACTCAGTAGCAACTTGGCAAGTTCATTGGATGGAACAGTGGGAAAGAATTTTTTAATTGTTTTGGAAATAATTCTGTAATTGTTAAGCAGGAGATCGGTTTTATATAAATTGTTACCTAGATAAAGCAAGGGTGCTTATCGTCTTAAAGGAAGCCATCGTAGCTTGCTTAGGAGAAAATTTTGGGTATATATCTCTGAAACTTATTTTAGTTAAGATTTTCAGCCAAATATAAACTTCGTGAAACAAGTAATGAATTCGTGATGTGACTCATTTGAGTCCTGAAGGATTAATTGTGTTACAGAAGGCCTTAGAAGGGCCTATGGAGCGAACTCGTCTTGAAATAATGCGTAATTGCGAATAAAACCACTGAGACCCTTCCAATCAGCAAACGCCAAATCTGTCAGAGATTGCATCGAGCTGCATACAAAGAAACGCTATGTACGGTGAGAAGTCATGTTATTCTATACCTCATTTCGATAACACCTGAAAAAATCGTTTGATGTATTACATAGCGATAATGTTCATATACCAAAGCAACTGTTTCTTTCCAGAAATTCCTTGCGATTAAAAGCAGGAATAGTATCTAAGCCACATCTTGGTCAAATCATACTGGTAGTCAGACACGTTGGTTGAGTATTCCATTTACCTTCCTTACAGGTGGTGAGTGGTGAACCACACAGAAGATCAATGTCTTCATCAATGAAATAAACACCTCTTTAAACCAGATCATCAGCCTTTAAGTTGGCCTGATTAGTCCTGTTTCTGTGCGCCCAGAACAGCGCAATGTTCGAATGCTTTACCATTGTAATTAATGAAGTACATCATTCAAAATTCGATATCGTGTAGGCACCAGTTAGGGATTACTTGGGATATCTCGATCGCATATGCTAAATTATATCAGCTCACTAATCTATCTTAGAATAACTGCAATCTCAGCCTGCAATATATTGGATTTATAAGGAAGTATGAAACTTTATAATGAGAACTCTTCAACCAACTTTGCCTCCATTTTTAGAGTCATCAGTTAGTATATGACATGAAGCTAATGATCGCGTTCCTTCTATGTGATGAGTAAATTCCCTATGCAGAAGGGTTAAGGGATTCAGTACTCCAAGAGTTCTGGAATAGGATTAGTTATACACAAGACACTTAAGTGACATTCAACACCAATCCAGTTATCTGTGGTACTTGGGTGTTTTTATGGGTTTGTGCTGATGTTTGTCACATTCAAGAAAAATAGTGTTACACCCACCTCTAAGTATAGCGTTCGACTTAGAATCACTTCTTGAGTCGATTAAACGACGTTCGTCCTTGTGAACAGTCTATAGGTCGTAATTTTCGATAATATTTAGAACATTTTTTTACACTAAGGACAAAGTCTGATGAAATTGGCCATGTTCGATCCAATATTTCAAATGTTCTTCCCGGAATGAGGTTTTAAGGTCACAAAGGTCCCAAATAAAAATGATTAAAACGAAATTTGACACAAGTAAGTCATTTAGTATTCTTAAACGATGTTTAAATATTCGGGGGTCGGTCCATTTTTTGTCATAGGACCCATAAAACCCTTTTCCAAAAATCAGTTTTAAGGCCAAAAATCTGACATATACGGTGGAATTGTAATAATAATTGTAAAATTAAGATAAATATAATCAATAATTCATGTGTAAAATTATGCGAGGTTCGATTCATAATTTTTTGTAGCCCCCATGTAAGCCCCCCCAGGAAAAATGCATTTTAAAACGAATAAATTTAACACAAATTTCTGAGTCACAATAATGTACTACTACACACTTAAGAATAAATCAGAAAATCAAATTATACGAGGGTTGTTCATAGATTTTTCTGTAACTACCCATTTTTAATTTTATAAAAAATTTAAAAAAAATCATAAAGTTCAGAAAGAAAAAATGATTAAAAATAGTAAAAATATTTACTGATAAAATCACCTCGAAAGAATCCTTTCATATTAAAATAACAATTTAAAGGATTCATATATTTACACGGTTAATGTACCAATATTTTGTAGAATTTAATTGGAAATATTTCACAAATTTCTTAAAATTTTATTAAGGGGGCTTAGAGTACTAAAAAACGGACTTAAAATTTTTTGCGACAGGAATATCTCTTAAACTACAAGAGATAACCTATACTTATAAGCGCACTTTTATAAATATTTATAGATTTATCTATATATACAGTTTCTTTTCTTTCAATTCATAAATTTATTTTTGGCAAATTTAAAAAAAAAGGTGACCAAGATTAGAGGGTCAGCGAACACGATACAAATCTGCTCTAGAAACAAGTCAGTTCTAATTATGTTAAACTTCATTAAAATATCGCTAATGGTTTGAAAGTTAAAAAATTATTTTGAAAATTAATTTAGGCACATTGTGAATCAGTAATTATAAATTTTTTGCCTGAAAAAATGTATTCTGCTCCATTGTTCACTGGCCAGGATATGTGCTATAAAATAAAGTAGATAAATTAAATGATAAATTTTGCCTATAAAAATATCAAGAGGATACAAAATAAGGATTTAAGGATTGCAAAAATATTATGATAATGTTGGGATTTATGTTTGTAGGCGTTTTCTTGAATTCTTACTAATTGACCTTGTATGGTGAAAAGAAAGGCAATTAAAGATAAGAGTGCAATAACAGACATCATTTGTGAGTAAAATGTATTTCACTTTATTAAGAAATATTTTATGGAACACACGTTCTAAACTTCTAATAACGATTATCTTATAACAAATATATTTTTCTTCACCAAAATATTTTTGCTATTATATCACAAAGTTATCTTCCAAAGAAAAAAAGTTTATTTAATTCCCGATTTGTGAAAAATAAAATTATTAGTTATTCGTTTTGTTACCAACAAATCGAATATTTCACCACTTACCTGATATAAATGTTATCTCACTTAACATCAGCCAACGTGCAGCAAAATATAAATGCAATTGTAGATATTTACCCAAACGATGATGTAATTTGATTGTCACGTCGCGTGCGTGATCTAATATTGTATCTGGCATATAAGAGAATTGTACTGGTTCACCAATATACTGACGTCCACCAATACTAAAGAAAACTTTGGCATGAACAAAAACCTAAAAATATACAACAGAGAGGGAAATGGATGAAAATATTTGGAGGAGTAAAGTAATAAAATAATATATTGAACAATAATATTGATATGAAATTTAATTAATTAAATATTTATTTACGTAATTTATGTTTAATTTTGTTTTAAACTTTATTAAACAATCTTGACTATAGTCCTGATTATACTTTGCTCTATAGTTCCAGTCGATAATCCAGAGTATTTTTTTGCTTTATAACAAATAATAAATACTACTCTATTGCATAGACTAAAGTCTAATCTGTAGCCATGAATATGGTTCTGTAATACAGGCTATTGCTGAACCTATAGTGCAAGCTTTAGTTTAATCTATAATCCAGACTATAATTTGCTCTATTCATCAGATTGTAACATATTTTTTTTTTATTATAGTTTACTCTATTGTCTAGACTATGGTTTAGTATGTAGTCCAGTCTATTGTATATTCTATAGTTAAAGCTATAATATAATCTATTTTCCAGACTATAGTTTTCATTACAGATTGAACTATATTTTCATGTCTAGATTATAGTTAGTGTATTATAAAAAGGGCTAAAATATATATTTAGCGGAAAGACTGATAACCTTTTTTTATTTAAAGAAAAAGAATACTGAACGTTATTTCTTCTTGGTAGAAGCATTCAATCGATTTGCACCCAGGAGAGGTCTGCTTATCGGGAAACGCTTAAAAATGAGATTTTGAAGCACCACTCGATGAAAATTGTGGTTAAAGTCATAATAAACTTGCAAAGTTATTTAGCCGAATAACTTAAAAATAATGATAATGTTTGGTTGGATCAGATGATCATAAAGATCCTATAGCGAAGAAAATTAGTACTCTTTCAAAAAGATGTTAACAGAAATGTCCCAAAAAATTTGATAATTCATGAGGTTCGCTAGGAAATTGACAAGAAGAACAAGTAAAAATGTTGTAGTCGGTATAGTCCGACTGTATAATACCCTAGAGCATAATGTTGGTTATAGATAGTAGTTATGAAAAATTACTGAACTACCCTCGCATAACTTTATTTTTTTATTTATTCTTAAGTCTGCAGTATATTATGGTGATACTGACATTTCTGAAAAATTTAGGGGTTTTAAAATGAATTTTTTCTGGGGGTTATTATGGACCGATCTTCGTATAAATTTTCACATCGATGTTTTTGTTTATTTTAATTAGACTAGTTATTAAAAAGTTACGATATGTGAGATTTATGTCCTTTAAAATGATGTTTAGGAGGTAGCTTCTATGGGACCTATGAGAAATAATGGACCGAATCTCGCATAAGTAGACATGTCTTTTTAAATATCATAATACCTATTTTTGAAAAAAATTTCTTTAAAATCGCTTTTTATTTAAGACTTTTATGTGCTTAAAACCTACAGCTTCAATTGTTTTCGTCCCTGGGCCAAAATAATAACATACATCAAATTTCATCGAAATGTCACAAAAATTTCGACCTGTAGAATATTCACAACGTTTACTTGAACTGATAGCCGAACAAATAGACGGACATCATTAAAACGACTCAGAAAATGATTATGATTCGAAAGTGGGTGTAACTCCCTCTATAATTCAAGCAATCAGCAAATAATCTACGGTGGTGTAGGGTATAAAAATTGAGAGAAAATGTAGTATATATGTAGTATATTGTAGTATGGTATTGCAGAATTGTAAGATTACATTTGAAAAAGCTATATATACTTTATATTTTTATGCTTGAACCGACAATCTCTACAACAGGAAAGTAAGTTTCTTCTAATGTCATAAATGTCGACTTAAGTGTTAGATGAAAAAGATTTTTTTAGCAATATGAGACCAGAACTAAGAAAGAATTTTAAATTTTAAAGATCAACATCGAATTTTTAAAGATCAAGATCTTTATATTTTGCACTTGAATCGAAAATCTCTAAAACAGGAAAGTAAGTTTTTTCTAATGTCATAAATGTCGACTGAAGTGTTAGATGAAAAAGCTTTTTTTAGCAATATGAGGCCAAAACTAAGGAAGAATTTTAAATTTTAAAGATCAAAATCGAATTCTTAAAGATCAAGACCGAAATTGAAAATCTATAAAAACATGGTCGAGCTGGGGAAAATTCTATATCAGTTTCTAGTTCTGATTCTTGTTATGATTCTAGTTCTGATAAAACCTTTGCTATGATTCTAGTTCAGATCTTAGTTCATATTCTTCTCCAGATTCTTGTGCAGATTTTAGTTCAGATTCTTTGTCAGATTTTATTTAAATCATTTGTCTAAATTTCGGTGGAATTGGTACAAATTTTATTCGGGAAAGTGGGACTATAAAGGAGTACTATCAATATATGGTCAATGATTGTCAAACTAGTTTCATATATTAAAGACAGTTTAAAAATATTAATTGATATAACAGTTTTAACCCATTTTCCGGAAAGGGGTGTTATGTGAGCAAAATATGGACCGATATTGGTCAGATTAGTAACTTATATTGTTAAGTTATTATTGATTGTTCAAATTAATAATTTATATTAAATATAATTAGAAAAATGATTATGATGAATGTCAATAGAATTGGTCTTTATTTACAAGTTCTATAAACTCAAAATCTTTTTCTCCGGGAAGGGGCCTGGCGTGGAAGCTATATTTAAATGTAGACCAATTTTAGTAAAATTAATAACATATATTTAAGACAGTGTGAAAATGAATTGTGCTCAATTTCAATAGAATTCGTCTATATTTTAGAGTTTCACAAGCTAAAAACCATAATCCATATGGGATCCAAGTCTAAAAATTACTTCAGCAGAATCTAATAAACCCAAAGAGGTTTATTATTAATAAATATATAAAGCAAATTTTAGAAAATTATCTTAAAAATCAGATACAGATTTTGGGAAGCATCAAAATTTTGCATATATCCACCTATAACTCCATTTCTATTGATCTGATTTTCATGATTTTTTTTTTGCACGATTATGAAGAACATAAAGCTTTATGGTTAATTTTTGTTTAAATTCATTTATGTTTTGTTAAAAAAAAAAACTAAAAAAGTACTTATTCGAAATTTTGAGGTTGTCTCCGATATCGTTCTATAACTTTTTTGCTGATGACTCGATATAACTGGTTCTAAATAGGGAACTTTTTGGAATAATAACAGAAGATATGGCTGAATATAATTGAATTCTGACAATTATTCCAGGCATTCAATCGATAGAAAGACGGACAAACTAACAGAGCTAAATCGACTTAGACTTGGATTTGATACATTAAGGTGTCTGGAAAGATTCCTTCCTAGTGTTACACACAGAATGACAAAGTAATTATCACCACTTGTGGTGGTGGAGAATATAAGAATACAAAATTTTTTGCGATCATGAGAAAGAAGAATAAGCTTTAAGTCTCATCATGATACTAATTTAATATTTCTGAAAAAAACTTAAGAAAGAAATTTAAAAAAAAACTTAATTAATAACAACTGAAATAATAACACTTTAATCTTAAAATAAACACGATTCATAATATATGAAAAAATCACTTAACACAGGTGCCAATAAGCCATATTTACATGGTCTTAAATCGCTGTAAATACAATTCAAATTTATATATCTGTGTCATTTTATTGTTATTGTTCTTATTGTAAATTATGTCTTAAGTAGATACTTTTCCCCTGCTTCAGTAACATGAAATATAATGAAAATAACCTGAGTGGCATTAACAATTAAATAAAATCACATACAGACATTCATTTATGGTGGTGTCACTTGGTCTGGGAGAAACGTAGAGTGGGTTTACTTGATGTTTATTTATCGGTTGGCCAACATACAACAACATAAAGTATAAAACATAATTACAACCATATTTGGCCTATAAGTTGTTGGCTTTTGAATAGTTCTTTTTTATCTTTACATACATTTTTAATGCATTTTTTACGGAAGTTTTTTTTATATTTTTGTTCTTTTATTTTTCTTTTTGTTGTTTAACTGTCGGAAAACTGAAGACGGTATTTTTCATGTTTTAAAAACAAGTGAAAATATAATAGTCGGTCAAACCCGATTTTAAAATACCCTACACTACAATGTTGGCTGTAAATGACAGCTACAAAAAATGTATAAACGACCCTCGCATAATTTGCTTGTGTGTGCTATAGGTTTTTATAATACCAAGTATCTAGAATACAATAAAAAAGTATTTTCGAAAATTTGGAATAAATATAAAATTTTAAAAGATATCGGCCAAAATAACAACATGTGCCAAATAATTAAAATATCTTCAAAACTGCGATCTGTACTTTGCAAATAAGCTTTAAACGGACAGCCAGCCGGAGGGATGGACGGATATAGTTAAACAGATTCAGAAAGTGATTCTCAAATAAACGTGGTGATAGAACAAATTTTTCTGTTTGTTACAAACATCTGCACAAACGCATAATACCCCCACAACCTATTGTGGTGTAGAGTATAAAAACAAACACTTACACATATTGTGTGTGTATGTTCTTGTCATGGCTGAGAAACGGAAATGAAGTGTAATAATGACTATTTTTTTTCGTATAAACATTTATCATAAAATAAATTGTCATTAATATTCATGTGTTGATCGCATAATAAAACTTAATTTGGTTTCTCGAATGACGAAAGCAAAGAACATAAGAATAACTGAAAAGACAAAAAATCAGGTAATAAAATATTAATCAGTTTCTTTTGTTGTTCTTTCATAGAATTATGATCCATTAAATTAATTCATAATTTTTAAATATTAAATGACAAAAAAATTAATAATAAAAAATAAACTTAAAGATTCTTTTCCGATAAGCTTGTTGGGTTAAATTAACTTCCGTTTTCATTCCATTCATGCAGGTGGTGGCACGATTAGAAATTTATGGAATTTTTAAATATTTCTATTTTGTTTGTTAGTTAAATATTAATAAATTAATATTTTTAATATTCTGTTAGAAACAAATAAAAAAAATTAAATTTATTTCATATAAAATATACAAAATACATAAACAAATATTAAATATTATAAAACAATGGGGATTTATGAAAAATATTAAAGGTGTTATGAGCGGTTTAATAATAAATTAAATAAACAATTCAATTAAATTTTACGTAAAATATTGTTTATAAGAAATTACTTAAACATTCTATAAATTAAATTTAATAATTATTTGTATAAACTTATTGAACTTTTTTCATATTAATTGCTAAAATTAGTCTAGAAAATTACTAGATTATAAATAAGTCAACACATGAGACTTACAACTATATGTTAAACTATAATCGAGGTTCAAAATGAAACCATAAACTATTATTTTAATTAAGTATCTACAAACAATGTTTTACACGATATATTCCCTATAAAAGACCATCAACTAGTACGTTTTCAAGGCAATAAATTAGTCCCTATGCAGTCTGTATGCGAGACCTAGTCTATATGCGAGACTATAACTAGTCTATATGCGAGACTATAAACTAGTCTCTATGCGAGACTATAAACTAGTCTCTATGCGAGACTATAAACTAGTCTCTATGCGAGACTATAAACTAGTCTCTATGCGAGACTATAAACTAGTCTCTATGCGAGACTATAAACTAGTCTCTATGCGAGACTATAAACTAGTCTCTATGCGAGACTATAAACTAGTCTCTATGCGAGACTATAAACTAGTCTCTATGCGAGACTATACTATAAACTAGTCTCTATGCGAGACTATAAACTAGTCTCTATGCGAGACTATAAACTAGTCTCTATGCGAGACTATAAACTAGTCTCTATGCGAGACTATAAACTAGTCTCTATGCGAGACTATAAACTAGTCTCTATGCGAGACTATAAACTAGTCTCTATGCGAGACTATAAACTAGTCTCTATGCGAGACTATAAACTAGTCTCTATGCGAGACTATAAACTAGTCTCTATGCGAGACTATAAACTAGTCTCTATGCGAGACTATAAACTAGTCTCTATGCGAGACTATAAACTAGTCTCTATGCGAGACTATAAACTAGTCTCTATGCGAGACTATAAACTAGTCTCTATGCGAGACTATAAACTAGTCTCTATGTGAGACTATAAACTAGTCTCTATGCGAGACTATAAACTAGTCTCTATGTGAGACTATAAACTAGTCTCTATGCGAGACTATAAACTAGTCTCTATGCGAGACTATAAACTAGTCTCTATGCGAGACTATAAACTAGTCTCTATGCGAGACTATAAACTAGTCTCTATGTGAGACTATAAACTAGTCTCTATGCGAGACTATAAACTAGTCTCTATGCGAGACTATAAACTAGTCTCTATGCCAGAGTATAAACCAGTCTCTAAGCGAGACTATAAACTATTCTCTATGCGAAACTATAAACTAGTCTCTATGCGAGAATATAAACTAGTCTCTTTGCGTGAGTATAAACTAGTCGCTATACAAGACTATAAACTAGTCTCTATGCGAGACTATAAACTAGTCTCTATGCGAGACTATAAACTAGTCTCTATGCGAGACTATAAACTAGTCTCTATGCGAGACTATAAACTAGTCTCTATGCGAGACTATAAACTAGTCTCTATGCGAGACTATAAACTAGTCTCTATGCGAGACTATAAACTAGTCTCTATGTGAGACTATAAACTAGTCTCTATGCGAGACTATAAACTAGTCTCTATGCGAGACTATAAACTAGTCTCTATGTGAGACTATAAACTAGTCTCTATGCGAGACTATAAACTAGTCTCTATGCGAGACTATAAACTAGTCTCTATGCGAGACTATAAACTAGTCTCTATGCCAGAGTATAAACCAGTCTCTAAGCGAGACTATAAACTATTCTCTATGCGAAACTATAAACTAGTCTCTATGCGAGAATATAAACTAGTCTCTTTGCGTGAGTATAAACTAGTCTCTATACAAGACTATAAACTAGTCTCTATGCGTCTCACTGTTCGAGACTAGACTGAAAGCTTTAAACTCATCTAGTTTTTTTTTTATACGAGGTTTTTAACTAAATTAGTCCCTGGAAGAGTTTATTTATTAGACTTTTGAAACCTAGACAAGTAAATTACCTCATCTAGGCTATAATCCATTGTCGAGTCAAATCTTTAACTCATTCTCTACTCAACAATAATCAGGAACGGGCTTTTTCGTAATTCTCCGTAACTCGGGACTTTAAACTATTCTGTACTTAAGACATTATTTCTGCCTCTAGTGTGTAGTTAGGTATATCGGTCCTATCCTGAGTATAGATTCATTTTTCAGTCGACAGTAGTCTTATTTAGACTATAACTTAAGGTAATGAATCTATACTTCAATGTAGTAGTTATTAGGAACTGTAATCCACTATCTAGTAAGTAATGATACAATTTCTATACACTTTAGTATAATTTATTTTCAAATCAAAACTAAACTGGCTACTAATTTAGTCGGGCCTTTTATCCTGTCTCTAGTAAGAACTATAATCCCTTGTCCAATAGAAACAATAATGTAGGATCTAGTAGAGATGAAAATCTCTTCTATCTGAGGCATCTCAAGAGATTTTTATAAAGAGTTTTTAAAACTTAACTTAAATACATATTTGTAGTCTATAAAATTAGTCATCTTAAAAACACAAAAAAAAACACAAACTTATCTGTTCCTCATCTCTCACCATAAACCTTTAAGTTCCAAGTATTTTTTTATTATTTCCAAATAATCTCATAAAATTCAATTAAAAGAACAGTGTTTTGTTTATAAACCCAAAAAACACTTTTAAATAAACATAAAACTAAACAACTCAATAAAATTTGGGGAAATAAAATTTAAATGAAGATGAAACACTTCAATCACCATCATTTCATCACCATCCAAGTTTGCATTGTTTTGTTTATCGAAATACACTTCTTCGACGCCGAAGGCTTTTAAGAGCTACAGAAGACCCCAAGATAAATAACAAATACTTTAGGTATTTCAATTGTTTTGGTAAAGAGTGTTTAATGTGCATATAGATATATATGTATATATGTAAATATATGTGTGTGAGCAGCGGAAGATCTCAATGAGAAATCATTAACATTTTGTGCACTGTTTGTATAAGAAAAAACTACAAGAAAAAAAATCTCCAAAAAAACTATAATAAATTTTTGGCGGACATGGGAATAAATTTCAGCATTTAAAATAATTAATTACTTTCTGTCCATAATCACGTAAAGAGACTAGTTTATGATCTTGTCTAGAGACAAGCTTATGGTCATGTCTAGAGACAAGCTTATGTTCATGTCTAGAGACTAGCTTATGGTCATGTGTTTAGGCTAAATTGTAATTGACATGAGACTAGTTTGTTGTTCCTTCTAGAGACTATTTTGTAGTCTCGCTCAGAGACGAGTTTATAGACTTCTCTAGAGAATAGTTTATAGTCTCCTCTAGAACTAGTTTATGGTGCCCCATTGAGATAAGTTTAAAGTCTCCTCAAGAGACTAATTTATAGTCTCCTCTAGAGACTAGTTTATAGTCTCCTCTAGAGACTAGTTTATAGTCTCCTCTAGAGACTAGTTTATAGTCTCCTCTAGAGACTAGTTTATAGTCTCCTCTAGAGACTAGTTTATAGTCTCCTCTAGAGACTAGTTTATAGTCTCCTCTAGAGACTAGTTTATAGTCTCCTCTAGAGACTAGTTTATAGTCTCCTCTAGAGACTAGTTTATAGTCTCCTCTAGAGACTAGTTTATAGTCTCCTCTAGAGACTAGTTTATAGTCTCCTCTAGAGACTAGTTTATAGTCTCCTCTAGAGACTAGTTTATAGTCTCCTCTAGAGACTAGTTTATAGTCTCCTCTAGAGACTAGTTTATAGTCTCCTCTAGAGACTAGTTTATAGTCTCCTCTAGAGACTAGTTTATAGTCTCCTCTAGAGACTAGTTTATAGTCTCCTCTAGAGACTAGTTTATAGTCTCCTCTAGAGACTAGTTTATAGTCTCCTCTAGAGACTAGTTTATAGTCTCCTCTAGAGACTAGTTTATAGTCTCCTCTAGAGACTAGTTTATAGTCTCCTCTAGAGACTAGTTTATAGTCTCCTCTAGAGACTAGTTTATAGTCTCCTCTAGAGACTAGTTTATAGTCTCCTCTAGAGACTAGTTTATAGTCTCCTCTAGAGACTAGTTTATAGTCTCCTCTAGAGACTAGTTTATAGTCTCCTCTAGAGACTAGTTTATAGTCTCCTCTAGAGACTAGTTTATAGTCTCCTCTAGAGACTAGTTTATAGTCTCCTCTAGAGACTAGTTTATAGTCTCCTCTAGAGACTAGTTTATAGTCTCCTCTAGAGACTAGTTTATAGTCTCCTCTAGAGACTAGTTTATAGTCTCCTCTAGAGACTAGTTTATAGTCTCCTCTAGAGACTAGTTTATAGTCTCCTCTAGAGACTAGTTTATAGTCTCCTCTAGAGACTAGTTTATAGTCTCCTCTAGAGACTAGTTTATAGTCTCCTCTAGAGACTAGTTTATAGTCTCCTCTAGAGACTAGTTTATAGTCTCCTCTAGAGACTAGTTTATAGTCTCCTCTAGAGACTAGTTTATAGTCTCCTCTAGAGACTAGTTTATAGTCTCCTCTAGAGACTAGTTTATAGTCTCCTCTAGAGATAGTTTAGTCCTCTAGAGACTAGTTTATAGTCTCCTCTAGAGACTAGTTTATAGTCTCCTCTAGAGACTAGTTTATAGTCTCCTCTAGAGACTAGTTTATAGTCTCCTCTAGAGACTAGTTTATAGTCTCCTCTAGAGACTAGTTTATAGTCTCCTCTAGAGACTAGTTTATAGTCTCCTCTAGAGACTAGTTTATAGTCTCCTCTAGAGACTAGTTTATAGTCTCCTCTAGAGACTAGTTTATAGTCTCCTCTAGAGACTAGTTTATAGTCTCCTCTAGAGACTAGTTTATAGTCTCCTCTAGAGACTAGTTTATAGTCTCCTCTAGAGACTAGTTTATAGTCTCCTCTAGAGACTAGTTTATAGTCTCCTCTAGAGACTAGTTTATAGTCTCCTCTAGAGACTAGTTTATAGTCTCCTCTAGAGACTAGTTTATAGTCTCCTCTAGAGACTAGTTTATAGTCTCCTCTAGAGACTAGTTTATAGTCTCCTCTAGAGACTAGTTTATAGTCTCCTCTAGAGACTAGTTTATAGTCTCCTCTAGAGACTAGTTTATAGTCTCCTCTAGAGACTAGTTTATAGTCTCCTCTAGAGACTAGTTTATAGTCTCCTCTAGAGACTAGTTTATAGTCTCCTCTAGAGACTAGTTTATAGTCTCCTCTAGAGACTAGTTTATAGTCTCCTCTAGAGACTAGTTTATAGTCTCCTCTAGAGACTAGTTTATAGTCTCCTCTAGAGACTAGTTTATAGTCTCCTCTAGAGACTAGTTTATAGTCTCCTCTAGAGACTAGTTTATAGTCTCCTCTAGAGACTAGTTTATAGTCTCCTCTAGAGACTAGTTTATAGTCTCCTCTAGAGACTAGTTTATAGTCTCCTCTAGAGACTAGTTTATAGTCTCCTCTAGAGACTGGTTTATAGTTTCCTCTAGAGACTGGTTTATAGTTTCCTCTAGAGACTGGTTTATAGTTTCCTCTAGAGACTGGTTTATAGTTTCCTCTAGAGACTACTTTATAGTCTCCTCTAGAGACCAGTTTATAATCTCCTCTAGAGACTAGTTTATAGACTCCTCCAGAGACTAGTTTATAGTCTCCTCTAGAGACCAGTTTATAGTCTCCTCTAGAGACTAGTTTATAGTCTCCTCTAGAGACTAGTTTATAGTCTCCTCTAGAGACTAGTTTATAGTCTCCTCTAGAGACTAGTTTATAGTCTCCTCTAGAGACTAGTTTATAGTCTCCTCTAGAGACTAGTTTATAGTCTCCTCTAGAGACTAGTTTATAGTCTCCTCTAGAGACTAGTTTATAGTCTCCTCTAGAGACTAGTTTATAGTCTCCTCTAGAGACTGGTTTATAGTTTTCTCTAGAGACTAGTTTATTGTCTCCTCTAGAGACCAGTTTATAGTCTCCTCTATTTATCATCACGTCTAAAGGCAGGTTTTAGTCTCGTTCAGCGACGAGTTTATAATCTTGTCTAGAAGCGAAGAGACCAGCCTACTGCCTGGTTTAAAGACTAGATTACTGTTTCGTCTATACAATATTTTATATTCTCCTCTAGAGACTAATTTAAAGTCTCGTGTAAAGATTTGATTATAGCTAAGGACTAGTTTCTCATCCAGAAACTATTTTAAAGCCTTGTATAGAGTGTAGTGTGAAGTCTTGTCTAAAGTCTTAGTTTTATTAAATATGTAAAATTCTTATTATAATTTAATGGCAAATTCAGTCCTTTAAATAACTGTATGTGTCAAATAAATGTTTATATCTTCTACTTAAATACATCGCCAGTAACAAAATTCCCACTGATAAAATTTATCTTTTACTTTTTATAGTCGAATTTAGTTTAGTTTAATTCAGTTTAGTTCCTTTTTTTATTTTGTTTAAACATAAATATTTGTCTGTTTGTTTAAAAATGTTTTTTTCTTTGTTTTGTTTGTTTCTTCATTTTATTAAACAAATGAATTCGTTATTTTTATAGATTTATTTTTATCCAATTTTCCTATACTTCATGCAGCTACCGCCGCCACACAGTCTGGCATGATCGGTAAGTGAATGGTTGGCTGTACAAAAAAGGTTTCATGCAGGCAGTCACTCAGTTTGATAGAGTAACGTAGTGTTTTTGTTGTGTATTTTATTGTACACGTTGTTGTTGGTGTTGTTGTAGTGTCTATGTTTGTTTTTTTATAGTAAAACATTTGATATTCATATCAAGTGTTTATATTTATTGTTGTTGTTGTTCCTCTTTTTTCTATATAGAGAAACGAATCTTGTATTAAACTTTATATTGTTTAGATTAGTGACTGACTAGTGCACAGTGTGTCCAAACAGATGTTTTCTTTTTTTTTGGGAAATTGTGTATATTAAAGATTATTTAAAAATGTGGCCAGTTTTGCGATATGAGAACTTAAGAAAGTCCAAAATTTACCATGCTAGAACTTGTGGACATGCTTCGTTTAAATCGCTTTATAGTTAGGAATATTATGACCTTAAAACCTCATTCCGTGAAGAGGTATTCGTGTGGTATCCGTATGTGGGAGGTATTTGAAATATTGGACCGAGCAAGGCTAACTTCAATAGGCTTTGTCCTTAAGCCAAAATAATAATATGTACCAGACTTCATCGCAATATTTCACATATTGCGATCCGTAGAATGTTCACAACGTTTACATGGGTAGTTAGCCGGACAGACAGACAGGCAGAAATGGTGGGTGTAACACCATTTTTTCTGCATGTTACAAACAACAGCACATACGCAAAATACACCAATCACCTTGGGTGGTATAGGGTATAAAAAACTAAAAATAAACCGGAACAAAAAGGATTAAAATGTATTTCGACTTGAATATCTCCAAAACTATGAGAGATAACCCAAATCGAAAGCGTATTTTTTATAGATATTTGCAAAGACAAGGTGGTCAAATTTAGAGGGACATTGACTACGCCCCTGACCATATAGAAACTTGTGTTCTTTTAAGTTAACTCAAATCACTTTTCTTCTAACAATATAAAAATTCATTAAGAAATCGTGGAAGGTTCAAAATTTATAAAATTATTGCCAAAAAATTCTATTTGTGCACACGGTGTAGCGGTTGCGTACTATATTACTCTGTGTGGTAGAATTTAACTATTTGGAAAAGAAATTTTTGATCTCATATCTTTGGGTTGAGTTTTTAGAAGATGGCAAAAATTTCTGAAATCGGTAGTAAAACCATTTATATGAAGTAAAAGTTTGTTCTGCAATATTTAGCCTAATTTGAGGCTCTTTAGCTTTGTTTCTGTATAATATATGCAATCCATCTTCTGGCGTAATAATGCAAAACTATCACACTACATTCATTTTAAAATTTTATTTAAGTTTAGCATTCTTTTCATAAGTAATAGAATTATTTCCATATGAATTAGATTTCGTTCCACTGTACCTGCATTTTCCTATTGCCGGCAACACTCAAAAATTTTAGTATTTATGTTGAAATAAGAAATAATAAATAAATTTTTAATAAAATTCTTTTTTTTTAGTTCTTATTTTATTATTTTGTTTAGTTTTCCAATAAAGTTGTTTTTTGTCTATAATACTCGATATGTAATCATTCCAGCCATATTTGGTAAAAATTCTTTATTTTTTTTATTGTAAAATAGAATTTAATGATTTTTTTACAGTTTTTTTTCAAGTTTTTATTTTCGGTTGTTTTTATGAGTTATGGAAGTAGGAGGTGGTGGTCGGTAGTCGGTAGTTGTTTCTTAAATATTAAAATACCACAAAACTATTTTTTTCTAAAATAAAATTATAGTTTTTAGAAAACCATAAAAATAAAAAATACTTGTTTTTTTATAAATATTTACTTTTTGATTATTTTATTACTTCATATTGATGATTTGTCGGTTGTTTTTCTTGTTGTTTACCATTGATATGATGTAATTTGTTGTTGGTTTAAAGTTAATAAAATTCTATTGCTAGACTCCATAATGTCTGCTAGAATTCTTATAGAATTTATATTTTATAGAAGGAGTTCAATGTTCTTATTTCGAAAAACAAAATTATCTATTTATAGATAATGTTTTTTTGTTTTTGTTTTAAAATAAAGGATTTTTGATATTAAACGTATAGTTCAGAGACTTTTTTGAAAATCTTATCAAAATATCTCCTAAAAGGCGTTTCTCTTTATTGGTCCCAGAACGACTTCAGTAAAAATCTTCAGAATACAGAATACTTTCCACCATGAAACAAGAAAACCTTTTTTCATGTGTTTAAAATCCCATTTCGTATATGAGAACTACAATTCTTAGAAATTCTTAAAATTCTATAAAAAAAATCGAGCCAAAGGATTATATAAGCTAAAACCTTTCATGGGGAAGAGATTTCACATGGGAGCTTTAACAAAGAACTAATAAAACATATTCAAACTTGAAAACAACTAAGAATGTTATATTCGCCTAAGTCGAATCCTCAATACCCTCCATCACAAATATATGAAGTTAATATATTTTTTTTCGTACATACACTCTCACACACACCTACACTCACAGACATATACAACATATAAAAGTTGTTCTTTAGTGTAAGATGGAACTTTAAATGGGTCAAATAAGTTAAATTGTTGGCTTTAATTTTTTTCTATTTAACCGATTTTGATAATTTTTAGAGTGATAAAGAGATACATATGGCTTAATATTATGGCATAATTTAATTCCAATTTGTAGATCTATAATTTTTAACTTTATGAAAGTTTTTCATAAAATTATCAGTTATAAAGATGTATATCACAGATATCGTTATATATCTTTTAATATACTTAACCGATAGATACATACAGACGGGCATAGCTAAAGCGACATTACATTACATTACATTATGCGGTCTAATACCCTCTTCAAGATGGTGAAGGGTATAATAAGTGTAACCCTAATTTCAATTAAATTGCTTTATATTAAAGAGTGTTACAACTTTAAAACCCTTTTCCGCCAATGGACCTTAAATGTGAGCTATGACCAAAATATGCGAATTTCAAAAAAGTTGGTCGATATTTAAGAGTTGCATAACCGTAAAACCCTATTCCGATATTGGACCCTATATGGAAACTAGGTCAATTAATGGACCCATTGCAATCTTACTTTTAATGATTTTATTAGATCATTTATGTGACAAATATCAAAAAATTATCCTCAAAATTGCGATTTATATGATACACAGATTTATAGGTGCATAAACATTTTGCATAGAACTTGTCCTTTGATAGAAAACCTGGTTTAGGTATGATACACTTGATGTTTCTTTAGCCAAAAAAAACAGAAAGCATTTCCAATACATCCGGTAGGAAAGTGGACGGGATTGCTCTGTACTCGGACTCTATGGTACGAACAGTTAAAGCTAATGCAGGTTTGAAAAAATACAAGGCTCAGAAAGTTCCTAACAAGAACGCTACTAAACATTTAGGGGCCAAAAACTGATTATGAAGTCAAGTTTAAAAAAAATGTTCTTGCTGTACAATAAATGGCTAAACGTATGTTCTGGAAGATATTTTGCAACATCCTGGTCAAATATTTTAAATTAGCTGATGCTCGAGGGAATACTGAAGAAAATTTTGTGACCCAAAAGCAGTCAAAATTTTCCGAAAAATTAATATGCATTTGTAACAAATGCAGCCAATCATTTGTTACATTGGGCTCTATAAATACCGAAATTTACATTAAGGAATTTTTATAACTAAGGCTGTTTTCATTCATAAGACTTCATAATGTATCCATTTTTTTGGTCAGACTCAAAGCAGCCCTTGAGCTGTACGAGAACAATAGTGTGGTACATGTATTAAAAGAAGAAAAATCCTTCAAAACTGTTCGGATCAAGGGCCAGTGAAAAGATATTGGGCTCTTGTTAATAAAGAATTAAAAGAGCACAATAAAAGTGTCCAAAAATGTTTTAGCTTTTAAACGTAGATTGATTACCCGTTCGAGCGATGTGACAGAAGGCAGTATAAAATCGTTAATGGTAGAGTTTCCGAAAAAAAGTTCAAAATTTCATCACTACTGATAAATAAAATATTAAAACTATAAAAATATTTTTGTGTTAATTATGATAATTTCAATAAAATAAAAAAATTAAATTGTAAGTTTAGTGGTTCGTTTTGATTAGCATGTATGTAGATTGAGAATTTCTCTATCTCACTCCATAGTTTAAATGTTAAATCCAAAATCCAAACTTAGATTAATCAAGAATTAAAAAAGTTTTTGTTATTAAAAAAAGAAATATTTTTTGTAGTTGTTTCTTTTTCTAAAATAAACAAACAATTTAATACATTTAATTAATTTTTACGTTTATCACCCGTTATCTTAAAAAAAAATTCAGAAAAACTCAAAACGTAGGCAGACATTTAGGCGTTCTGAAAATAATAAACAAACTTTCAACAAAAAGTGTGAAAAACTACACAACAGCAAATGGGAGTATAAACTCTGTATTAAATATTTAATAAAAGAAAAATATTAATAAATGTTTTTGTATTTGTTTATTTGATTAAAAGATAAACAAAACAACAAAAAATGCAAGAGTTGGAAAAAACAACAACATTTCTTTATTAAACATTTTGGGAGGTCTGTGTTGTTCTTTTCATACAAGGGACTCTTTTTTGTTACATTTGTGGTGTTTAATAATTTTTTTTTTACAATTATTTACATTAATATTTAAACAATGATAATCATTAATGATAATGATTATTACAGAAATGTATGAAATATATGTATGATGATGTTGTTAAAGCAACAAGAACAGCAACAGCAGGAGGGGTAATGAAACATTTATGTTGTGTGTTTGGAAACAAGTAAGAATACTATATTCAACTATGCCGAATCTTTAATACCCTCCATACACCATAAATGTGTATGAAGTAAATACATTATATTTCGTACATACACAACCCCACATACAGTTACATATGTAAACAATATATAAAGGTCTTCCTTTTTATTAAAGGAACACGTCATAAGTTATAAAATTTGTTATATTTTTGGCTATAACTTGTTTTTCTACTGAACTGATTTTTATAATTTTTTTTACGCAAGATTTCATTGCCTCAGGTGTCGGTCTATATCAATTTATTAATATACAAAACCGATTTTGCTGGTTTTACATAGGAATTTCATTGAGCTCTGTCAATTATTATGGATGTGAGCGTGCCAAAAATAGACAAACTGAAATGCAGACAGACAGGCAGATTTAGACGGACAAATAGGCGGACAGACAGATAAACAGACAGACAAACAGAAAAACGAAAAGACAGCAAGACATAGCTAAATCGACTCAGATTTTAGTTTGATGCAAAAATACATATACAATAACGGGTCTGAGATGATTCCTACTTAGCGTTACACACGGAACGACAAAGTTATTATACCCTCATCACCACTTATGGTGGTGGAGGATATAAAAAAGGGTGGTCTCTTTTGGGGTACTTAAACTGACATTTTCAAGTGTTTACGAGACAGTTTAATAATTATTATCGGGTTGTAGAAAATTTATGTGATTATTACCGACAGATAAATATGTTGAACGATTTATGAAAACCTATGGAAAATTTATATGACATTGAAGAGTAAATGTTGGATATAGTTTTTGGAAAGTGTGGGGGGGGAGCTAATAAACAAATAAGCTATTTTGGAAAGTACAGTCTAAATTAATTATAAAATAAATTATGAGTTCTTAATTCCCTACAAATTAAAACTTTTACTAAAAAAATCAAATTTTCAATATCAATTCATGTTTAAATATTTAATTTAAATTTGAAAATTAAAATTAAATTTTCATTTTAGTTAAACTTTGAATTTTTAATAAAAATTATATTTCTTAGTGGAATATTGGAATCTTAGCGAAAAACTGATTTCTAAGAGAGAATTAAAATTTTAAGTGAAAATTTGAATTTTTGGGGAAAAACTAATTTTTTAGATTTTTTAAATGAAAAATTTAAAATTGAAGTTTTGAAATTTTAACTCAATTTTTAAGTTTTTACAAAAAAAAAAAAAAAACAAAATGATTTTTATTTGAAATTTTAAATTTTGTAAAAAATTAAACTTTTAAGTATTAGAATTTTTAATAAATCTGTATATATTTATAAAATGAATCTTTCTTTGCTTCTTCGGACAGCAAAACCACTGTACTCAATTTGCTGGAATTTTCATAGAATAATCCCCATGTAGCTGAAAGTAACATAGGCCATATAAAACTTCGATAGTAGCAGATAGTAGGAGAGATATCGTCCATATAAAGCAAATTTTGATCATCGAATATCTAGAGAACTATAACAGCGAAATTTTTTAAATTTGATTCCAATAATTTTTCCAAAGAACTTTCCTATGAAACGGAAAGGATCATGAGAAAAGGTAACCCCCATCGTTGCATGTTTAAAGAACAATAACAGCGAGAAATTTCTATTTAACAGACAACATGAAATGAAGGACAGATAGGATCAGGAGGAGAAGTAGTCACAATACAGAGAAAATGTTGATAATCGAATATCTAAAGAACCACTACACTGAGAATTTTCAAAAGAAAGAACCATAACAGCAATAATTCCTTAATTCGACCCCAATCACTTTCTCAAGAATTTGTGTTACTAATCAAAATATAAAACGGTCAGGATCAAGGGGAAAGGTACTCCCACGCAAAGCAGATATTAACTATCGAATATCTAAAGAACTGTAAAAGCGGGATATTAAAATTGATTCTAATTACTTTCCCAATTGGAATTTTCACTAAAATTGAAATTTTTACTAAAATTGAAATTTTTACTAAAATTGAAATTTTTACTAAAATTGAAATTTTTACTAAAATTGAAATTTTTACTAAAATTGAAATTTTTACTAAAATTTAAATTTTTACTAAAATTTAAATTTTTACTAAAATTGAAATTTTTACTTAAATTGAAATTTTTACTAAAGTTGAAATTTTTACTAAAATTGAAATTTTCACTAAAATTTAAATTTTCTCCAAAAATTGAAATTTTCTCCAAAAATTAAAATTTTCACTAAAAATTGAAATTTTCATTAAAAAATACATTTTTTCACTAAAAATAAAAATTTTTCGCTAAGAAAATCAATTTTTCACTAAAAATAAATTTTTCACTAAAAATCAATTTTTTACTAAAAAATCAATTTTTCACTAAAAAATCAATTTTTTACTAAAAATCAATTTTTTACTAAAAAATCAATTTTTCACCAAAAATCAATTTTTCACTAAAAAAAAATCAATTTTTCATTAAAAAAATTAATTTTTTACTAAAAAGATCAATTTTTCACAAAAAAAAAAAAAAAAAAATCTATTTTTCACAAAAAAATCAATTTTTCACTAAAAAATAAATTTTTCACTAAAAAATAAATTTTTCACTAAAAAACAATTTTTCACTAAAAACAATTTTTCACTAAAAAAATCAATTTTTCACTAAAAAATAATTTTTCGCAAAAGATAAATTTTTCACTAAAAAAAATCAATTTTTCACTAAAAAATCAATTTTTCACTAAAAAAATCAATTTTTCACTAAAAAATCAATTTTTCACTAAAAAATCAATTTTTCGCTAAAAATCATTTTTTTCAAAAAATCAATTTTTCGCTAAAAAATCCTTTTTTTTCAAAAAATCAATTTTTCGCTAAAAATCATTTTTTTTTTTCAAAAAATCAATTTTTTACAAAAAAAAAAAAAAAAAAAAAAATTTACTTTTTAATAAAAAATCAATGTGTCACAAAAAATCCATTTTTCTCTAGAAAGACTAATTTTCATAAAAGATTCAAATATTCACTAAAAAGGTAACATTTCACTAAAAATCAATTTTTTGCTAAAAAAAAAATAATAATAATTTTTCACTAAAAATTAAATTTTTTACTAAAAATTAAAATTTGTACTGAAAATACAAATTTTCTCTGAAAATTAAAATTTAAACTTAGATTTCAAAATTTTTGAATGGATGGTGAAACTTATGTTCAGCAGATTTATTGCATATTCTGGTCAAGAATTGTATATTGCTGATGCTCGAGGGAATGGTGAAAAATGCTTATGCCCTAAAAGCAGTTAAATTTTCCCAATAAGTTCGTGATGTGGCAAGTAATGTGCATATATGTATGTTAAATATTTTTCGATCTCATTCCTTATATGCATATGATAGAGTCTATTATAGTCTCGGTATAGCGGAGTATATTATTCTTTCTTATTTATTATTTTTATCACCTTTTATAAAAATATTAATCTTAAATACCTTCTTACCCCCTTTCTTCCCCATCACTAATAAATATCATTTTATGACTTCATGTCCAAATTTTCAAGTAAATATGTCAAATTTAAAACAAATTAATCATTTGAAAACTTACAAATTTATTAAATGCACTTTGTAGTCATTCGATATCGTAAGTAAATAAAACAACAATTTAATAAACTTAATTCAAATACTCAACATAATAATTCACTTTTTTTGATTGGGTCTACAATTTTATTAGTTTTATCGTTAAATAAATAATAATTTTATGCCTTCAATCGCTAAACATATTTTTTTTACCCTCCACCATCACAAGTGTTGAAGAGGTTATATTAACTTTGTCATTGCAATCATCTCAGACATCATAATGTATATATATTCTCGCATTAAATCAAAATCTAAGACGATTTATCTATGTTCGTCAATTGACAGAGCTTTATTTGGCCTGAGTAGAGTGTAAGAGTACGTTCAAATATTGTCACCATTAGAATGGTGGTACTGGCTTAGTAAAGATTAACAGACTTGTATGGATCTCGCTCTAATATAAGATCTTATATCAAACCTAAAATGGCCTAACTATTTGCGAAGACAAACATGAAATTCTTTGTGGTGCATTTGTGGTGGAGTGTATTGAATATTCGGCATAGCTGAATAAAGCAGTCTCAATTGTTGTTTTTGCTCTTGTTATTTTCAAAATAATCAATAAATTATTTTATTTATTATTTGGTTTTTAGTTAAACCAAAAATTATCTTTATATGTCACCAATAAATTATAAAAAAAAACACTCATACACACACACTTAAACATTTGTTATATAAATCAAAATCAAATATTTGTTAGCGACCACATCATATTAATTTATAATAAATTATTTGAAATTATTTAAAAAAAATATTTATAGTTATTTTTATTAGAAAACCGCATACAACTGTTAATTAGTTTTATAGTTATTTTTATTACATTTTAATAAAAATATGCAATTTATAATTAATTTGTAGAAAAATTTAGACCGGAATTTATTTATTTTTTTATTGTTTTGCAAACATACCTGCACATCCTTTACATACATATTGTTAGTGTGTATTATGACAGCACTAAAATTACGCACACCATCAAATTCAAAAGTGATTTCAACAGGACGTCCCTGTAGATTAACAGTATCGTTACGCCAACCCACCCATTCGTAACCTGAAAAGAAGGGAAATATTGTCAAATAAATAAAGTCATAAATGGAATTTTCACAAAAAAAATTTCAATAATAGAATAAAATTTGTTTATACCTTACAACACCATAGGAGGTGAAGGTATTATGCATTTGTGCAGATGTTTGTAACGGGAAGAAATAAAGTCCTACCAACACTTTCAAATATAGCATTTGACTCAGAATCACTGTGTCGATTTTAGCTTAAAGCTTGTAAATTTGATACGTACTATTACCTTGGCCCAAGGACGATGCCTATTGAAATTGGTTATGATCGGTCATTATTTCATATAGGCCCCATGTAAATGGCCCTCCGGAATAGGGTTTCAGACCTTCAAATTCTTAAATGTAAAAAGATTTTAACCAAAGTAAGTTTTTTAAAGAAAGGATATGCTATGTTATAGGATCGGTTAATTTTTTCTCATAGGTCCCATATTACCACACTTCAGAATATCATTATCATAGGTCTAATTCCCATAAAACCGTCCAAAAAATTAAAAAATGTTACATAACACACAAAATCATAAATAAGGATCGTTCATACATTTTTTGTAGCAGACAAATGCAATCATGTGACAAATTTTAAACTGTTATATTTGAAGTTGCAACACACTGATTTTGGGTTGTATCAAAATGTTGCATATTTCGGCATATACCTTTTTCCCTACTTATCCGATTTTGATGTTCTCTGTTGAGATGATTAAAAATGTATATCGGCATGTTATTTTCAAATTTTTTCTAAACCTAATAAATAATGTTCTTCATCGAAATTTCGAGTTATTCTTAGATATCAAGCTACAACTTTTATGCAAACGATCAGTCCGAATTTCAATCAATTTGCGTAATTGCTGTAGACGTGATTTGTTTTCAACAGATGCAAAATTATATACATACTTTATGGGGACTAAGATGATTGCTTTCTAGCATTATATACAAATAGGGCAAAGTTCCTAATCACCACTTATGGGGATGCAAATCCGTTCAGCCGACCAAAGGTTACAGATCTATTTCCAAAACAAAAAAACAAAAAAAAAAGATAGAAATCCGCTAGAGTTTTTTCAGAAAAAATTACAAACTACGTTATCGAAAGGTTTTAAAAACATCTGTCAGATATGGTATTCCATGGCACATAGAATGAAATCCAATAACTACTTTCCCTCTAATAAAGCTTGGCATGTCTTAAAGTACTTTTGAAAACTGATAACATTAAATTGGAAGTTTAGCTTCGGTTGAAAATCCCTGATTTGCATGAATCTGGCTCTAATAGTTTAATCTTATATCAACTCCCTCCTGGTCTCTCCGATTGTTAGGATAACGATGCATTCTAGAGGCGATTCTACAAGTATCGGAAATAGTGGCTCTATATTTCGGTGATTTAGAATATGTTGCAGCAATTAACTCATGGAGCAAAGAGGAAAAAGGATTACAACGTGAACAAGTTGGAAAGATAAAGAATGAAAATAAAATATCAGAGCTGAAGTAAGCGAAACAGTAATTGAATGCAGGAAAATTTGCTCAACTATTTTAAAAAATCGATACACATTTATTGGTTACATGGATTTACATATAACCGATCATCAAATAAGCTACCAAGCACATTACCCACTGCTATAGCCTTTTTACATGTACATCCCATATGGGCTTGGAAGTTTTCTCTATCATCCAAAAAAGGAATTTTATTCGCATTCACCACTTGATAGTCTCTGATCCAATTATAGTATCAACTGACTCTTTTCTCTTTCGACTACTAATAAAAACTGCATCTGTCTTTTGGACGGCCAGTTCAAGACGGCCGTGTCACAGCCACTTCCCTAATATATATTCCCACTTTGTCTGGGTAGAAGCGTATGTAAACATAGTAAATTCTTACGGAATAATGTACACCTTAGGTACCGCCGCAGATATAAACAAGAGTATTTCCTTTTATCTGGACAATACTATATAGGAAAGACTATTACATGTACAATCGTGTGTAGAAAAGCCTATTTTCTGTACAATAGTCAATAAAAGAGACTATAATATAATAATCTAGACAACACTTTCTGAAATGCACTTTGGTCCAGACAATAGTTTTTATATATTACTGTCCAGAAGCAATAGTTTTTTTATAAACTCCAAACAATTTGGGATGTGTCATTATTATAGACCAAGGACGATGCGTATTGAAATTTTTGACGATGGGTCCTTTTTTCACCCGAACCATATACAAATGTTAAAGGTCACAAAAGTCCTAAATATAAAGCGACTTTAATACTTAGTCTTATAACATTCTAAAACGATGTGGCAAATTATACGAGAATCGGTACATTATATCTAAAGGGTCCTATATAACCTTAAAATGCTTAAATTTCACATATACGTTGATATTGTAATAAGAATTGGTCAAATCAGGAAAAATATAAGCAAAAGTTTATGTGCGAAATTTTAACGAGGGTGGGTCATGTAACGCCCACAGAAAAAGACCTTTTAGAATGCACTAATTCCATGTTAGTACTGGTATAATATATTGTACTCTTAAGCATAAAAAATACCCCTAAACGAGAATGGTTCATTAATTTTTGATAACAACCACTTATAACCAACAATATGGTGTAGAGTATTAAAAAGTTGAGCTTGACTGATATAATTTCTTACTTTTTAATTGAAAAAAGTACAAAATTATTTAAATATTAATGGAAGAATTTTGCTGTTTTACTTTCCAAGAAAACACTTTCGATTGCAACATTTTTTGTCCATCACTCTTTTCCTTAAGTAGTTATCTTTCAAACAACTTTATGAATAATTGATTTAGTTTAAAGGAAAAATTATTAGCGATTTATGAGAAAAGTGAAAAAGAAGAAAATTTTAAAGTCATTTAAAGCAATTATAATGTCATAAATTTCAAAAAGGAATATAATTTAACTCTTGTTTAAAAGAAATAAATAAATATGCAGCAATTAAGTATTTAAATCAAACAGAGTGCAATTTATGGAAAAAGCACTTAAATGTATTCCCTAATAGATAAATTGGCCTAATTATTGAGTTAATGACTAACAAACACACATGCAAATATGTAAAGACTACAATGTAAGTTAACAACATAACACACACGTAACTCCCACATATACAAAAGTTTTCAAATTACATTGAAAATTTTAAAATGTTAAATTTGTGTGTTTGTGTGTGTATTTGTGTTTTAATAACAAAAACAAATAAACGAACCACCAAATAATAATAACTTTCTCTTAAACAAATCATTATAATTATTATAATAATCATTTTTATTGTCTTCATCATCATCAACAACAGTAACAGCAGCAGCAGCAACAACAACAACAACTATAGCAATATGATTATTATCCTTTAAACAAACATTTGCTTGTCATAATTTTTCCTTTTTGTTTTTGTATAAATATTGACATATTTAATGGAAATTTTTCATTTTTTCTTTCTAACCATACGATTTTCTTTTATTTCATCTTTGTTGCTGCACAGTGGTCCCAAAACGTTTATTTTTGGAAATAATTTTGTTAGTTTTGCGCTATTGAATATTTTTTTGCAAATCACATGAAAATTTTTGAGGTATTTTCCAATTGCTTTAGAGATGAACAAGTTTCTAGTGGGTCCTGGGATTGGAAAGTGGATCTCCAAAATTGATCACTTTAGAAATTTAGTTTATGATTTGATAAATCTCCACAAAAAATGCGCTCACATGTGTGGAATAATTCTTATATTATTATAATTTAAATGACATTTAGACCAAAGTAAATTTTTGATCCATTTTTGGACACTTTTTTATTTGCCTTTGAATTCTTTACAAAATTCTAAATAATTTTTACTCAAGAACCATATACCTATGGGGACTCTATAAAAATATATTTTAGTTTGAAATAGAATTTTCGAAAAAATGGAACTTTCTGATTTTTTCAAAAAGGTAATAATATTTTTTTACTTTAATATTAACTACTTCCTTCTGGACTATACAATTTTTCCTCAATTCTAAAAAATCATATCGGAATTTCTTTAATTTCGAGTTTGATTGGAATATTATTTGTTTGTGCTGATGTTTGTAACATACGAAGAAAATGATGCTACCCCCACCTTTAGATATACAATTCGACTCAGAATCACTTTCTGAGTCTGTCTATTCGGCTGGCTGTCCATGTAAACGTTGTGAACAGTCTACAGGTCGCAATTTTTGAAATATCTAAATGAATTGTGGTACAAGTTATAAATTTGCCCTAGAACGAAGTCTATTGAAATTGGCCATGTTCGGTACAATACTTCAAGTACCTCCCACACAAGTGTTTTTCCTGGAATCGGTTTTAAAGTCATTAAAGTCTTAAACATAAAGCGGGTTAAACGATATTTGGCGATTTAAACGAAGAAAACGATTTGCCAAAATATGTGAGAGTCAATCCATTGTCTCTCATAGGTCCCATACAAATCCCCTCTTAAATATCATTTTTGAGGTGTAAATCTCACGTATTGTAATAAAAATTGGTCAATTTGAGGTAAATATAAGCAAACATCGCAGTGCAAAATAATACGAGGGTCGGTTCATAAATTCTTGTAGCTCGTTCGTTAATTTTTCGTGTCCACCAATTTTAACCATCAATGTGGTGTAGGATATTAAAAAGTCGGTTTTGACCGACTATAGATTCTTACTTGATTTATTTAGTTTTTTGAGGAGCTATACTTTTGAACTCATAACGGTAGGTTGGGCAATTTACTGAAAAAAGTTCAAATATTAACTGAAACTTTGGCCCCTCCTACAGCATTCTATGTAATAGTAAAGTTTGCACAGTTATTTCGATGCTGGAGGATGTCCTCTTTCTCCGAAATTTCATTAAAAAATATTTAATAGTTCCAAAGTTCTAGAATTATTTCCAGCAAAAGACATTTTAAGACCACTGTGTACTGTTGTTGCTGTTACTGTTAGACAGCAATGACAACTTAAAATAACAGCAATAATAATAACAACAACAAGATAAATAACAACAATCTGTATTAAAATTACTTTCAACGGCAACAAATTCATTATAGAGTGTCATAATGTATGAATTGTATGTTTGTAAGTGTGTTTGGCATAAGGAGGGTTGTATGTATGAGTGTTTTATAAATGTATTTATTTTGCCGCGTTTTTATTATTCCTGTTGCTTTTTGTTACTTGTTTTTTTAGAATTTTTATTTTTAAAATAAATGACAGCCAAAGTTGAAAAATGAAAGTACAGGGTGCTTAAAGCAAAATTTTAATGATATTTTTATTTTAAATGGGACTAAAAGTGATGCGAATGAAGTAAATAGTCTGTTCTATATAATATTATCCAGGCTATAGTCTGTTAATGGACTATTAGCTGGCACTCCATTACCGTCCTTGTAAAGTGATAAATGGGGGCAACCTCCTCAACCGCTGCTATCTATCCTGCCCTTAAATGGTATATTTTATTTGAATGAGGGTAAACTAGAACCTTGTGAATTATTTTCCAAGATAGCACTTTATGCTATAGACCATTTCTCAGAAAATTGTCTCTTTTATAGACTATTATCCAGGTTATTTCATAAATCCTTTCATAGACTATCGGACAACACTGCTTCTCTTCTCTTGTAAAGCGGTAAATTCGTTATGTCCAGTAAAACTCTTTCTAAATTATAAAATTAAGATGAAATCATAATTTCTCTAAGTTTTTTAGTATTCAATAAATAATTTTTGCTTTGTATGGGTCAACCATTCCCTCTGATCCTATCTGTCCTACATTTTGTCCAGTAAAACTGTTTCTTGAAGAAGTAATAGGGATACATAGTTTTTTAGATATTCGCTCATTTACATTTGTTTCAAATGATCCCATACGTTCCAAAGTATTTGAAAACTATTTCTGGAATAGTTGGATATTAATATTATCTTTGTATGGAGGTACCTCTATCCCAGATTATATAGGAATTTAATTTAGTTTAAATTACTTTCGGATACATCCAGTAGTTTAGCTGTCTAGCCGACACAAACAAACACAGATAGATTGAAAATCCAGACAATATTTTTTCTGGTAGTTTTTGTTGCACCGGAATATTTTTTGACAACTTGAATACAGCACATTATCAAAAAACCCAAAAAAATGCCGATTGACATGCGGCAGAGACAACAACAGAGCGTTATATATGCATGATACTGCAAAAACACATGGTGGACTGTAAGGCTTCTATCAAGGATATATCTGTTACTAAGACGATGTTTACATATCCAGAAATATGGAAATATGATAACACAGAAAAAGCAGTAATAGAGACTTGTAACAACTAATTCACTATTTTATGGACATACTCAAGAAACAGCCTTTTTTGTAGATTTTATCTAAGGAGTATAGTCGACGCAATATTCTCTTTACGTAACTATAGAAGTGACTAAAGTACCTGTGGACAGTCTTTAAAAAAATTGCTTACCTAATAAGAATGATATATCTTCCATAGGTCCATGTATATGTGGTAACTATCATATAACATTACGCATTTACACTCTTATAAACCACATACATGCTCAGACAAATTGTTTCGCAGAGTGGGAGGTCATAAAATGTCATTATTTAAAATTTCTTTGTTCTAATTGATTTAATCTCAGATTTCAGTCTGTTTGATTTTTAATAAATGATCTGCATATATGCCAACACATTCCCCTGTGCTAAACTATGGATCCTCCTCTCTTCAATCCGATCTAATTCACTATTTCCTTTTCCATTTTTCATTCGGCATTATTCCTATTATGAGTCGGCTAAGTGGAATTGAATCATCCTATTCTATTGTTAGAATCTGAATCTCTGAATTATTTCTCTAACTAGTAATTTGAAGATCAGCCCTATATATCAAATTTTTCATACCACTCTAACCCTCTAATTTTTTGTTTATTTTGACTACATATTTAATGATTTTTACTCTATAAAAGATGAACTGATTCAGTCCTGTAAATAACTTGGAGGCCTGAAACGTATAACAAAAAATATCAGACCAAGTAGTATAAGGGAAAAATGTCTACTTGGTTTTATTTATAAAATATGGAATGATTTATTCAATTTGTATTTCAAATTATTTGGAGTTTTTGAAATATTTTTTGTAACCAGAATGCAACTTGTATTCGGACAATTTGTTAAGGTTATATTTTTCCCAGATCAGAGAAAATTTTTTAACCCATAAACAACAGTACATACTAAAATTTCTTGATAAGTTGTAAGCAGTCAAGGTGGAATTATGATTAACTGAAAATTTTCTTCCAACAAATTATCCGTTTTTATATAGTTTTAACCCATAAATCATTCAAAATTTTAAACACCAGTAAACGAGAATATGAATTATATGTGTGAAGAAACGATTGTTACCAAGTTTGGTGCTTGCAGTGGCATCATATCATGTTAAAGAAGATATCGCATTAAGTTCTGTCAAAAAAGGAAATCAGAGAACTTGAACTTTTGGTCGTATTAGGTTCCCAGAAAATGATATAATTTAATATTTGGCAAGAATGAGTAATTTATAGCATAAAATCGTAGTTTTAAATCACATCTTTCGATCCCTCACAGCAAGCTCGACAAAAAATGCAAATGGAGCTGGAAATAAAAAATGTAGGGTAAATGATAAGAATACTTTGAACAGTTGTATGGGGATAAAGTGGATGTGGTAAATTTTCCAGATTTGGTATGAATTATTCTGGTAGTTTTGCAGACTAAAAGTTAGAACAATGATAACAAGCTAATGACTTTCATAGGCTTTGAAACGGTGCTCCATTAAGAAAGTGCAAAACACAATTTGAAAATCGAAATACACAATTTTTCTGGCCAAATTTCTCAGTGTAGTTAAGATCCTGAGATCATTTAATATGGGTTTAAATACTTCTCTTAGAAGATCATTACATTCATTTATGTATGTCAAATGAGAATGGCTAGAATTTCTGGAAGATTCTACGCATTTTCCTGCTGGCTTCCAGTTACTTAGATTTTATCTATTTTTTTTCATTCGATTATGAACAGGTATTCTCAACTGATTACCGCAAACTAACAAGGTGGTTTATCAGACAGATAAGCCATTAACCTTAGTTCGTCTTCCTATAAGGTTCAGTTAGTGTTAAGTTGCAACTCAATGATCATTTCCAGTGTTGTCTCTAAGTACAACTGACTATTATTGACGAACTTTTCACCCTCGGATGGATGATCGTATGAGAATTGATATACTCGTTTGAGAATATAACTTCAGACATTAGTCTGCCTTAAGTTCTTTCGGATATCAGTGTCGCTATCTGTATCTGTCTTTTAAAGTTATATACATTTTGACATTACTGACGTATAGAAAAGGATTCTTTTCGGAAAATCTTATCAAATTGATAAGGACTCTCAAGAGGCCTATTTTCGTCATTATCTTATGTTTTTATTCCATTCCACTGTGCAATTTAAGACAAAATGTAGTTATTATCATTACACAATAAACAATCAAACTAATAATAATTATTACACACAGATGTATACAAACAACACACACACATATATACCGGCCCAACAGCAATAATAACAATTTGTAAACGGACATTAAGAGAAATTGTTCAACACACACATACACATAAACATTTATATACACAAATGCAAACAAATACTAGAAATTTAACCAATAAACATAACAAATTATATTTGTTCTGTTGACATTTAAAATTGTTTGAATGACAAACAAAATACAATTTAGAATGAACAATAAAAAGAAAAAGCAATGACTTTTCCAAAAACATGCAATAAACGAAGGGACAAATGAAAATGAAAACGTTTTCTCTTTTTTCTTTTTTTATTTAGATAAAAAATTAGGTTTATAGTTGAAAAATGAATCGTTAAATGGGGGTTGGGGGATGGGGGTAGAGGTATTTATACGCTAGAGACCAACGAGCACAAGGCAGGATAATTAGTTTGCTTTTATTATGATAAAAGACGGAAAGACAGACAAATTGAGACACATGGACAGAGTTAAATATTTATAGAGGTTTTTTCTTCGTTTCATTGCTTCTCTTCTTCTAAACGGGTATTTACGTTTAAGTTGAACCTGATTGTGGTCTTCATAGTCTCTTCTTTATACCCTACACCACGGTAGTGGGTTGGGGTAATATGCGTTTGTGCTGATGTTTGTAACATAGAGAAAAAATGGTCTTACACCCACCTTTAAGTATACTGTTAAGCTCAGAATCATTTTATGAGTCGATTTACCAATGTCCATCCATCTGTCTATCCGGCTGGCTGTCCCTGTAAACGTTATGAACACTTTACAGGTAGCAATTTTTGCGATTTGTCGATGAAATTTGGTACATGTTATTATTTTGATCCAAGGACAAAGTCTATTGAAATTGGTTTTTTCGATCCAATTTTACGGGTACAGATACAAATATCCTCCCGAAATGAGGTTTTACGTTCATGAAAGTCCTAAATATTGAGTTATTTGGCAAAACTAAGTGTAAAGATATTCTTAAATGATGTGCCAAATTGTGCCTAGGTCTGTCTATTACTTCTTACAGGTCCCATTCGAGCTTCCTTCCAGATATTATACAACGGTCGGTCAATAATTTCATCTCGGTCCCGATATCCTCCTTAATTCAAATAAATGTTAGCTTCATCATAATATACTGGACACTTAAGAATAAATGATGAAATAAAATTATACGAGGGTCGTTTATTATTTTTTCCTAACTGATATTTATAACCAATATTGTGGTGTAGGGTATTACATAGTCGAGCTTGACCGATTATAAAATTTTTACTAATTTTGTATGAAATTTGTTAACAACTTTATGAATCATTGACATGTTTTAGTGAAAAACTTATTAATAGTGAATAAGCAAAACGAGTGAATAAATGTTGTCCAAAGATTTGATAAATATTTTTATTTTATTGGCAAAAAAATTTCACTAACGTGTCCATAAATTTTATATCTAATAACACGGATATGCCATTAAATAAGTTATTAAAAGTCAAATAAAATGAAATTAATATTTATTTCCCATAGAAAATTAATAAAGCAAAACTAGATCAAGCGCTATTCGCAAAATTAGGTTATCTGCTATACACAAACTCTTCAAGGATAAATAGAAAACTTATTTAGATTTATCTTTTCAAATTAAATTTTTTATAAAATTTTTCTTATTGTCCTTGTTATTTATATCTGAAGATATATACAAACAATAATAATGTCTATTTGTGATTGACATAATTTTCCTCTTATGTGAATATGAATCTGTTGCAAACATACAATTTGTTCTTGAATATTACAAAACAAAGTAATGAAACCTTAAAATAGAATATTTTTCCTTGAATTGGAAAATGAAATATGTCAGTAGGAAATTTAGGAAAGAAAATTATTTCAAAGTAAAAATTACAAAAATTCTACTTTGATTCACAACAAGTTTAATGATAACTCAAATCAAATTAATTTCTAGTTCAGGTTTCATTCTAGAATGTAGTTCAAATTATAGTATAGATTCTAGGTTAGATTCCAGTTGATATTCTGGGCCTAATTCTAGTTCAACTCTTGTTCAATCCTAGTTCAGTTGTCATTTAGTTCTAGTTCAGTTTTCAGTTCAGATTTTAGTACAGTTTATGTTAAGATACCAGCTCACATTCTGGTACAGCTGTAGTTCATATTATAGTTATAATTGCATTTCAATAGTAATTAAGATACTAGTCCAGATATTACCTCAGATTCCAGTTCAGATTCTTGTCAAGATTCTAGTTAAGTTCTTGATTAATATTAGTTCAATTGTGAATTAGCTCTTTTTCAGTTTCTGGTTCAGTTCTAGCTTAAATTCGAAGTAAGTTCATATTTAGTTTAGATCGAAATTCATATCAGATCTTAGTCAATCATTTAGTTTAGTTTCTAATTCGTATTGCATTTATTCATAGTTTGTTCAATTTCCAGTCCAGATTTTGGTACAAAATTTACTTCAAATTCTTTTTCAGATTATTAAATATTAAAGATTCCGTTCTGTTTAAATTCTGACACAAATTCTTATTAAGAATCCAGTTCTGATTTTAGTTTTGATTCTAGAGCTGACTCCAGTTTTGTTTCTTGTTAGAATTTTGGTTCATATTATAGTCTAAATAATTGTACACATCCTAGTCTATACTTTATTATTTATATTACTAGTTTTAGGTCCTTTTAAAATTCTAAATTAGAACTTAGTCCAGATAATTATTCAGAATTTGGTATGGATTATTGTTTAGCTCTAGTTCAGTTCAATTTCATTTCTGGTTCAGTTCTAGTTCCGTTATAGTTCCGTTATTGTTCCGTTCTAGTTCCGTTCTAGTTCCGGTCTAGTTCCGTTCTAGTTCCGTTCTAGTTCCGTTCTAGTTCCATTCTAGTTTCGTTCTAGTTCCGTTCTAGTTCCGTTCTAGTTCCGTTCTAGTTCCGTTCTAGTTCCGTTCTAATTCCATTCTAGTTTCATTCTAGTTCCATTCTAGTTCCATTCTAGTTCCATTCTAGTTCCATTCTAGTTCCATTCTAGTTACGTTTTAGTTCCGTTCTAGTTCAATTCTAGTTCCATTCTAGTTCCATTCTAGTTACGTTTTAGTTCCGTTCTAGTTCAATTCTAGTTCCATTCTAGTTCCGTTTTAGTTCCGTTCTATTTCCGTTCTAGTTCCGTTCTATTTCCGTTCTATTTCCGTTCTATTTCCGTTCTAGTTCCGTTCTAGTTCCGTTCTAGTTCCGTTCTAGTTCCGTTCTAGTTCCGTTCTAGTTCCGTTCTAGTTCCGTTCTAGTTCCATTCTAGTTCCGTTCTAGTTCAGTTCCAGCTCCCTTCTAGTTCCGTTCTATTTCAGTTCTAGTTCAGTTCTGGTTCAGTTCTATTTCAGTTCTAGTTCAGTTCTGGTTCAGTTCTAGTTCCGTTCTAGTTCCGTTCTAGTTCCGTTCTATTTCAGTTCTATTTCAGTTCTAGTTCAGTTCTAGTTCAGTTTTAGTTCAGTTCTAGTTCAGTTCAAATTCAGTTCTATTTCAGTTCTAGTTCAGTTCTAGTTTTATTCAAGTTCAGTTTTGGTTCAGTTCAGTTTTATTTTAGTTAATAATAAATTCCCCACCGGTATATTGGAAGAAAATATTGTGTACAATTTCTATTTGTTATTAAAATATTTTTCCATCATCATCCTTAGACAACTTGCAAGGCGTTATGAATATCGTGCAAGAGACCATATAAAAATACGTATATATAAATAATAAAAGTAATCAGGTTTCTTTACATTAAAATATTCTTTTAACATGTGCCACACGCACGGTGACATTATATATTCTATTTTTACCCCTCTACTCTTCTCCTCACATATTTTTATTATTTTTGAGCTGCAGAAAACGTCACAACTCAAAAGCAGCATTTGAAAAAAGCTCATAAACATATCTTTTCTGGGAAGGACAGACTTGGAAAAACAATCAGTTACATTTGCTTGTAACATAAAGAATGAAATGAAATATGCAACTGATGACAATTTGTTGGAAACAAATTTAGAACGGATTGTCAATAGCAGCAGCAAAAGTAGCAGTAGTAAATATATTAAATGGAAAGTAGAAGAAGTACACAGGGAGAAATTAGAGTTTGACCTTTATAACAACTTTGGAAATAGAGAGGAATCTGTACTAGTTTTTACAAGTCCATGTGTCCGTCGTTCATTACTACAGATTGATATTTAAGATGATTTCAAATAAAGAATAATTAGGTTATGTGACATTATAGGACTCATTATTATTCTCCGTGTATTTTTTTGTAATTTCTTATTACTTATTAAGATTTTTATTATCATTCTTTACCTTCATTCTCTCAAACTGTTATATATTTTATTATGCTGAGATAAACAAGTTTTTGTTTTTGTTATATTCAACATTTTTCTTCTTTTTTTTTTCATCCAAAACATAAATGTATCTTTTATGGATCTTTTCCTTTCTTTCTAACTTTTTATTTCATAAATTTTTTATTGGTTCTTAATTCTTTTTTCTGTTATTTTTTTTGATATTTTTATCGTAACTTACCTTTGCCAAAACCTTGATCTAAACGAAAATTATCTTTGCCCTTTTGACCATCAACCAATTGACCTAAACCCTCAACATAACGTTCATCCTCCTCATGGCCATCATAAGATTTATCAGATAAATCGATTTCCATGCCACGTTGCACGCCTTTTGGTATACTGTATGAGATGATTCCCTCTAAAAATAAATATGGAAAAGAGAAAATAATAAAAATGAATCAAAATAGAATTTTAACTTAAGGAAAATAAATTGGATATTTATGCATTATTTTAATACAATTTTTTGTCAAATTTAAAGAAAAAATTAAATTTGTTCTACATGTACTTTAATAAGGAGTGAGATCGAAAAAATATTAACATACATATATGTTTTTTTTTTTTTTGATTGAAGTTATCTTTCCATTAATGTTTTTACCACATTTTGTACACCTTTCTTGTGCCCTTCAATTCTACTTTAACAACAGCCATATACCTCCCTTTACTGCCCTAAAGGTTTATTTGCTCCTCTTGGTACAAATATCTTATTACTGTTCTTCAATCTCTCAAGGGCTTGTTTATCATAGCGACAGAATGCCAATTTAGGCCCAAAAAAATAATATTTTAACCCAGAAGTTGTGAAAAATCTGCCAGAATATATGTTTATTGCAGCAAGGATATTTTTTAACTTGACTTAAATTTTTTACCCTACTATCGGTGTCTAAATTTATAGCAGCGTTCCTGTAAGGCAGTTTTTAAGTGTTGTATGTTTTTGAACCAGCATTGGCTTCAATCTATGTAAAAAATTTTTCGAGCACCGATCTTACTTACTGGGCTGTCTTCCTAACGAATCTTCCTGGGCTGTCTTTCTGGTATCAGAAACATCATGTGGACCATTTCTTCTATCCAAGCCACATTTTCTGTCAACGGAGAATTTCTCCCGGTTCTGTTGAATAACGTTGAAAACAGTTTGACAGAGACCTTTAAATGTTTGGCCAACATATTGTGGGTCCAAGTATTTGAAAATTTCAGTACTCACTGTTTCCCAGTCACTTATTCTAATCAGGCTATAAGTATATTAAATTCTTTGACATAAAAGGTAATAACTGACATGTTTTACAGGGGTTTATTAATCAAAAGGGAAAAGGCCTTATGAGATAGCTACAGCCATATAGCTCCAGCATGGGGCAATTTTGGTATCAAGTTTCAGAAAAGTTGCGTCTAAGATTTATTTTTTTGGAATTTTAAGATTACACCGATGTATAGGTGTATAACTTTTTTTGTTATTGTAGGGATAAGAAAATCCAACAACAATCGTATCAACAACTGGCAGAAGGACTCATACTTTAATTTGATCTAAAAGCACAAACTTTTTTTTAAGTTTTATGTAATTTTTTTCTAGATAATAAACAGTAAATGACTCATTCACCGCTTGTTTAGGCTCTTCTTCTGAATTTTGTGATTAACTCAGATATTGGTCCATAGCTTTTTATTATTAAAACCGATTTTTCTTTTAAATAGTAAACTTCTTAGAGAGAAAATAATTTTCTTAAACATCAGCAACAGACAGACACAATCAATTAAATCGTCTCAGATTTTTTTCATATTTTTACTTCAAGTTTTAAGATGATTTTTTCGAGATCAACCTTCACTTTCGGTTGTCTTAGCTAATCGTCTATAACTTTTTTTGTAGTGAACCGACAATTCTTATGACAATAGTAAATTTTATTAATAAAAAACAATTTGATAGACGAACGTATTATAAGAAAATAAGTGGATACTTTATATTCGGCTATGTCGAGCCTTTAGTACCCTCCACGAGAAAGCTTATGAAGAAATAACTCATTAATGTTTCCTTCTTTATCATACACATTCACATATACACTCACAGACGTATACAATATATACATGTTCGTTTTTATAAATAACACGGAATATTTAATGAGTTATAAAGTCAGTAATATTTTTGGCTATAACTTTTTCCTACTGCACCGATTTTGATCATTTTAGACATGGTAATAAAGCCTAATATTATGGCAAAATTTTATTTTAATTTATTTATTTTTATTTATTTAATCAGATATCGGTTAAATATTTTAACGTACTGAATCGATTTTGCTGGTTTTACAAAGGAAACTTCTCAGGACTTTAAGAAGTCTTTGGGACAAATTTCATTAAGCTCTGTCAATTATTATGGATATAAGTGTGCCAACAACAGACAGACAGATGGTCAGCCAGATGGATAGACACATGGATATAGCTAAGATTTTGATTTAAAGCAATAATATGTACACATTATGGAGATAATACATTCTGAGATGATTCCTTCTTTGCGTTACACAGGGAATGAAAAAGTTAACAAACACTTTTCACTACTAGTGGTTGTGGAGGGTATAAAATCGTTGAATTATATTGAATTATTTATATTAAGTTTTGAATCCAAATGTTAACTGAATTCACTTTATTGATTTTCATATATAATTCTAGATCCTCAGTCCTCAGAAGTCTATAAAATATAGTCAAATTTTCCTGTTAACAAATCTAAAAAACATCATTATTTCGTGAAATTTATTCTCAAGTTTACCAATCACATTTATTTCTTTTCCACCATCTGGCAACTCTATTGCCATAATTATTTATTAACGTTTAAGAATTTTAAAATTAATAACATAAAATCAAATAAACTAAATAGAAAATATTTGTGAATAATTTAGCCAAACAAAAATAACCAATCAACCACAAATTATTATAGAATTTTAAACACAAAAATATTAATTTTAAAGAAAAATTTATATTCAGACATTTTATTTAATTGAAAACAATTTAATTATATTTGAGGTCGATGTTTTTTTTTTTGTTTTTTTGTTTTTGTTTTTATTGTAACATTTTTTGTAAATATTCAAAAGCTTTAATAAATATTTAATAATTAAAAAAGTTAAAGGCTAAAAACGTATTTAAATATTTATTAAAATAAAAAGTAAAATTAATAATAAACAAGAAAGAATGGTATATTCGGCTATGGCGAATCCTTATTACCCTCCACCAAAAATTTGTGTTGTTTTTGCCTATAACTTTTTTGAATTGCTAATATTACAAAGGCTCTTCGCACGAACTAAGTGGTTGCTTAAGATATCGCTATATATCTTTAATATACTCAACTGATTTTGCTGGTTTTACAAAAAAAAAAATCAGGACTATAAAAAATAGTTAGGTAAAATTTTACTGATCTCTATGAATTATTATGGATGTGAGCGAGCCAAAAAAAGACAGAGAGACGGAGAGAATATATATGTACATCATGGGTCTTAGATGATTTCTTCTAGAGTTACACTCAGAATGACATAGTTAACACACCCTTTTCAACATTTGTGGTAGTGAATTAAAGTTCCCAATTTAATTTTGAAGAAACTTTATAATAAATTTGTGATTAACTAAAACTTTTTCTGTTAAATACTTTAATTAAAAATTAAAAGCATTTTATAGTTAAATAATTCTTATTTAAATTTACCTAAAGGAAATTTAAACTTGTGGCTTTAATTGTAGAAATGTTTTGTAAATAAATGAAAATGAATTTTAATTGTTCTTTTTAAAAATTAAAAGAAAAGTTCTTTGTTTAAAAGCGACATATTGATTAAATAAATATAAATATAAATATAAATATAAATATAAATATAAATATAAATATAAATATAAATATAAATATAAATATAAATATAAATATAAATATAAATATAAATATAAATATAAATATAAATATAAATATAAATATAAATATAAATATAAATATAAATATAAATATAAATATAAATATAAATATAAATATAAATATAAATATAAATATAAATATAAATATAAATATAAATATAAATATAAATATAAATATAAATATAAATATAAATATAAATATAAATATAAATATAAATATAAATATAAATATAAATATAAATATAAATATAAATATAAATATAAATATAAATATAAATATAAATATAAATATAAATATAAATATAAATATAAATATAAATATAAATATAAATATAAATTTAAATATAAATATAAATATAAATATAAATATAAATATAAATATAAATATAAATATAAATATAAATATAAATATAAATATAAATATAAATATAAATATAAATTTAAATATAAATATAAATTTAAATTTAAATATAAATATAAATATAAATATAAATATAAATATAAATATAAATATAATATAATATAAATATAAATATAAATATAAATATAAATATAAATATAAATATAATATAAATATAAATATAAATTTAAATATAAATATAAATATAAATTTAAATATAAATATAAATATAAATATAATATAAATATAAATATAAATATAAATTTAAATATAAATAAAGCAAATTAATATGTTTTATCAATAATTTATTAATTGAATTTTAGGCAGGAGATTTAAATTGTTAGAAACTAGAACTGAATTAGAATTGAACTAAAATTGAACTAGAACTGAACTAGAACTAAACTAGAACTGAATTAGAATTGAAGTAGCACTGAACTAAAGCTGAAACAGAACTCAATTGCAACTGAACTAGAACTCAAATAAAGCTGAACTACAGCCGAACTAGAACTGAACTAGAATTGAACTAGAACTAAACTAGAACTGAATTAGAATTGAACTAGAACTCTACTAGAACTAAACTAGAACTGAACTAGAACTCTACTAGAACTAAACTAAAACAGAAATAGAACTTTACTTGAACTGAACTAAAACTGAAATAGAACTCAACTGCAACTGAACTAGAACTCAAATAAAACTGAACTAGAACCCAACTAGAATTCAACTAGAACTGATTAAAACTGTACTACAACTGAATTAAAATCTGAACTGAAATATGAGCAAAATCAGAATTGGAAACTAAACTAAAATCTGAATTGCAATTTGTGCTAGAATCTGAACTACACTCAGAATTAGAATTTGGATTTTGCATTATAATATGAATTTGGATTATAATATTAACTAGAATCTTAATTAGAATTTGAACTAGAATCCATATTAAAATCTGAATTAGAACAAGAATTTGTTTTTTAACAATTATTAAGGACTCCCTCAGAAGTACATTTTGGTTGGAATTATCTTAGTCATACTCTTCTATTATATAATAATTTTATTAAAGTTTGAACTTCAGATACACTTCTCTTTTAAAATTTTACTGGTTTTTATATGAAATATTATGTAAGATATTTTGCGGATGGAAGAAGGATTCTTCCATCTTTATTTCGATTTCTTTACTTCCTATAGCCTTAGGACATTATATCTATACATTGTACATAGTTTATAAATTATATTAGTATCAAGTATTATGATGCGTTATAACGCTTTGTAGGACTCCACTAAAAGAATCCGCTTATATTCAAATCATTAAAATCTGTTCAAGTATAAATAACCTGGATCGTTCTAAATATTTTTATGGCCCATCGTGGCCATTATATTGAAATTGGACTAGGCATTTGGAAAATACAGCCTAATATTTCATTTGTTTGTGACGATCAATATTTTTTTATTTTCTACCATGAAATATATATTTTCGTAAAACCTCAAAATCTGTCTTCAAAAACAGTTATAAATATCAAAATAGCCACATATCTGATAGAAGGTACTGAAGATTCGGCACAGCCGTATACAGCATTCTCTCTAATGATATGTTATATTTTAATTGCGTTAAAATGTCTTACATGGATTAATTATTTTACACCTTTAAAATTTTCCAAAAACCATAAATTTTTTTCAAACAAAAAGGACAGTTGAAAACTTTATAAATTTTTTTCCATCCTCTCCATCTAACCAGTGACCACAATTCAATATTTTTACGGAAAAATCATAAAGCAGCACACATTTAAATAGGAATACATACATATTTATATATACTTAAAATATAATACATACAAATAAATATGAATACACTCACACAAACAATGTTGAAATTGAAATATTTTATATTCGGAATATTTAAATTTATACAGTGGGTAATAATAACAAGGGAAAGGGAAGTGCTAAAGGAACAAACTTTAGGAATGACGAAAGTCCATAATGGGGGCTTTGTAGAATGAGATTTTAAATGTTATCGAGAAACATGTTAGAATTTGTCATCTTAATTATTTTCGAAATATTTAAGTTCATTAGGGATTTTCTCTATATATTGTCACCAACAATTATAACAGTATTACTTTTTTGAATATGACGGTCGCCGAGATGAACTACTGTTAATTTTAAAAATTGACATGATGTAAGACAAAAAAAGTTTGAGATCACTGGCAGCTATTTAATTTCGATCTATACAAAATGTCACGATCCAAATGAAAACCACTTTTTCCATCTCCCTCTAGCATTAAACGCTGATTGGTTAACCAGTCCAAATGGGCAAATTTTTTAAAGAGTATCGCATTATTTCAGTCTTAGGCGGTTGAATTTTTTCTATGGCCACAAAATGTTAACGAAGATATTGGAATAAGTAAAAACAGCATACTTTGACGTCATCTGTCTGTCGGAAGCATAATATTGCTTCAAAAGCATGCAGCTTTGGTTGATAATGTTACTACACTTTGGGCTAAGATTTATGTCTACTAGCGCCAAACCAACCAAACACCTTAATTGGTGTGATAACCGTGATCTAAAATAGAAATCATAGATTATAATAAACTGACAGCACATTCTTATAAATGCCTTGAAAGCGGCCTCGATAACAGTCATGGAGTATGAAGACACTACAGTCACCAGATCTGTTATTGGCTTGACATTTCAAGACAAAAAAAATATGAATTTCATATAGGTTAAAAGATTATGCACACAGGTTTCTTCCGAACTCAATAACTTCCGTAACATTTATCCGATTTTGAAACCCTACGCCACCATAGGTGCTTGGGATATTTTGCGTTTGGGCAGATGTCTGCAATAGGTAAAAAAAATATTGCTACCACCACTGTAAAGTATATTGCTTGACTCAGAATCACTTTCTCCCCAGCCTTAAGACTCTTTGGATATGAATAACCTCAATAGGGCGTATAAATCAGATATATAGCTCTAAAGGTCACTTGCTGGTTTTGACCAAGACAATGAGGAGCAGCAAGTCAAGATTTTAGAGTGTCTTAGTAAACTATTCTCTTTCTTTCATCATGTTTTCATTTCTTTTCTGGCAACACAAAGGGCTTCTTGAGCATCAAAGAATGAACAGAGATGTTGTGCAGAGATAGATTAAATTGGTGATATATTTAAGTCATTTATAGATACCTTGTAGATCCCATGGAAGATAAGAATTCTTTTTAAGGATTAAGTATCATTCGTAAAAAAATTATTACACTCACTGTATCTCCATATTTGTTGATATATTTTATTATATTTATGTTTATATTTATGTGTTTGTACAAGTATTTGATAGTTTGAGTGTATGTGTGTGTATATTGAATTGGTCTGGTATAAGTGGTTTTTTCGGTTGACGTGTATTATTGTATTTTGATGTTGATGGTCATTCCAGTTGTTGTTTTTGTAGTTGTATTGTTTTTACTACTTTTCCTAGAACTAAAGCTTTCATTGTTATTGTAGTTGTAGTAATACAATTGTTAGTCATGGTAGTTGTTGCCTTTTGTTATTGGCAATTGACAGCAGCAATATTATTTGTATTTGTAGTTCTTGTTGTTATTGCAGTTGTTGCGTAGTGGTAATGGCTAATTCGGAAATTGTATTTGCTTGTAACAAATATAAATCAAATTTCATGTATTTTGTCCCAAACGTATATTGTGGTAGAGAGAGAGAACAACAATAAAAAAAACAAAATTCTTCTTTTTTTTATTTTTGGAAAAATTATAACAAACAAATTTTATTTAATTTTATATCTACATGTTTTTCTCCTTCTTTCCTTTTTTATTTTTTGGAGAGTATAATAGAATATTGAAATTGAAAAGGAAATCGATAAATTTTGTTATCAGATTTAATTAAAATAATTTTTTGTTTGAAAAAAGTCTCTAATAGTGAGAAATATGGTAATTTGTTTCGAAATTATTGACTGGTGAAAGGGAAATGCTTTTATTAATAATTTTCTGTTAAAATTTTAAAGGTTAAAATTATATTTTTATTAAAAACCTAAATTTTATTAGAAAATGAAAATATCACAGAATTTGTAATATTCATAAATTAATTCAATATTTGCACAAGGAATTCAAATGTTTAAAAAATTTTCGGCTTAAAATTCTAATTTTGATTAAAAATTAAAATTTCAGAAAAAATGAAAATTTTCACCAAAAATTTAAAATTCACTAAAAAAGCTCATTTATGTCCAATTTTCACTGAAATACAAATTTTCTGAGCTGAACTAGAAATGAATTAGAACTGTTTAGAACTGAATTGGAAGTGAAGTAAAACTGAACTAGAACCGAACTAGAACTGAATTAGTACTGAACTAAAAATGAACTAAAACTTAATTAGAAGTGAACAAGAACTAAATTAGAACTGAACTAAAAATTTAAATTAAAAAAAAAATACATATTTACTGAAAATTCAAAATGTTGTTTAAATGTGTTAAGTATATTCAGCTGCGCTGAATCTGAAGTGCCCTTCACCAAGTACATTACGCATACATTTATATTATGCAAATATTAACATGAGTTGCACCAGAAAACTAATTATTCTAACACCGATTCTGAGAAAAGCCCTCCATGAAAATTTAACATATATGAGAAAGCACCCATTAATAATGATATCGATCAAAACCGACATTCGCCAAATTAGTCAAATATATTCAGAACAGTTAGAAAAGTAATAATTAGGATTGTAAATAAATTTGGTTCATATTCATATAAGAGCTTTATAAGCACCAACCCGTTAATGGGAGCTTAAGCAGAATATTAACCGATATTAATCAAATTAAAGTCATATATCTCAGACAGAAAGAATTGGCCTTTGCCTAATAGCTCAAAACTGTTTTGCGGGAAGGGACCCTATATGGGAGCTATAGCAAAGTATGGATTGATATGACATATATTAAAATTTCTGAATTTTAGTAAATTTGTTTCAAATTTCAGATTTTTATAAGCTTAAAATTCTATTCCGGGAAAGGGGCTCATATGGGAGCTAGGTCAAATAATAACCCCAGCTCAATCTTGTTTCTTTGGGTTTATTATAAAAATATATGGCAAATATCACACATCATCAGATTGCGACCTATACAATTTTTGCATATTTTATACTATGATTTTTTTTATTAAACCTATTTGGCGATTTGTGCAATAATACTGCGCATACAACTTTTTGAGATATATATTTTTTTTTGGATATCTAATTACTTTTTGCTGAAAAAATTATATTTAGATTGTTTCTGATATCGGTCTATAATTTTTAGGGTAATAAACTGATATATCTGATTTTAAATGGTTGGGACAATAATAACAAACAAATTTCAGTGAAATATTGGTGTCTGCTGGATTACTGTGGCGAATCTTTAACCATTATTAAACTAGGAATAATTGTTAGAATCGATTACAATATTTGTTTTTTTAATTATTTGTTTAGCAATAAAAAAAGTAAATTCCCGAAATGCACTACAATTCCATACCCGTCAGGTATATATTTTGAAACGTATTTGAACCGACAGAAGTCTCAATTTATATGCAAACAGCGAACGTTAACATTTTACAATCGCAAATATTGTAAACATTCGTAGTAAGTTCGCTCACAACTTTAGTATAAATACCCAAGAATATTTAACACTTAAATCATTTCGGTACTAAAAGAGCAATCGTTCTGTTTATATCAAATGCATTGGATAGTTCGTATGTAGCTTAAGAACACAATTGGTTCGTTATATGAGTTGCTTAGAACTTTGGTTTGAGAAGTATTTTGTGCATGTTTTAAAATAATGTTCGTGTTCTACTTTAAATAACAGTATACAGGCGAGCATATGATATATGATTTGCATATGTATTGAAACAATTTTAAATACGTCAACATGTTGAGTTGTAACTGGAGTATTTTGTTCGAACATGTTGCTAATGAATTGCAACATGTTTAATGTGCAAATTAAATATTATTTAAAAACATGCGCGCAATACTTACACAAAATATTCTTTCCGAAGCTAAAGTTCGATGTAACACAACAAATTTAAAGTTTTAAGACGAACATTTGTTATTTTCATTAGAAACATACACACTTACTTATGTTTGTGTTTTATTCCGGACTATGCCTTTCTCAACAACGAAATGATACAATTAAATAATTCAGTTGTCTATTTATACTAAATTTGTAGAACTAATTACGAATGTTAACAACATTTGGCGATTATTTAATGTTTCGTTCATAGTTTGCATATAAATAGTTATGTATGTGGGATTCAATGCATTTTAAAATGTATACTTGGAGGGTATGATGGTGTTATACTTTTCAAGAAATTTAGAAAAAATTATGGTCCGAACTTGAAATAATTTCGTACAGCAGTTTTTGCTTACATTTATCTTTATTTGGCCAAATATTATTACAATATTTGGAAAGGGGTTGTATGGGACCTATGAGAAAATCTTTACCGATCTTCGTATAAATTTGCACATTGGCTTTTGCATATATTTATCTTTGTTTAGCATTTACCAAATATTATTACAGTTTCCACGTATATATGTGATTAAGCTTTTCAAAGGGGGCTGTATGGGACCTTATGTATAATGAACCAATTTAAACCAATTTCGATAGGCAATATTTTCAACAAAACCAAATTCGGTCCTACAAAAGTTGGCCAAGCATTCAAAAATTTGCCATCAAACTGTTTCCGACTTCACTATACGGACCCGAGAGCAATTGTCCGTTGATAAAAAAATCTAGTTCAGGTAGAAAGAATGGTCCACATGATGCTTAAAAACTGAATATAAAACATTTTCAGAAGACCTAACACTTGCGGTAGGAAAATAGCCCCGTTCCTCAGCGTTCAAAGTATTTGGTACGAAAAACTAAAAGTAATGCAGGTTTAAAAATTACCAAGTACGAAAAGCTCCTGAAATGAATGCTGCCAAAAATTTAGAGACCAAAATCAGAGCACGGAAATTGAAGTCAAGTTTTCTACAAAAAATATTTTTTTGTTGCATAATGTTCAGCAGGATGTTTCGGAACTTCGTGGTAAAAATTCTATGTTGCTGGTGTTCGAGTTGATGAAAAATTTAGGATCCAAAAGCAATCATAATTTCCGAAAAGTTCAAACCAATAACTTGAATAATATTCAGTTGCGAAAAAAGGCTGTGTCGAAAAGGAATGTGTCGCTATGATAAACAAGCGCTGGAGTGGTACAAGAAAAAAATAATAATGTGATTTTTGTACCAAGAAAAGCTAATTTTCTAAACTGTCCACTGCTAACGCCAGTAGAGAGATATTGGGCTCCTATTGAATGAGAATTGTAAAGCACAAAAAGGGTGTCCAAAAGTGTAGTAGATTTTAAACTTAGATAGACTACTTGTTCGAGCAAAGTGACATAAAGAATTATAATAACGTTAGTGGAAGGATTTTCGAAAAAGCTTTAAAATTTCATCATGAAAAATGAATTACAAAGTTCAACACTTTTGTTGGTGTAGGGTACAAAAATAATAGTAATAATAAATGAATATAAAATATCAAATGTAAAGTGTTGATGACACAAATGAATTTTTCTCCAAATTTTAAACAATGATCACAAAAAAACATTATTTTAGCTTTAGCTGCCTTGGACTATGAAATAAATACATTTTTATAATGAAATTATTCAAAAGTTAGTCACAAATAAAACTGATTTTGGTTGCTATAATAATTTTGAAAATAATATCATCAATGTCCTACTAAATATTTTTAATTTTCTTTTAGTGTTTTTTTATTTTTATTATTTTACTAGTAGATCCGGCAAACTTCGGTCTGTCAAAAATGTTTTTACATTTCGTCCACTAAAATAGTTCTTTGAGAAAATTGTTGGGACCAGATTTGAGAATTCTCGCTATTATAGTTCGATAATCAATATTTGCCTGGTATGGGGTACTTCTTGCCCTGGTTCCATCGGAATTGTTTAGCCTATATTAATTTCAGTTATATTGGGATCATTCCATGAAAATTTCATTCACCAGACATTTTAGAATCTATACTTTACATATAAATATACATGTAAACATACAACCTACTTTATATATATAGAAGATATTATTATATATTTTTCTGTTACCTTCATTTTCAAACGGAATAAATTGCAATAACATGTTTTTTGTTGTTGTTCATGTTAAAAATACATTTTTTCTGCAAATGAAATTTTCATTTATTTTTTTAAATTTTTACGATTTTTACCCACATTTGTGGCAAATAGTACGTGTAACGTAAAAAATTTAAGGCTGAACATGAAATTTGCAAAAAGGCTGAAATTAATGAAAATATGCGATACAAGATACCTGAATGCATACTTAAGTTTTAACATGTTTGTTAAGCACCTAAACATTGAATCTTAAACATTAGTGTGGCCGTCACAAACTAAAGCTTAAAACCCATGAAAACCACCAAAAATTAAAAGTTATAAAAAATACAAACGAACATGTTGTATTTGTATTAAAAATCACATATTAAAATGGAAATTAAATATTCGCAAATAAAACTGAAGTTAATGGTGTTTATTTAACATTAACACTAGAAATACCAGATGGGGTCAAAGGAATCGTTATGTCAAAGGATTTAATAGCAGTAATTATTTATAAAGAGATGTAAAATTATTAATTACAAATTTAATGGGTCAATTTTCCAATTTAAATATAATAATTTGTAATAAGCGACCTCGTGATCACAAAACGATTATTATCGTGATAAATTAATAAGAGCTGGCGCTTAGATTTACCTTTTGAAAAAGTTATTCTAAATAAAAAAACTACTTTAATTAAATTAAAATTATTTAACGATCATCATTAGTCAAAAGTGGTCAGATTGAAAAATTCTCAACACACGTTTTCTTTTATATCAAACAAGTGAATTGTTAATCTGGTCCTGTAAAAAGTTTTCAATGCATTCAAACGTCTGACATTTAACTGTTTCTTGGGAGAACTTGTCCGTTAATAGAAAATTTGGTTCAGGTCCGCATGAAGTTTCTAAAACCAAAATACAGAAAAGAGCTCCCAACAAAGCCGGACTACTTGGTATGAAAAGTTAATGCAAGTGAACAATAAACCAGGACTCAAAAACTCTAAATTTCTAAAAAAATATTCCTGGTCAAAAATTTTAAGAAAAGTTTGTTATCCAAAGGCGGTTAAAATTTAAAAAAAAAAATATACAGTTGCGGCGAAAATAAGCAATCAGTTTTCATAACGCTCTCTATAAATAACGAAATTTCCATCAAAGAATGTTTACCAAAAGGACTAGATGCTTTCATAAGACTTCATAATGTGTCCACATAATTTTGGACAGACTTGGCATCCTGTCACTACGGTAAACAAGCCCTTAATATGTATAAGAACAATAATGTAGTGTATCCAGAGAGGCAAACCCTCCAAACTGCCCGGGCCTATGACCAGTGAAGAGAGTGCGATAGATTTTAAAGTGATTAAAACCTGTTCCAGCAAAGTGACAGAAAGCACTTGAAAAACGTTAATGGTAGGGTTTCCAATAAAAGTATATTTTTTATATTGAAGTAAAAATTTCTATTACATATAAAAGTAAGTTTAGTGGTTTCATTTTTTAAAGAGTCAGAATTTTTCGGTCTCACTTAAACATTTTCAATTCCTAATCAAAGAGTTCTTGGGAACTAATGCTATAAATTAAGGAACTAAGTCTTTAATGCCTTTTGTCCTCGATTCCATAAAATTGTTTTCTAATATTAAAATTTAAACATTTTTACAATCGCATATTGTGACTCCTAATGTCATCTTTAGTGCTAATTACATTTCATTAAAATTCGGCTTTGCATGTCTTTTGCAGCACTGACTCTTATTCTTATACCCTACACTATAATAAGTGGTGAAGAGGGTATATTAATTTTATCATCCTGTATGTAACCCTAAAAAAGAACTAGACCCCCTGTATCGAAGCAAAATCTGAGTCGAATTGGTTACGTCCATTTGTCTGTCTGTTGGCAACCTTATAACCACAATAATTGACAGAGCTCAATAAAATTTACACAGAGTATTTTTTATAGTCCTGAAAAGTTTCAGTTCAGGATCAGCATATTAAAAGCTAAAGACGGATATCTGAAGCATCTTCTAACTTCAACTGAAAATTATTCTTAAAATTGAAAATTATAAATCGAGAAATTAGAAATTAGAAAAAGTTGCAGAAATATGTTGACATAATATAAGGCTAAATCTACTTTATTATCAATCCAAAATTATCGAAATTGGTGCAGTACAGTAAAATTTTTCTCTTTTGCATATGTCTGTAAGCGGTGTTGGTGCGACTTTTTCAACTGCTGGTGTGTACTTTTTCAAATTTCCCCCTTTTCCCTTTAGAAAACGAAAGAGTTATATAAAAAATTCATATTGATAACTTTAGGAAAAACCTAATTGTTGGTTATTATTCAAGATTATTTCAACATTAAACCGGAAAGAGTGCAAATTCATAATTTAAAACTATAAAAAAATGTTAATTTTTGGCGACTTAAACCTATGGCGAATTTTGTTTCGCAAATCACCTTTTAGATTTTTCCAAAATCCCCCTTTTGTGCGATTTTTTTAAAATCTCAACGGTATCGCTGTCTATAAATGCATCTGTAATTGTGTATGTACGAACGTATTTTTATATTATATATTTCTCACATATTGTGATGGAGGGTATTGAGAATTCGGCATGACCGAACATAGCATTCCTGCTTATTTTTATTTCCTTTTTTAATTGTAAACTAACAACTTAAGGCGTGATTGAATTAAATGGTTATAATGCTTATGTAAGTATTTTCTACAAAAAAAAAAAACAAAACAAAAAAAACAATTAAATTCAAAAACAAAAAAAGACTATAATATTGTAAAAATAATAAAAATTAGCACATGCTAAAAAAACAAAACAATTAAATAAATTTTAAAATAAAATTTTTAGTATTTTTAAAAGTATTTAAAATTTTAAAACATTTTGATAAAAATTTCATTAATTCGTTACTTAGGCAAACTGGAGTTAAAATAATGTTAATTTAAAATCAAAATTAAAAATTCTACAACAATGCATTTTCTGCATTAACCAACACACCTAACAAAGAAAATAACAAATATCTAGGATCTGTGTTATTTTCTTCGAGATCAGTTACCAAATATTTTAACAAAATAATTTTAATTAAAATATATTGTTTTCCATTATCGTTTTACTTATAAGATCACATCTAGACCAAATTAAGGTTAATAAGTGTTATTAGTTTATTTACTTTTTTTTGATAATTAATAAAAATATAATTATTTCACAATTAAATCATAGATTGGACAAAAAAGTAATTTATTTGTGATCGTTTTTTAAAACTGTTTATAAAAAATTAAATCCAATAGCGATTCTAAAAAAAGCTGCTAATCAGAGCAGTCCAGGGAAGATATATGGGACCTATGAGAAATAGTTGATCGACCCTCGCTGTTTTAGGCAGATTATTTTAAAATATCCTCGACTTACTTGTACCAAAATTTGTTTAAAACGCTTTATAGTTAGGACCTTTATGCCCTTTCAACTCTACACCGGGATGAACATTTGTATGGGATTTGAAATATTGGACTAAATATTGCCAATTTCAATTGGCTTCGTCCTTAGGCCAAAATAATATGTACCAAATTTCATGGAGATGTCTCAAAAATTTAAATCTGTAGATTGTTCATTACGTTAACATGGAGAGCCAGTCGAACAGACAGACGGACGGAAAAAATGATTCTGAGCCGAACAGAAAATTCAAATTTAAATGAAAATTTGATTTTTCAATAAAAGTTTTCAGTTTTTAGAAATTCGGTTCGGCCCCGAAGTACTGCACACAGCAACTTCGGTTGACTGTTTTAATACAGCAATTTCGGTTGAAAGTATTGTTCTCGTGACTCTAATTTAGGTTGTATGCTTCGGCAAAGCGGCATCGGCTGATTGTATTAGCACAACACTCAGGTGTATCAGTCTGCTGTATTTGTGAGGGTTTGAATACGCATTGTATTCATCCAGTGCAAAGCGCACCGTGAGGTTAGGTCTATGAAGACAGGTACTCACTTTAAAAGCTTCGTCGTTGTATTGATACAGCGACTTCGGCTGATTGTTTTAGGACAACGGCTTTGTATAACTGTTTTAGCACAGCCCTGAATAGATTTAAGATCATTGTATTATTTAAAATTTATTAGTCTTAAGTAATTAAATAAACAACGATTCAGAGAGAGCCGGCTCGTGAAAATCAACGATCCAGAGGCAGCCAATTCGTGACAATTTATCCAACTAGTATTGAAACCGATTACCCAGCCGTCTTGTGAACCGATATCACAACCGTCAGCAAAATTTAATTTACCATGTACTTCCTTTGTGAATGCCGTAAATCGATCCTGGATGCGACTGAACTAACTCGGTAGATGACAAAACCACGCTACGGATGCTTAAATGTAAAGGAAAGTTAATTTTAGAGTCCTCTTTAAAATTTTAATGGAGTTCATTTATTTGAGAATAAATTTTAAAATTTTGATATTTTTACAAAAATCCATAAATAAGAAATTATAAAATTTTTTTTAGTTACAGATTAAGCCGAAATAAGTTTAATCTTTGACGGCATTGAGATCAATTTCAAAATTTAGTACAATAAAAAAAATTATAAAAAAGGATAAGTTTTATATGCAAACATATTTTGGACCCAGAGCAGCTAGAGCAAACATGCTTTAAAACATTTAAGTATTCTGTTTAACTTACATAAATTGAAGTCTTTTTAGTTTAAAAGTAACACCTGCTTGTAGTTTGGAATATATTTTTAAACTATTTTCTTAAACTCCCACCACATTTCAGATATGAAAATAAACAAGTAAAAATGCCATATTCGGCTATACCGAATCTTATATACCCTCCACAACTAACATAATGCAAAAATGAGCATGAGTTGAATTTGTTACACCAAAAAATATATGACAATATCGTCTTCAAATTATCTACAAATATCGGTGCCGAACTATAGATTATGAAATAAGATAATGTTTAGGAAAAGGATTTAGATACATACATGAAAGCTATAGCAAATAATGGACCGAGATAATTTTAAAAATAAATAAGCTGAATTTCAATACAATTGGGATTTAGTTACGAGTTTTTTAAGCACAAAACCGCTTTGGTGGAAGGAGCGTTATATGGGAGCAAAATATGGACCGCGATTAAATTAATAATATATATTCAGAGAAGCTGAAAGTTAATTATGAGGAATTTTATTATAATTTGTCCAAATCAAGACGGTTAGAAAACTAATTTAAATTTCAAAAGAATCGGTTCATAATTTACACTTTTTTAAGTTATAAACCATATTCCGAGAAGAGGCTTTATATGGGAGCTACGTCAAATGAAGATCCCAGCACAATCTTGTTTCTTTGGGTTTATTATTGTATTAAAATAAATATATATGACATTTTCAGAAAGTTATCTTAAAATTTGCAAGCCATACACCCCAAAACCTGTGTTTTGGGGTGTATCAAAATTTTAAATATTTCAGCATACAACCTTTTTAACTGATCCGATTGATAAAAAATTTTTGTGTGATGAAAAAAAAATATATAACTGTAATCCAGTTGAAAAAATTAAAAAAGTTCTTTTTCGAAATTTTGAGGCAGTCTTAGATATTGGTCTATATCTCTTTCAGCATTCAAACGATTAAGCTGATTTCAAATGAGAAATTGCTAAGGACTTTAAGAAACATTGTGGCCAAATTTTATTGAATTCGGATAATTATTTTAGGACGAATAGACAGATGGACATAGCTAAATTGACTCAAATTTTGATATGACGCAAGAATATATATAAATACTTTGAGCGATCTGATATGATTCCTCCTTGACGTTACACACGGAATGATTAAGTAAATATGCCCTCATCACCACATGTGGTGGTGGAAGGTATAAAAATAAATATATTTTTTTAAATCCTTAATCGATTTTATTCTCATACTAAACTGCTTTAAATCATTTTTTTAACTTTTATTAAAAAAATTTAGGGAAAAACCATATATTTTCATTTATTTATACAATTTTACTCACCTTCCCATGGACATCCTACAACTTCAGCTCTTAAACAAACTGTACGATCATATTGTGAATACGGATAGATGCGTATTTTTGTGGCAAAAATGATGGGTTGCAAAACATTTTCAACTTCACTATAAGTGTTAATATTACCGGGCAGTATCTGAAAATAATATTAAAATAAAAATAGAAGATGAGAAAAAATAAAGATAATCAAGTTGAAATTTATTACATGAAATTTTTCTTATTTAGTTAAGGTTGTTGGTAAAGAGTTATAAAGAAAAGAAGGAGAAATATATAGAAAAAATAATAAATAATTTATATAGAAAAAAACATTCATGCAACAATACAAAAGGTGCATCTTTATGATGCCTCTGAGTTGCAACTAAATGAAAAACTTTAGTTTTTTACTATATGAAATGGAATGAATAGTCGATCTATAGATACTCATCTCAAATTAAAGTTATAGATGCACGAGTTAAACTCTTTATAAGTGGGGGAGTGAGAGAGGGAAAAAGAAGAGAAAAAATAAATAAAATTAATGTTTTGAAATAAAATTGAATTTTTTATTTCTCATGAACCCTACACAAGGTATATTTGCTATAAAGATTATACTTGTGGGATTGGATTTTGGTTGCATGATCAAACTTGGAAAAGATTGTTTAGCTGCTGATTCACAATGCACAATGGCGGAGCATTTAACTTGAGTATCTGTCTTCGTAGACAGGTTGTCATACTGGGGGGAATACAATGTATTTTGACATGACTTCCCCTAAACTAGTAGCAAAGTTTAAACCACAGCCACCAAGATGCTCCCAAGGGACCACACCAACAGTCTGGCTGGAATCAGGGGCACCTGACTCCCACTGTACCAGAATAAAATATTCGGTCAGACATCGTAATCTTCTCGAATACTACTAGTTGAACTCTAAAAAAATCGGGACTGGTGGCCCACAGCTCCACATATCAACACACAATAACAATTAAAACGAACAGTTGCAACACTAATATTAAACTGTACCCTTACGGATGAGGCTTTGGCCGCATAGTGTGATACTAGTAATTTACGAACGCAACAGTTCGGGACTGGTGGCCCACAGCTCGCATATAGCTGAATCGACCCAAATTTTGATGTGGTTCTTTATGGGATCATTAATGTTTTTTTTTTTTTTTGGAATGAGAATGTTACTATACCCACATCACTACTTGCGGTAGGAGGGGGCAAATTTTGAAGAGTCACTAGCCGAATGACTGTCCTCCTCCAAATCAACTCAAAAGATGCTTTGCTCTAACCGTGTAAAATTTTATTTAGATATTTCCATAAATAAAAAAATTACTGAACTAAAACTAAAAACATCGAAATCAGCATATTCTGGGTGGACAACTCCGGAGGGTTGCCGACTACGCTGCTTCTGACTAAAAAGGGTCTATCCTCCCTCGAAGCAATAGGGAAGCATTTCGGCTCTAACCATGTGAAATTTTATAAAGATTCAAAAGTTACTGAACCATATCGAAAAAACATTATGAAACATAAATTGATTTTTAGTGAATTTTAAAAAAATTTTCATTACGAGATGACCAATTTCCAAAGGATATCTAATCTGCTCTGTTGATCAGCTGAAGGCCAAATTTTTTACGGCCTTCTGCTAAGAACAATTTTGAATTTTGTAATAAGAGCTTTATTTACACCGAAAACAAACATAAAAGTTTTCTTTTTTTAATTTTATTAGAGATTTAATTAGAGATTGAATTTCCTTTCTAACGATATATAATACTTATATGAATACTTTCCACCAAAAATTCAAACTTAAATGAAGTTTGATCACCTCACGCTCTATATTGATCTGTTCCTTACTGAAGAAAAGTGACTCAAATATTTTGATGGTGATAGTTTTCTGGTTGGTCTTATTGCTTCTTTTGGCTACTTGCTGTCCCCTGATATGAAAAACATTAGCAGTTTTTAGTAATTCCTCATGTAAAGGAAGTTTAGAAGGTCGAAAGATGAACCTATAATCAGCACAAATGTCTGTAATAAGTAGTTTTGGCTCAGATTGGGAGAAAGATAATGGGAAATGAGCCTTTTCCAAGAAATGAAACATGGTAGTGGAAATATATGATCAGAAGTCACATAAAAAAGATTTGAGCTTTTTATATTTAAACTGATTTAATAAAAATTGTAAAAATTTTATGAATTTCTTATTCTTAGTGTATATTTTACCCTAAAAACTTCGTTTCCTACTTAACACACCTTTTCGTTAGCAAAATTTTTCACATTCATTTAACCCATTAAGAGGTTGCACTGCAATTTAATAACACATTAGTGGACTTTTCATTATAGTTCATTTAGAATAAGAACAGTATATAAAAATTTCTAATTTAAACTTTTACTTCTGTCTTTTATGGGTTAACATATGTTACCATGCCAAATTGTTAACCATAAATCTGTTGTTGCTGTTTTTTCCTCGTTTTCTTTTCATTACTAGAAAAAAGACCAAAACAATGTTGTGGTATTTTGCCTCAAAAAGGCCACTAAGATTTTTGAGTCATCTTATGAAATAACGAAAAATAAATGTATGAGAAAATGTTGTAAAATAATTTTAAAGATGTTTATCGCTTCCTGACTCCTACGCTATAACAGTTTTTGTTGGATATAAGACAGAGCTTATTTATAGAGGAAAAGATGTTAAAGATAAATATAATTAAAAATAATATCATATCAGCTATTAATTAAGGAAAATAAGAGAAATGAATTTTTAATTGCCAGATTTAATAAAGATAAGGGAATTAATAGCTTTATTGCACCTGTGGAGAGGGTAAAGACCAAGAAAGGAAAAGGTCAATTAAGAAAAGAAATTCAATTAATATTAAAATTATCAAAATTGAAGTTATAATTATACTCACCTCTTTGCCCTGTATGTTCTTCCAACGACGCCATTTTTCCATACCCGGACGCCAATATTCCAACACATACGCTTCGGTATACTCTTGGCCCTGACCCTTACCAAAACGTCCTTGTGTACGGATGGCTGTTATCACATGCACTTGCAACAAATCAATTTGTAAATATTCTTTTAATCCTCGTGATACCATATGTTTGGGACACCAAGCTCCACCATTGTTATCGACCTTCAATCTGTCAATTAAAATTGCAAATGATAGACAAACATGTGAATACAAATACAAAAACATGAAAATAGTAGAAAAAAAGTGTAGAGAAAATTTAATGGTTCAATAAAAGCAAAAAAAAAGGAAAAATGGAATGTAAACGCTTCATTGCATTAATAAATTAAGTAAAACATATTTTTACTTTTTGGGAAATTGGAGGAAAAAAAACATAGACAGTGAAGAGCAAATTGTTCTGGACAAATGTGTTTAGCCTGGTTTCAGTTATACTCTATGTTTGATGTTATAATTGCTTTGCAACTTCAACGCTTGACTCTATCTTAGATTAAAATTATAGTTTTAATTTGAGTCCAAATTCTAGTTAAGGTTTAAATTCATATAGATATAGTGACTAGTTCTGGCTCTAATTCAATTTCTAGTCCAGATTATTTTAGCATGGAAAGAGCCCTCTTGTGTCTTACTGCTACTAGTCGTATAATGCCAAATTTATTGGACACTCATGGAGAAGGTGAAAGATCAATTCGTCTCATACTTGCAGCTACGACATTTTTTGTCGAGAAGCAATAATAGTCTTCTAGTGTGTCAGTAGAGTTACCAGATATATATCAATCTCGATGTGTTCTTATGATTATGATTCATGAGATATTCAGCTCATGTTATAAATAGGTCCTTGGCGACCTTGCATACAAGTATATCTTTGCTCATTTATATCATAAACTGACTCCAATACCTAGCCAACCTTGCCTGGGTGAATATATGTCCATCTCTGCTCGTATAAATGCAGAACGTGTTTAACAATATTGTCCTTGACAAACCTAAATAAAATTAAATATATCCAATTCTCAACCTTTACGATGTTACTCCTGTGCCCGCTCCTTTATTAAGTTATTGTGATGATGGAAGACTTCACGGAAAGAAATATCGACTGACTGTCGGCAAAATGTTAGTGTTTGTATGAATATTTCTTATCAGGTGCTTCCTACAAGCTCTGAAAATAACAAATACTTTGGCTTGAAAAACTCTACCTATTTATAGACCTCCTACAAAAACAACAGATCCAGTTATTTCGTTGATTTAATATATTTGCTTTACTTCAGGGTGTAAAGTTGTTTAAGTTGCTATTTCTAAATCTCCCGATTTCCAACAGTTGACTGTTCCTATAATCAATGGGAATAAAAATCATTCATCATTCAGAACCTATGAAAGGCTGATACATAACGCACCTATAATTCCAATACTCCATATAGTTGATCTTTTTCTTGCTGCAGTCTACCATTCCATAGGTGATAATGGGAAATACTATAACTGTGTAAATCAACTTGACGAATTTTGGACAAAGTCCCATTTCATGCCGAGCATCTTTCAACAATTATAGCAGGCTATAGTAGCATTACTAAAGGTAGACAACACTACGATTTTTTATTTCTATGATAAATTTGAACTAATAATGAAAATCAAATGCTTAACGTCTTGAAAGCATAATTTCGTACCAACTTAATTTTGTTTTGGAAAAATCTTTCGTTGTCCAGTTGTCCAGCAATTGAGTAAATTCAGATCACATGTTAGGTCCAAAAACTGAATCAAAACTAGTATCAGAAAAAAGACAAAAAAGTGCTATATTTATATCATCATGAAGTGTTCCTTTTCCGATTGATGTAGCTGTCACTTTGATTCACCATAAATAGTCGAGAATTTACTCGGTAGTAAGAAAACGTCAATCTAAAGAAGTGTTTTTCGATCGAATTTGAAATATAGTTGTCAGTCAGATTTACCGCGTCCAATCAAGAATCCAGTATAGAAATATAGAGTTTTCGCTATGCATCTAAGAAGATTTAGATTATACTTCAGATTCTAGTTTCTATTCCAGCCTAACTTTAGGCAGATTTTGTTTAAATTCCGATTTAACTCCAATTCAGAGTTAACTTCAGATGGTTTTACTTCAGATGTTATTTAAGATTTTAATTAAAATTTTAGTTCAGATTGAAATTCAGGTTCGTGTTAAGACATTACTTCAAATATAAGTTCTATTATAGTTGAGTTTCTAGTTCAGATTCCAATTCAGAATTCTTATTCAGATTCTACTTCAGATTATAACACAGTTCCTGGTGTAATTTGTGGTTCAAATTCTACTTCACTTCTAGTTAAGTGCTCCTTTATTTCTAGTTTAGTTGCAGATCAGTTTTAGTAAGTTGTGGTTTCGTTCAAGTCCGGTTCTGGTTGAGTTCGAATTCACTTCTAAAATCAGTTCTAGCTAAGTTTCATCTTCTGATAAAAGTTCAGATATCAATTCATCTTGGATATTCTAGTCCAAACATAAGATAAGGATTCCAGTTCAAATATAAATTCAGATTCCAGATCAGATTGTAGTTCAGATTTAATTCAGATTGTATAGTTCAGTTTTTTGTTTCAGAGTCTTGTTCAAATTCTTATTTATGCTGTACCTCATTTTCTGGTTCAGGCTTTATTTCAGATTCCACACTGTCTCTGTATATCAGCGTTTTCTTCATTATATGGAATCGATTTTAGTTGAAAATTAACTTCAGTTTAAATTTTATATTCTACAGCGGATTTAAGTTCAGTTTCTAGTTGAGATTTTTTCCAGACAGTGAATAAATTTCTGTCTCATTTCCTAGTTTAGATTCTACTTCTGTTCTAAATCAGTTTATAGCTGACGATATTATTTAAAATAAAAAAATCTGGAGCAATTACAGTACAAAACTCTTTTTCAGATTTAACTTCAGATGCAGTTAGAATTTTTACTCCAGGATTTAGTTTAGATTCTATAACAGATTGTTTTTCAGATCCAAGTTCAATTTCTACTCCAGATTTATGTTCAGGTTAAAGTTAAGTTCAAAGTTTCAAATCAAGTTTTATTTCTAGTCAAGTTTGTCTCTGAAAAATTCTTCACTGTTTGCTATAAAATTAATAACAGTTACGTCATTATAACATCAGATTATTTGTAACCAACAGATTGTTTGCTGCCACTGTTCATAGTAACAACATATTTATTATTGCTGATAAATATTATTTTGTCAGTTTTATGTATTTATGTACAAATTGTATATATTTAAAGGATTATGATAAAAACACTTCGGTTCATATTTTTTCTCTGCGATATTGTTTGTTGCTGGAAAAAATCAATAATATTAAACGGAATATTGTGTCTATAAGGCGTAAAATTGGTCTAGGTAGCATTTTTATACCCTACACCTCTATAGGTAGTTGGGGTATTATGCGTTTTTGCTTATCTTTGTAACATACAGAAAGAATGGTGTTACACCCATCATTAAGTATACCGTTCGAATCAGAATCATTTTCTGAGTCGAATAACGATGTCCATCGGTCCGTCTGTCTGTCCGGCTGGCTGTCCATGTAACGTAGTGAACACTCTACAGGTCGCAAGTTGTAAGTTAGTTCTATGAAATTTGGTATATGTTATTATTTTGTTCCATCAACAAATCCTATTGCAATTAGTCATGTTCGGTCCAGTATTTTTGGTACCTCCAATATAAATGTCCTCACGGAATGAGATTTTAAGCTCATAAAAGTCCTAAATTTAAAACGATTTTAACGAAATTTGGAAAAATAAGTCCCTTAATATTCCAAAACGATGTGCTAAATTAAACGAGGATCGGTCCAATGCTTCTCATAGCTCTCATCTAAATATCACTTTCATAGTGTAATAATTACTGGTTAAATTCAAATAAGTATTAGCAAAAATGGATTTGCAAAATTATACGTGGGTCGATTCACAATTTTTTCTAGCTCTCATTTAACTCCCCAGAAAAAATCCTTTTAAAACTCCTAAATTTCACATAAATAAAATTATACGAGGGTCGTTCATAAATTTTTCAAACTTGTATTTATAACAAACATTGTGGTGTAGGGTTTTACACAGTCGTACTTGACCGACTACAATATTTCTACTTGTTTGTGTTCTCGTTGTTATGGAGACTGTAACTATTTTTTGGTGTTTCCACTGGCGAATAATTAAATGTTGTTGTATTTCTGTATATCTGTTTTGAACTGATATGTCAAATGATTTTGCAACAGAGAGATAATTTAGTAATAGAGGTTGAAATAATAGCACTTATCTTTCACTAGATGAAGAAATAAGAATGAATGTGGTTCTCACAAATATCTCAGAAGTAGTTCTACAGAGATATTGTGCAAAAAGTGGTCTACATAAAGTATGATCACAATTTGTATAGCTTTGGAAACCTAACAATCCTGAGATTGTAACTGTATGTACTTAAAATATTGGATTTAAAAAATTTCGAAGTTATCGAAACAGAAAACTCACAATAATATTTCGTTCAATTCGACAGTAATTGACCCCACTTTGTTGTCATTTTACTTACATTCTACTGATAAATATCAATTATTATTGTTAAAAATAATTGGTGTTATATGAGTCTATAACATATATATTTGTTTGTAACACAAATCAAACACTTCCCATATTATCATATGTATCAGTACATATTATATAACTGTATGTGTATATATGCACAAATACATATGTATAATATATTTAAAAAATACCATTAATATCTCTGTATTAATATATTATAGCAGGAATTTAATTAAGAATTATTTTACATAATCCGCACAAGGTGATTTTGCAAAAATATTGAAAACCAGTTTATATGTGTGTATGTTTGTGTGTAAATATTGTTTAAATATGCAATAAATATAAAAATTTTGTGGTAAATTAATTTGTTGTAAAAATTTATTATACATAAAAACTATTAACTAAAAGTAGGCAAATAATGGAGAATAAAAAAATAATAACGAAAAAAGTCAGTTTTAATGCCAAAAAGTAGGCTACAAAAAATTGTTAATAAAGTTCATTGGAAAAAAAATTGTTAAAAAGGAAAAGGAAAAAGGAAAGAGAATCAATAAAGGAAAATGTATAATGAAATAAACGATTTAATTGTTATGAAAAAAGTTGTAATGAAATAAATTTTGAAAACAAAAGCATAAAATTAGGGGCTTAAGAGCACAAAGGAATGATTGAAAACAGTAAATTGCAAATAATAATTATTGGAATTAATAACATGTCCAAATTTATTAAATTTTCACTTACAGTGCAGATTCCAGTCCAGTAAAAATTCTGTTGCAGATCAACTATTGTTCAGATTTTACTTCACTTCTTGTTCAGTTTGAATTGAGTTCAGATTCTAGTTTAGTTTTAGTTAAGTGCTAGTTCAATTTTATTTTATTTACAGTTCAGTTCTAGTTTATTTCTATTTTGATTCTAGTTCAATTCCATCTCAGTTCTAGTTCAATTCTAATTCGGTTCTAGTTCATATTTAATTCTGGACCACCTTTATTTCATTATCAGAATTTTCGTTCCTTTTTCATAAAAAAATTTTGAATTACCCGTTTTTTGCGGCCTCTTTCAAGGCTGACCTTTTTTATTTAATTGCAGTTTCAATTGTTCTTTAAAATAATACGCTTCAAGCTGACAATTAAATAAACAAGAAGAATATTCTCCGTATAGTTTCTCGTGTTTAATTGTTCTCCTTCACAAAGTTACTTTTAACCTTGAAGTAGGCAACACTTTTTCTTTCTCCTCTTGTAGTTCTTTGCAAGTGCATGTATTTTAATTTGCTTTTAGCAATTGAGATTTGCTGTGCCAGAAAATTAAAGAAAGAAATTTAATTGCATAAACAGTAAGTGTGTGAAATCATTGCATATTTCTAGGGGGCTGTTAAGTGTGTTATTATTGTTTAAATACCCTCAAAAATGGTTAAGCCACAGAAATGGGCACTGAAGAAAAAGTGTCTTAAAATGTTATAAGAAAGAATTACAAAAATATTTGCAGAAATTTTAAGACAATTTAACAGCCTTGAAATAGGCAACATAATTTTGAAAAAGTTAAAGAATATATGTGGCAATTGAATAGGTTCAGAATGCTATTTGTAAAAAGTAGTATAAGAGTATAAAGTGTACTGTATTCTTTAGGGCACATAAGTCGTAATACATCTGTGCAACATTTCTTCTTATTTTGAAAGGTGAAAAATAAGATAATTTAGCTGAAAAATTGCAGTTTTTATTAGAACATTTTCATAATGATTTCCTAACGTTGATGCCATTTGAAATGCACTAATTAAAAATGTATTGCTTATTTAAAGCTAATGTATTGCCTATTAAACTTCAGTCCATATTTCTCCCCATACCTAAATTTACACCCCTTTTCCCATCTTTAATCTTAACTTGTTGCATACCTCTCTACTTCAAACCATTAAAACTTGTATGGAGATAATTTATTAAACTCAAGATAATAAATTACAATAAACATTTGGTCCAAATTTAACAATGAAGTATTACATCTGCCTAAATAAAGGTCATTTTAAGTGTAATAAGGATTAAAATTTAAATACGAAATGTTAAGTTCTAGAAAATATTAATATAAATTTTTAATTAGTTTTATGTGAATAAATACATTAAGAGGTCGATGGATTTTTTTTATTTAACTATTATGGTTTAATTTGTGTTGGCCAAGAAATTAATTAAAATATGTCTGTGTTCAAATAAAAGGGCTTCATTTTAATCATTTGTGGTATTAATAATTAAAATTATGAAAAGGTAATTAAATAACTCGTGCAGAAAATATGATTTTGTTAGCACACTTATAGGCGTTCAGGTTTAAATTTTATGAATCAGCTTAAAGGGGGATTACAAATAATTTAATACATTTTTTTTGAGAAGTAAATTATTAAATTAATATTCTGTAATTACTTTTCTAATTAAATTTACATTTTTTATTGTTATTTTCATTAATCTCAAAAAATGCAGCATATTTGTAGGTGTTCAGTAATGATTTATTATAATAATTTATAATTTTTTAAGAAAACTATTGTTTAATTATGATTAATTTTAAATAAAAATTCCTCTTATGTGACTCATTTTATTAAATTTTTTTACATTCATATAATAAAAAACTAAAGCATACGTATAGGCTTTCAGTTTTGAATTTTGTAGAGCAGCTGACAAAAATTGAATGTCTTTTGGTCACAATTTTTTTAATATTTTTTAATTAATCAATATTAATAATTTTTTATTTAATTATTTTTATTATTATTTTAATTATTTTTCCATGGCTGGCAATTTCAACAAATGCAACATATTTATAGGTGTTCAGTTGTAAATTCTAGGAGACTTTAAAATGATTTGATATTTAAATTTTTTAGAGAAACTTATTATTGTTTAATTGTTAATATTTTTAAATAAAATTTGGTGTGAATATTTCTTATTGTTCTGAGAAAGTTTCTGTTTAAATCCAGACCGATATCTGAAGCATTCTTTTTATTCAAGGGAAGAGCTTTTTTAAAATTTTTAATAATAAATCGTGAAATAAGAATGAAAGTTTGCTGTAATATTAAATTAATTACCATTCCAAAAATAATAAAAATCGGTTCAGCAGTCAAAAAAATATCACCAATATTGTGACTCATTAACTGTGTTTATGATAATTTAAGAAAAAGCTTTAAAATATCGTATGTGTTTGCGAGTGTGTACGTCAGTATACTATATATGCACAAAACATAATATATTTACTTCACACGCAATTGCAATGGAGGTTATAGAAATTCGGCATAGCCAAATATTGTATTCTCACTTGTTTAAATATCAGACTTTGCCTCTTTAAATATTTCTCCTCTATTACATTTCTTTTTCGTATTTTTTTTTCATAGAGTTTAATTAAAAAAGTTCAGCATACTTATAGGCCTTCAATATTAAATTTTATACAGTAGCTTGTAAGGCTTTAATGTCTTATGATCGGAATTTTTTAATTTTTTTTTATTAAATTAATCATAATTTGGTATAAATATCAAATTTTCTCTTTAAATATTTCTCCTCCATCTAATTTCTTTAAATTTTTCTCTCTTCTTGCCAGATATTTTCACATATATTTTTTTAACCCAAATAATTTAAAAATTTTAATTTTTTATACGTTTTTGCCATTTATTTTACTTTCACCTCTTTATTATCACATTTCTATGTATGAATATATTTCCTTGGTGTAAGTAAACATGCCTACATCGGTCTATATACATATATGCTCATAAATATATTCATATATTTTTATTAACCATAAACATTGATACTGTTTCGACGTAACGCCCTCTGCCTTGTAAAACTAATAGGAATAGCAAACATTAAAGCAAACATGTTTATTTATTATTTTTTTCGTATGATTTTTTTTGCCATCTACCGTGACCTACATTTGTGTTGGTAGATTCCCGTTGCATACACACATATATATGTTCATGTGTATACATATGTGGTATGGCATATAATCGCTTGCTGTTTGTTGTGGTGGTCACAATAAACAAATTCTGATGCGAGGGTATGTTTAAATGATATTATTATCGAAGATGAGGATCTCCATTTTCGAAATCCAGCTTAAAGATAAATTGAGATATTCAATAGCAAAATTTTTTATCATTTTGTACTTCCTTTTTTAGCCCATCCATATGAAAGTGTTCACCTACTCTTTTGCGATTTTAATGACCCTTCCAATTCTACGCTATGAAAAAGTGGCATCCTAAATATCTTGGCGCTCAAATAACATATTGAAACCAAAAGTTATATACATAAGTAGTCCTTGTAAATTCTAACTTAAGTAGATTACATCAGATAGTTTCTAAGACATTCAATTTCATTTAAAATTTTTATAAAACTGCAACTATAACCAAAAAATATATCAGTCCATTAAAAAGTCATGTAAAGTTGAAGTTGCTATTTTGAAAACTTAAAAAGAAAAATTCAATAAGGAGCTATTGCTCCTGGAATGGAATTTTTAGTACCATCCGCGGTATTTGAAAATTTAAGGTTGTCTCAGATATCGATCTGTAACTTTTTTTGTAATAAACTGATTTTGCTTATTATAAATAGTAGCCTGGATAGGACAATAATAAATACCTATGCTAAATATCATTGTGCTAGGTCCATTAATAGAAATGAGCGTGAGCTTGATTCTGGTCTTGCATCTTTCATAATTCCTTCTCTGTGTTATACACATAATGGCAAATTTAATTTACCCTCTACAATACTTGTGGTTGTGGAGGTTATAGAAGTACTCAAGTTGAGTATGAAAAATACTAAATTTTAGTAGAAGAAATCTAGTGTAGGTCCGACTTTCAGATAAGTCTTGTGGGCAGGTCATTGTCCCAAGTTCACCCAGATGCAGTTCACTCAGAAGTTTACCCGTTAATATTGGCTTATAAAAAGATAAACAAAAATTATAAGAAGAACTTTTGCAATTTAGATTTTTACAAGGGAATCTGGCACATGTTATTTTAAAAATTTCTATTAAAAGACTAAAAAAGACAGAGTTAAAAATATACCAAAAATATATTTCGATTGGAATATCTTCGAACAAATAAGAGATATTTTTAAAGAAATTTATAAGGCCTATTTTCATATATACAAAATATATTTTGTTCCAATTCATAAATATATTTTGACGAGGTTTTTAAAAGATCATCAATTTAAGGTAATTAATTTTGAAGGGATACCGAGAACGCACCCACCCACATTGTCACATGAACTCATCCAGATCATCTCTAACTGCCAGTGGTTCAATACTTGTAAAATTATTTCCAAAAAATCGACACATTGTTCAATGAATAAATGTTAAAATTTTTCTGAAAAAAAAATCACAAAATTTTTTTGCGGTACATGCTTTTTAAAAAATTTGGACAGATATTCCTAAAACAATTAAATAATTTACACCTTTATTCCTTGTAAGCACAAGAGATTTTCAAATTTCTTTTTTAGGGTCACTGTTTTTTGTACTTCAGATTTGTCCATGCAAAAATGTTTTTTACACCACTTGAAAATATATCAACTTACTTAGAATCACTTCCTAAATCGATTAAATAATGTCCGATGGTCCAATTGGCAGGTTGTCTGTCCGCTATTTTGTGACATTGTAAACACTCTAAACATATATTTTTCGGATTAATACGAAACCTAGTGAAATTGGAGGACATCGGTTTATAATAGAGTTTAGTAAGCTTATGATGTGAAAAATATTTTAATTAGTCCGAGTTCATATTGGACCATAATTGATCGTAGTTAAAAAGAAGACCCATTTCCGAAGAACATGTTAAAATTTAAGACTTCCAAAAATGGTCTGTCCAAATTTGTTTTTGCATTATGCATGCACAACTTGCTTCATATAATGTAATTCTTCCAAAATCAGATTCTGACCCATGAACTAACTTGATTTTTATTTCAATGTAATGTAAACTAAGTTTAATTTTAGGATCTCAAAAGAGAACTAATTTCGAAATGAAATTCTATGGGGTTATTTCTCCTGGGATAACTTTAAGTATGATGTCTCCTGCTTCTCTTGAACTCAGTGTACCTTTTAAAATTTTTAAAGGTTCGTTGGAATAGATGGAAGACCCAAGATTTGGATTCCACTGATTGATAACTAATCTTCAACCAATATTGATAAATGCATCCGGTCACTGAGATGCTGAAACATCAATCAATCAAATTGATATTGCTCACTAAGCATAGTGAGCCAAAATGCGTTTTCCCATGATTTATGTAAAGGGACCAAAAAACCCAAAACATTTCACTTCGTTGGTTTTAATAGGCTGCGTAAGTAGTCGCCGTTATTTTTTTCTTTTTACATGAGACACTTCATCTGAAGTTAATTGGGTTAATTTAGATTCAGCGATTAAGTGACATCTACATCGATATGTTTCAAGACCTTATACAGAGAAACGTTAAGAGGGGGATCTACTTCAAATACTTAGTCAATAAAACTCTGATTGACTCTTTTGAAACCTCCATAGGTTTCCTCCAAAGTAACGAATAACATTTGCTGATCTAACATTATACCAAAATTCATATTTTATACAAATCTTTTTATACTACCCCTCGTTTAATCATGTTTTTTTTTCTCTTATACACCAATGTATTATATATTTTATTTTACACATTTCCACACTCTAATACACATACATACATATAAATTGAAATAAAAAGGCTGCACACATTTGTATGTATACAGCGTGTGTACAAATGCTAGTGTATGAATATTTAACCCATACATGTATATATTATGTTTCATAGTGCATATACATATATAAATGTATGGAATTACATACATATACACTCAAATGATAATATGAAATTATTGTTCCTCTACTACATACAAGAGAGTAAACAATTTTTCCATGTATAAGTATAAAGTCATAATGTTTGTTTTAAATGTGCGGTTTTTATGAACTTGTATGTATGCGAAAACAGTTGTGGTCACATAAATAGAACTGCGGTATTAGTGTTATTTTTTTAATATATTAATAATAAATTTAAGATAAATATAAATTGAAATTAAAAAAGAGAAATTTAATAGAAATTTTTATAAATTTAATGAGGAATGAAAAAGAACAGGAGTTGAATATGGAAAAATAGTTAGGAACAAAGAAAGTAAAAGCCTTTGGATATGAAATTTTAAACATAACCCAGTTTATCTATTTGAATTGTATTTTTCTCGACTTTAAAATGAATTTTACAAAACTTCTTTTTTATATAAAATATTGCAGGACATTTTATATCCTTGTTTGCATATTAGTTCTCTTACTGTTTCACATCTATATGTATATGTATGTGTTTGTGCATAATTTTTACTTTTCATAATGCGACAGAAAATGCAAATAGTGCCGCTGAGTTCGTTTATACAAATTCTCCATAAGTTAACTTTTATTCTGTCTCTTTTTCTTCATAAGAGACTCCGGCTGAAATTCACAATTTTTTTAAATGTAGGTAAAATACCTTTACCGCCATTTATGACTTGGTTCTAGTTAGTTTCCACTTTTTTTATTCTTTTGCCTTTACAGTTAGTTGCATATGTTTTAAAGCTTTTTTACATATGTATACAAATATAATTGTGTAAGTGTATTTGTATAAATGTATTTGTTTTAGTACATACATGTATATATTTATATAATAAAAGCAGAATATATTGGGAGTTTTTTTAATGAGAAAGTATTGGATGTTAAAAAATTTTGAAGACGTATCCTTTTGAAATAAAATGGTAAATTGGATAAAAAATAACTTCAAGGCTTTTTGCGACAGCCAGACAGGTGGATGGACCATGCTAAATGATCTAACAACTCATAAGATTGATAAGATTATGTTAGTGTCACATTACGTAACACATTAATGTTCAGACAGATATTATTGTTCATTATTGTTCAGTTCTAGTTCAGCTTTAGTTTAGTTTTTGTTCACTTCTAGTTCCGTACTAGTTAAGTTCTAGTTCAGTTCTAGTTAAGTTCTTGTTCAGTTCTAGTTCAGTTATAATTCAGTTCTAGTTCAGTTCTCATTTAGTTCTAGTTCAGTTCAAGTTAAGTTCTAAATCATTTCTACTTCTATTCTAGTTCAATTGTAGTTAAGTTCTAGTTCAGTTTGAGTTCAGTTGTGGTTTAGTTCAATTTTAATTATACTTTAGTTTTAGTTCAGTTCTACTTTAGTTCTACTTCAGTTTTATTTCAGTTCTAGTTCAATTCTGGTTCACTTATGATTCAATTCTAGCTCAGTTCTAATTTAGTTCTTTTTCAGTTCTAGTTCAGTTCAAATTCAGTTCTAGTTCAGTTGTATTCCAGTTCTAGTTCAGTTCAAGTTCAGTTCTTGTTCTAGTTCTATTGTAGTTCGGTTCTAGTTCAGTTCTAAATCAGTTCTATTTCAGTTCTGGTTCAGGTGTAGTTGAGTTATAGTTCACTTCTAGTTCAGTTCTACTTCAGTTTGAGTTTCGTTCTACTTCACTTCAAGTGAAATAGAACTGAAGCATCATTTTTCTTTATACCCAATACTCTTGCATAAAAAGTACTACACTATAATAATGTTAAAAGGAAAATATATTTGTGTAGTTGGTACTTACTAATGGTGTTGGTAATTGTATATATGTATATGTGTTAGTTTATAAATGTTTGTGTTTCCTCAATATTAAAATAAACTCAGTAAATATTATAAATGTTTTTAAATAAAGTAGGAGAAAATAAAAACTATACTTTTGTGTAGGTATGTGTGAATCCAAAGTAACTAAGACAAACAAAAGTTTATACATTAATATTAATTTTGTTGTCATAAATCCAATGAAACGTGCGAGTCTGACAGTTGTAACTAACATATGACTTTTACTCTTTTCTATATAATTTTTACATATTTTATTTTAGTTCATAGAAACCATGACATTCTAGGATCTATCTATACATCTATGTGCTTGTTTGTTGGTACAAACCTACATACATACAAATATTTTAATATTTTTGAAAATGTCCCATAGTGCTTTTATGTGTATATACAAACACTTTCATAAAATGATAAACGACAGGGAAAGTATATTTAGAATTGAACTGTGACTGGAAAGAGAAAAGTTTTTGTTTTTTCTTCATATTTTTTATTTTCTGTATATAAATATCGGTCGATTGGTTAATATTTGGGTCAATCTGAATATAAATATTTGTTATAGTTAGTTTAAATATAGTTATATGGTTAGTTTAGTGCTTATTTTTTAGCTTGGAAAAATTTTTGAAAAATTATGGAAATCAAATAGCAAAAAGAAGAACCGAAAAAGGACCAGAATATGTCATGCTTAAATAAATTATTAGTTTTAAAATTGGGAAAATTGAGAAAGAACTTAATAATAAAATTATCTGAATTTATTTAAATTTAAACTGAATTGACAGGTTAAGCGCAGAAAAGTGTGACGTGTCATTCGTAATTTTTAAATCCGATATTGGCATAAAAAATAGCCATTTAGATGATTACTACTGATAAGATTGGTAAGCAGAAATGAACTAGAATTGAACTGGAACTGAACTAAAACTAAACTAAAGCCGAACTATAACTGAACTAGAACTGAACTAGAACTAAACTGGAACTGAACTATAACTGAACTAGAACTGAACTAGAACTGAACTGGAACTGAACTAGAACTGAACTAAAGCTGAACTAGAACTGAACTAGAACTGAACTGGAACTCAACTAGAACTGAACTAGAACTGAACTGGAACTGAACTAGAACTGAACTAGAACTGAACTAGAACTGAACTAAACTGAACTGAACTGGAACTGAACTAGAACTGAACTAGAACAGATCTTAAACTGGGCAAAAACTGAACTAGAACTTAATTATAACTGAACAAAAACTGAAATAGAACTAAAATAGAACTGAACAAGAACTGAACTAGAACTGAACTAGAACTGAACTAGAACTGATCTACAACAGATCTGGAACTGTATTAGAACTGAACTAGAACTGAACTAGAACTGAACTGAACGCCTAATAAACATTCATGATTGAAGGTTGTTAAAAACGTTACTCCTGGAAATAGTCCTTAATATGATGATTTATGATTAGAAATTAAAGCGGACATTGAGAAATTTAAGTTTTTTTTTTAATTTTTCAATTTAACTTTATTTAAAAGTCCAATTTCATATAATATAATTTCATTGTAAAGGGTTTCCCCAAAGTTCCATAGAAACGCTTTAATCAATAAATCAGTTTTTTGTGTGTAACAAATATTTGCATGCAGTTTTTTTCTATTCATGCGAATGTCATCATAGAGTTTTAGCTTAATAAGTTAAACTAACAAATTTACTCTTTTCAATTTTTTATAATGTTTATAAATATGTATATATATTTATCGGTTACAAGGTCAGGCCAAAAATATATTTGGAAAAAGCCAAACCACTATCGTTTATTGAATTTAATTATTTTGAAATGTGGTTTTTAGGTAAATTCTCAATTTTATATACCATGATGCCGCATAAGGTTATATAAAGCAATCAAATTGAAAAAAATATTAAGCCAACTTTTTGGGGGTTTATTTTTATGGTAAACTCTGTGTGCATGTACAAGTATATATGAGCTTTTTGTTTGTGTGTATTATAAATATTAATAAAATTTGGTTAACCAAATATACACTAGAAATACATAAATAGTTATGGCACATGAATAAAAACGAATTCAATTATATTTTTGTACACAAAATTTTATATTTTTTAAAATATTTATAAAAAAAAGTCATATTAGAGTATACGAGTGTCTAAGTTCTACCCAGTGCATTTGAATGTATTGGAAATTATTTGAAATGAACTAAAAATAAAGTAGAATGGACTAGAGTCAGAAGAATTCGAAATTTTATTTGAGAAGGAGCAAGTAATAAAACTATATCTGGAGGTGCCTAATATTTAGTACCATGCACAACGATTAATTTTGAAATAAGGAGTGAGATCGAAAAATTCTTTTCAAGCGTTTTTCATTACAACTCTTAACCCAAGTGTTATTTGATTTACTTGTTGATTAAGTTACGTTCATAAAACATTTCTATGTTTAATGTCTAATAATAATAATAATAATAATAATAATAATAATAATAATAATAATAATAATAATAATAATAATAATAAATATACTTTAAATGAGTGACTAAGAAAAAGTGCGTACTAAAATGATAAAATATATTTAACAAAACCTGACTTTGTCCTATAAAAAGTTGACAAAGCATTTAAAGCTATGCCGTCAAGATGATTACAGTGTTACCGTTTGTGCGACTTTGGTCGCAAATTGCGACTTTTTCAACTGGTTGTGACTTTTTGTGTACTTGTTCAAATTTCCCGTTTTTGTTCCCCTTCTATAAACTTCATAAATTTGTTTTAAAAAGGACATATATTTTATATTAATTCTGGATGAAAAATTAAAATTAACAAACGATACTTCAGCGAAATCATAATGGAAGTCGAAATGGTGATAAATTTAGGAAAAACCTAATTGTTGGTTTATATTCAAGATTATTTCAACATTAAACGGGAAAGAGTGCAAACTCATAATTCAATACTATTCAAAAAATTATGATTTTTGGCGAATTAAACCTATGGCGTCTTTTGTTCCGCAAATCAGCTTTTAGGTGTGACTTTTTTTCCGAAAATAGACTTTTTGTGCGACATTTCGAAGAAACTCAATGGTAACGCTGGTTTTTACAGAAAGCATTTTCAAAAGAGCTCCTAACATATCGAGTAGGGAAGCAGTACGGTAAACTCAATGATCGAACTATTTGATACGACAAGTTAAATGAATGACAAAATTTTATGTTGCTGCTTCTCGTCGGGTATGTTGAAGAAAGGTTTATGATCCAAAAGTAGTCAAAATTTCGTTGCAGCAAAATTTAGATAACCGAATATTTAAAAGAAAAGCTGTTTTCATTCATGAGACTTTGTAATGTGTCAATTTGTTTTTGACCTGATTTGTCATCCAGTCACTATGTCATTTGTCATCCAGTGTCCGATAATTTTGTAGTCTAAAACAATATATTGTTAAATTACCATCAAATGTATTGTTAAATTACATTAAGAGATTTTCTATATCAACTTAGAGATGTGCATTTTTAAATGTTTCATTTCTTAGGGAGTTCTCATACCCGATGCAGAATCATAAAATGTTATTCTTTTCACTAAATACAATATTAGAATTAAAAATTATATTTAAAAATCCATTTAGTCGTAATCGATGTTTAAATTCGGTTTCGGTTTTCGGAGACCTTTTCAATTTTCTGTGTATAATTTTTTCCTTTCATTCATGTTGCAGATTTTAAAAAGCAAACTTCTCAGGACAATAGTAAATATTTAAATCAAATTTAATTGAATTCTTTAAATTATTGTAGATATGAACGTGCCAGCGACTAATTCTTTCAGGCGTTTCTTTATATGAATTTGCAATCATGATCAAGAACATGATGTGTGAAAGTTCGCCAACATTATATGGTCATGGTTCAACCATATTTTATTGTGCCATAAACAAATTTTGATTTCTTTTTGATGTATGATAACTATATTTTGTTGTCTCACAAACATATTATAGTCAGATCTCACTACCATTATTTTGTTTTATAACAACCACATTTTATTGTGTTGGTTTATCTGAATTTATTATGAAATATCGACATTTCTGTTATGATTATCACAACCATATTATTTCTCTGCTTGTGGATTATGAAGTAAAATATGTAATGTGAAGAATATAAATGAATATGAATTGGGATTTGAAGTAGAATCTGAACTAAATCTTGATTAGTTACTAAGCTGTACTAATATCTGAAATGGACTGTGATCTAGATGGAATCTGAACTGGAATTTAATCTAGAATTATGAACTAGAATGTGGACTGGAATATAAAGTAGAATCTGAACTAGAACTGATCCAAATTAGAATGTAAACTATAGTCTCAGTTGAATCTGATAGAATCTTTATTTAAATCATCGCTAGATCCAAGGAAATGTTGTTACTTATTATTTCATTTCCGTTTTTCTGTAACAAAATTTCCATCAACTGTAAAGATCGAAACATTTTTAACATACATCTATATAACAGAACGGAATAACTAGAATTACAGTTTAAATGATTCTGTTAGGAATTTATATGACTTTAGCTCTAACTTTTTGGCCGAGTACTGAGCTAATCGTTCTGCTATCCTACCGAATATGTTGAGAATTCTTTTGGAAATGCTTTCTAAGGAAACATCATGTGGATCATAACTTTTATCTGAACAAGTTCTCCTGGTACTGTTTTATAACTTTGAAAACAGTTTGGCGACAGACCTTTAATTAACAATTTATTCATTTATTTGACATTAAGCATAATAACCGACATGTTTTATAAAGGAAACTTGAAAGTGTTTTAAAGAAATACATGTGTAAATATTTTTTCATTCTCACTTCTTTTATCATGAAAAAATTATTAGAAAAAATTAAGCATTCAATTTTATATTAAAAAAAATAAATTGAATTTCTTTTTTTCTTAAACAACTTTTAAGTATCAAAACAAAACACAATCTCCCCATTTTCCAATCATCTAAAAATATACTTAACTATTTTCTTGACCATTAAATATTTATGAGCAACACTTTAAAGGGGCGAAAGGAAAAAATACCATAGAAACACCTTTAACATACCAAAATCAACTACTTTCTCCTGGAATTTTATAAACTTAATTTTTCCTTTCAAATTTTTGTTGTTATTCCATAAACTCGATTTAGAAAATATATATATATATATATATATATATATATATATATATATATATATATATATATATATATATATATATATATATATATATATATATATATATATATATATATATATATATATATATATATATATATATATATATATATATATATATACATATATATATATATATAAAATCCGATATTTGTGCTTGTTAGCATAGAATAATAAAATTGTTTTTCTAGTTTAATTTTTTTCAACTTTTTTCTTTATTTTTCTACTACATTCTGGAAAAAAGAGGAATCCTGAGTACCAGAAATGTAAAATAATACTAATACTTTGGTAAAAACTATATGAAAGGGGAAACTAGACAAAAACATACTTACACACATGATCATAAAACTTAAAGAGCACACACATATACAGACAGACTGGTAGTGGTATATGTTTGTTGCATGTTTTTTAATTTTTCCAACACACATAGTTTTACCAACTCGTTAGCATCGTGGTATGAAAAATAACAAGCAAATATTATACGAAGAATTTTTGTATATGTATTTGTATAAATGTTTGAATACTTGAGAATATATGTGTTAAAAATAATAAACACACACTCATAAAGAGAAACAACAACGAAATAACCTCCTTTAAGTATGCAATTCTATATGCATCAACGCAAAACGAAGCTAATTTTAAGGCGCAAAAACAACTCAAATACAGAAATATTGAAAATAATTTGAAATAAAGGAAGAATGCGGAGGGAATATTTAGAAGATAATATAAATGTGCACAAAATATGATATATGAGAGATAGAGAGCGAGAACTAGAGTGTCAGAAAACTAGTTCTGTTTATTTGTCATTAGTTCATTCTCAAAAATTCCAAAAAAAGAGTATATAGCTTTCTGTGTTTTGAACATGAGCTAGAATTGAACTAGAACTGAACTAGAACTGAACTTGAACTGAACTAGAACTGACCTAAAACTGAGCAAAGACTGAACTAGAACTGAATTATAACTGAACTAAAACTGAAATAGAACTGAACATGAACTAAACAAAAGCTGAACTAGAACTGAACTAGAACTGATCTACAAGAGAACTGGAACTGTATTAGAACTGATCTTTAACTGAACTAGAATTGATCTAAAACTTAACTGCAACTAACTAGAACTGAAAAAAAACTGAACTAAAACTTAACTAGAACTGAACTTGAACTTAACTAGAATTGAACTATAACTGATCTACAACAGAACTGGAACTGTATTAGAACTGAACTAGAATTGATCTAGAACTTAACTGCAACCAAACTAGAACTAAACTAAAACTGAACTATAACTTAATTAAAAATTAACAAGAAGTGGAACTGAGATAGAACTGAACTAGATCTGAGCTAGAACGGAATTAGAGTAGAACTAGAACTGAACTAGATCTGAGCTAGAAATGTGCTAGAACTGAACTTTAACTGAAATAGAATTGAACTATAACTAAACCAGAATTGAACTAGAACTAAACTGCAACCGAACTAGAACTAAACTAGAACAGAACTAAAACTGAACTAAAACTTAAGTAGAACTGAACTTGACTTAAAACAAAACTAAAACTGAACTAAAATAATAAAATAAAACTGAGAATAAAATGAATATTTGTTGTATAGGAAGTATTAATTTAAATCCTTCAAAAATAGATCATTGCACCAAAACTTTGGAATGATCAGCATATCTTATAGCTGTTAAATATCTTCCCAAGTTTCAGACACATGTTCAAAGTACTATTAAAGAGCCCTCTAAAAGTACATATCAAGTCGAAGAAAATATCACTTCGTATTGGAGATTTCTAACTTCCGTATAAAATCCAATTTTAATATTTTTGATAATTCCCAGCCTTGCCGCCGCTTACCTTCCCCAGGAGAAACGACTCTCATTTTACCAACATCAGTTATGCCTCGAAATATGCAACGATTTCTCTTTTTATGTATGTTATTACTAACAGTTGTTTCAATTTTGTTTTTCAACAACAAAATAACTGTAGTTTTGTTGTGCAATTTTGTGTTGTTGTTGTTGTTTATCCTTGTTTTTCTTTAATATTTTTCTCCAATTTCAAGTTTTTGCACCGGTAATTTTGCATGCATTACTTTCTTTTGCACTACTTCAAAATAAAGATTTGTTATTATATGTGTTACATTTATACAAGTATGTGTGTATTTTAACACAAACTCCCATACTCAAATAACAGCACCCTGATATGTTTTCGCAAGAAAAAAGGAATTTCAGAATCTAATCCCCATATAGAGTTATTTTGTATATAACTAAACTAATGTTTAGAGAGTTACAAATATTATTTGAATTTTTGTTTGTATTTTAGAAGAGTAATTTTCTATGATCCCATTCCGTTCCCTTTTTTCTTCTACTTGTATTACATGTAATTTTCTTTTTAAGGTACGACCAGAGTGTCTAATATTTATATTTCACTTTTTTTTCCTAAAACAAGTTTATATTTGTTGGGATTTTCATGAATACCTAAATCCTTAGTTAGAGTAATTTGTACAAAATTACTTGCAGAGCTTACATTTTTCTACATTTTTAGGTTAGGAGTGATAATATAAAATATTTCATTAGAAAAACATACAAAATGTAGAACAAGATAATATTTGTAAAAAAATCACCAGGTATCGTTAAGGAAAATTGCTTTAAAAATATTAAATTTAAAAGAAAATTTCAAGCAAGAGGTATAAAATTTAAAAGTTAGAAATATTTAAAATCAAAATAGTTGAGGTACTTGAATTACCCTCGTATATTAAATTTTCGTTTTTACTTCAGATGTTACCTTAAATCCATGTTGAGTTCAATTTATAGTTCAAATTCTAATTTACTTTAAGTTAAGTTTCTTTTTCAAATAATAGTTTTAATTCTAGTTCAGTTCTAGTTCAGTTTTAGTTCAGTTCTAGTTCAGTTCTAATTCTCTTCTAGTTAAGTTTTAGTTCAGTTCTAATTCAGTTCTACTTCAACTCTATTTCAACTCAAATTCAGTTCTACTTCAATTCAATTTCTGTTCTAGCTCAGTTCTAGTTCAGTTCTAGTTTAGATCTACTTCAATTCTACTTCATTTCAAGTTCAGTTCTAGTCAGTTCTACTTTAATTCTACTTCAATTCAAGTTCAGTTCTAGTTCAGTTCTACTTTAGTTCTAGTTCAGTTCTAGTTTACTTCTAGTTCAGTTCTAGTTCAGTTCTACTTCAATTCTAGTTCAGTTTTAGATCAGTTCTAGTTCAGTTCTAGTTAGTTCTAGTTCAGTTATAGTTCAGTTATAGTTCAGTTCTAGTTTAGTTCTAGTTTAGTTTTAGTTCAGTTCTAGTTGAGTTCTAGTTTAGTTCTAGTTCAGTTCTAGTTAGTTCTAGTTCAGTAATAGTTCAGTTCTAGTTAAGTTCTAGTTCAGTTTTAGTTCAGTTCTAATTCAGTTCAAGCGCAGTTCTATTCCAGTTCTATTACAAATCTAGTACTCTTTGAGAATTTGTAACTTTTTTGGTAGGAAATTCTACTCTTCCTCAATATATTCATCTCATTTTGAATGCTCACTTATGACTATAATGTTAATTTACTTCATGCTAAGATTCTTCTGTTCCATTTTTGTTGTCACGTTCCAGTTACTTGGAAACATGATACTTTTTCATACAAATTAATTAACTTATTTGGAAGAACTCAAATTATTGTAACATTATTCTACTTGTAATTTTCAGGTAAATCAGTTTAACCTTACACCTCAATTACACTCCCTAATTTAAGAGTAAATATTATTTTACACTAAGATGAAGTTTTTATATTTAACTGCATCTTATTATATTTTCCTCATTTTCTTCTAATCACTATACAAATATATGTTTCGAACATTTTCTTTTCTTAGATTCTGTCATTGATTATGATGTCAAGTGTGTTATGAAGCGGTAAATTATTTGAGATGCGCACGATCAAATGGCAAATAATTATAAAAGTCACTAGACACAAAACACGATTCGTTTGCATTTAGACAGTTCAGCCATTTCTGTCAGTCAGACGATTTACTTAGTTGAGTTTTAGTTGTTTGCACAACAAATATGTAAATATGAGCATAAACCTTTAGCACCTTTTTCTATTTTGGTAGTTTTTTAGTCAAGGAAAAACTAGCAGACAATAAGCAAATACATAACGATGATAATGAGGTTTGTAATGATCATTATAAACATCATTATTTACATGATCAACATAAACTGCAAAATGTTTGTTTATAAAATTGAAAGATAAACATGGAAAAGGCAGTAGCAGTTGGAACTGTAAGTCTATACTGAGACCTTAAAAGTTATAGATGCATTATCCAACTTAGTTAAAACTAAAACTTAAGTTTCACTTATTACTTATTTAAATAAAAAATATAAATAAATACAAAATAACAAACATTTGAAATTATACGAAAATAACAAGAAGAAAAATAAATCCATGAAATTCGTTACAACTCAATTGAGTTGTCGTTATTCACTAGTGCATAGTGGGACAAACTACTAATAAAATGCTAAAACTGAACTAGAACTGAACTAGAACAGAACTAGAACTGAAATAGAACTGAACAAGAACTAGAACTAAACTAGAACTCAACTATAACTGAACTAGAACTGAACAAGAACTAAACTAAAACTGTACTAGAACTGAAGTACGACTGAAGTACAACTAAAGTACAACTGAACTAGAACTGAACTACAATTAAAATAGAACTGAACTAGTAATGAAGTAAAACTGAACTAGAACTAGAACTAAACAAGAACTCAACTATAACTGAACAAGAACTAAACTAAAACTGTACTAGAACTGAAGTATAACTGAACTAGTAATGAACTAGAACTAAACTAAAACTGAAAAAGAATTGAAATAGAACTGAACTTGAACTGATCTAGACCTCAACTAGAACTGAGCTAGAACTAAACGAGAAGAGTTTAAATAGATTCTGAAATGAAATCTGAATGAAAATATGAACTAAAATCTAAACTAGAATCTGATATAGTATCTGATATAGAACGAGATTTAGAGCAGGACTAGAATATAAGTTAGAATCAGAACTAAAATCTGACCTATAATCAGAATAAGAATCTCAAGCAGATTATGATCCTGAACCTGAACCTGAACCGGCGATTAAATTCAAATGTGAACTATTTGCAGATAATACTATGTGCCTTAAGATCAAATGTAGAATTTTAAATAGAGCCTGAAACAAAGTCTGTACATGGACCTAAACTAGACTTTAAAGTAGTGTGTAGACTAATAGCCGGGCTAGATTTTAAACCAAAAGCTAAAGTGGAATATAAGGTACAGTCAAAATGATTATCTGATGTAAAATCTTTACTGGAAGCTCGACTAGATTTTTATGAAAAACCAGATCACAAATCTTAAACTTAGATCAGTTTAGAACCTTAACTGGGCTCTGAAACTGTCTGTGCATGTATCTGAACTGATATCTGATTTAAAGTTCAATTGGTTGATGTTGAGTATCCAAATATTTTCCATTCTTCCCCACTGTGCAGCAGTGCTACTTTTTCATTTATGTATATTTATTTTTCCACTTAATGCTGCTGTTTTCCACCATCACCTTCATAATAATACTGCATATTTTCCTAGAAACAGTTGCATATAATCACTCATAAATGTTGTTTTCTTTTATTTATCTTTTTTTTTCTCGTTAGTTTATTTATTTTCAATTTCCATTTTTCTTTGTTAAATTCCAGCAGCTTGTGCAACAAACATTAGTGCATCTCCTGTTTTCTAAAGTATTGTTGGATGCACAAGTGCATCTTTCACAACATCATGTCATCAAGTCAACAAAAAAAAAAGAGTTTTATTCGTGTCTACTGTTAAAGATCTTTCAACATGTGAATAATTTTGTTGATGTTACTGATGAAATGTTGGTATTTGACTACTAAACTTAAGCAAATAACAAAAATATGTTATGTGTGAGGTCAACAAAATGGTGAAATGGTGAAATTGCTATTATTATGAGGAAAATCATGAAACATAACTACTGAGGAATAGATGATGATGTGTGATGAAGTCGTGTGGAGATGGAAGGGAGTTATTTAAAGATGAAAGTTGTTTTATTTTCCTTAAAGACCAATTGATAAGAAATGGGTTCTTTGGTATGCCCTTTGTGACATTGAAAAATTCTAAACATACATATATACTAATAATAAAACTAAACCGTTTAAAATGCACCACAACTTTTTTTGCTCTTCAATTCTCTTTTAACAATAGTCCAGTATTTCTCTGGCAATTTAGAGGATTTGCCTCCCTTGGTACAAATACCACATTATTATTGTCATCTAATAAAGAACTTGTTTACCATAGTGTCATGATGTTCAGTTCGGTCAGAAATTAAAGGACGTATTAGGAAGTATCAGTAGTGGAAGCACCTTTTTCGTTAACATTCCTTGATAGAAATTTCGGTTTTTATAGAGCCCGTTGTAACCAATGTTAGGCTTCTTTAGCAGCAATTGCCTATTGCTTCTCATACCGGGGGCATTTTGGAAAATTGTAACTGCTTTTGGGTCCTAAACTTTTCTTCAGCACCCCTTCCAGCATCAACAACACAAAATTGTTGACAAAAAGTTGTGAGAAATCTACGAGCTGAAGTGCTGGGAGTTCTTTTGAAAAGGCTTTTTATTTTTGTGGACCATTCCTTATACCTGAGTTGGGTTTTCTATCAACGGACAAGTTCTCCCTGTACAGTTTAATAATATTGGAAATAATTTTGCGGCAGACCTTTGAAAGCTTGGTCAACTTTAAGTAGGACCAAGTTGTGTTTTATTTAAGATATTTAATAATTTAAGTTACACCACATCGTCGGTTAAAAATTGTGGTTACAAAAAATAAATTAACCACCCTCGCATAATTTGATTTTATAACTTATTATAAAATTTTATTAAATTATGCGTTTTAAAATGAATTTTTATGGGGGGTTATATGGCAGCTAAAAGAAATTATGAAGCAACCCTCGTATAATTTTTCACATCGATTTTTGCTTGTATTTATCTTAATTCAATCAATTATTATTACAATACCAAAGATTATCTCTGTATATAATGAACCGATCCACGTATATTTTAACACATCGTTTTTGAATATTAAAAAACTTACTTGTGCCAAAAATCTTTTGTGTTTAGGACATTTATGAACTTAAAAATCCCATTCCGGGAAAACATGAATATGGGAGGTACCTGAGAAATTGCACCGAACATGGTCTATTTCAGAGGCCAAAATAATATGTTCCAAATTTCATCAGGATATCTCAAAAACTGCGACCTTTAGACTGTTCACAACGTTTTACATAGACAGCCAGCCGGATAGAAGGACGTCGTTAAATCGACTCAGAAAGTGGTTCTGAGTAGTACGGTATACCTAAAGATGGGTGTAATAATAATGCCACCTGTTACAAACGTCAGCACAAACGCATAATACTACTTCAACCACCTTTGGTTGTGTAAGATATAAAAACCAAATAGTACCTTGGTTTAAAATGCATGATAAGAAAATGTGTGTTAGGAAATTTTCGGTCTCACTACTCATGAAAAATATTTAAGATCCAGTAAAATGTTTAATTTTTGGAATTTATTGGCCCCCTTTTTGCCCTTTAATTGCCCACAAAATGTTATAAATAACTTTAAAACACTTTTATATTGAGACAAATAACCATTAAAATATCTTTATATCGCCTATAAACCTACTTTCATTTCAATAGATTTTATATATAAATATATATTATTTTTCGTGTAAATCATTAAATTCTCTGTATATAACAAAAAGTTTACCAATAAATATACTTTTAGTTCATGGAACATATCCTTTTATTTATTATACTTAAAGCGGCATTACCTTCTTTTTTTAACAAAAAAAAGAAAAAAAGGAAATATTATTGTTAAGACTTAAATCCCGGCAATAGACATAACTTGGGCAAAGTTTTATAAAAGCATATTGAAAGTACCTTTATTTGTATATATATTCATATGAACATGTATTTGTATATATATGTATATCAATGGCTGTTTGTATGTGTGTTAGTATTAGTAAAGGTCTATTTGGGAAGCATGTTGTAATATCCATATTTTTTAATGGCTTTTGCATGTTATGCTTCTGTGATTTCTTGCTTATTTCTTTTTTCTTCTTCTTTTTCATTATACCCTACATCACCGAAGGTGTTTGGGATATTATATGTTTGTGCTTATGTTTGTAACATGCAGTGTTATTTATATATACCGATTGACTCAGATTCATTTCTGAGTTGATTTAACCATGCCCAGCCGTCCGTCTGTCTGTCCAGCTGGCTGTCCATGTAAACATTTTGAACAGCCTATGGATCTCGATGAAATTTGGTACATAAAACCAGAATGATTTTTAGATCATAAAAGACCTAAATACAAAGCGATTAAAAACGAATTAGGCACAAGTAAATATTTTAATATTACTAAAACTATGTGGTAGTGTAATAATAATTGGTCAAATTAAAATAAATATAAGTCAAAAGTCCATGTGCAAAATTACACGTGGGTCGGTTCATATTTCCTTGTAGCCCACATATAATCATCCCCCAGAAAACGCATTAATTTCGCATAAATCTTAGTGCCAAAATAGTGTACTGCACACTTTTATTCGTAACCAACATTTTTGACCTACGATGTGGTGAAGTGTATGAGATAGTCGAGCTTGACCGTTTATATATTCTTACTTGTTTTAATGTTTTTGTTATTGTTGTTATTTTGTATATGATTTTCCTTTTTATTCCATTTTTCCAATCTAAGCCTTTAGTTATTAAATATTTTAAAAAAAGAAAACAGACATACTTCTCCGATATTTATATTGTATACAATACATATAAACATCATATACAGCTGCGGTCAACATAATAGCACCACTCACATAAGTATTCTTTGATAAGTCATAAAAGTCATTTGAATAATAAGTTGTTCCTAATTTATGGGTTAATAAAATCAAAAATAATTTAAAATAAAAGTAAAGAAGAAACAAAAAAATTTTTATTCATGATCTTTCTTTAAATTATTTTTTGTTCAGAAAAATCGATAAAATCTGGCAACCTCCCGGTTGCATTTATTACAAAAATCCAAAACAAAAGAATTGTTGCTTAATTTTTCGGTGACATTGGAATTTTGAATTGAGTTTACTATTTATTCTTAGCACTTTATATTATTTCCTTTATTAGTAATAAAAGCTGAACATTTATAACAGTTTGGCATCTTCAAGGATAATAGAGTTCCATGCCTGCTCTAAACTGAACCAAAAATGTAGTAAATATAACGAAAAAGGGTGTAGAATTAAAGAAAAATCGGTTAACTTTCATAACGAAAATTTTCTTTAATTTTTCGTAAGTTCTTTAAATTGACGAAAAATTGTTAATATGAACGATTTGAATTCGTTTAAAAAAATGCGGTTAATTTGAATAAATGTAATAATAATTTGAATTTGTTCACAAAAAAATAAATTCTTTATATTGATGAATGGTATTTCAATTTAAATATCATATTTAAGTTAAATGTACGAAATTTTAGTTGAGTTGAGGAAAGAATTACGTTTAGTTGCTGCAATAAATTATTGCATAAAATAAAAAGGATCAAGGGAAAGAGTACTCTTTATACAAAGCAAATATTTATAATATAATATCTTAAGAACTGTAACGGCGAGAATTTTTAAATTTGGTCCCAATGACTTCCTCAAAGGAACTGTTTTAAGTAGTCACCATGTAAAGCAGGCATTGAATATCTATGGAAAATTTGGTCCCAACTGATTTTTAAACACACGTCGATTTGTGAAATTTCTTTCGAGATCTAGGTCTGAGGAGAATGTTTGTGCAGCAAAACGCACTGGATAAAAGCTACTTTTAGATAACGATTAAATAGTGCGGAAAACGTAATAGACAAGTAAAAATAAAGCAAAGTTTGTTTGCGGACCAGCTGATCTTCATTTGCATTTTCATGAATTTATGCAAAATATTACTTTAAATTCTACTATGTTAATTAGATTATTCTTAGATGAATATTCAGTCATATTTCGTTGAATATGACA